>CM053787.1:742098062-742698062 GCA_028749045.1 Cupressus sempervirens
TCTTAATGTTATCCCAAGTGTTTAATTTCTGCGAATCTGTGTCAGTAAACCAATCAATTGCAACACCCCGTAGGGTGGTTGGAAACTGTTGGACCCATTCATTCGCATCTGTTATGCCATTCGCTCTCCAAATCGTTTCACATGTTTTACAATGTTGAATGGGATCGGCTGCTTCATCACCATCAAATTTAGGCAACTTTTCTTTCGGACCTGCCATTATCACTGTATGTTGGGGGTTTTGTTGTGTACCTACACTGTTCGGAACACCCGCGTTGTTCTGAGCTCCCGCACTATTTTGAACACCCACGCTGTTCTGCACACACGCGCTGTTCTACACACCCACGCTGTTTTCGGCTTTCACGCTGTTTTCAACACCCGCGTTGTTTGCAACACCCGCGCTGTTTTCAACTTCCACGCTGTTTGGTGGAGAAGAGGTTTCGTCAACCGAAGTTGTTCGTTCCGGAAGTATATCTCAGACGAAGAGGTCACTCCACACTGGTGCTCTTTCGGCACTTCGAGTCGTGCGAGTCGATCTCCTTCCGTCAGGATTCTCTTCCCGTGGCATATGCAGGTTCAGAAACTCCTCCCTTGCTTCTTCCACCAAATCAAGCCGCTATCGAGTCTCTTCCAACAATTCTTCAGTGCTTTTGTGTCCATCGGTAACTTGCTGAAATCTCCGTCTGCGTTCAGCCTATTGTGCCAAAATTAAATTTTCCTGTGTTGCGCGTAATTCATCCTTTTCCTTCAACTTATTCTTATTCTTGTTCAACTGATTTGGCATTTAATCTTCATTTGCCTGTCATCCTACCAGGTCCATCGGGCAATGGCGCCAAATGTTTACCACATAGGTTAATTAAGAATTGCACACAGATAATGAACACGAACATGAACAGCAGAACTCTTCTTATTATTATTTGCATAAGCCAAACAGTACATTATGCTTCATTGATATCTCCTCCTTACAATGCTTCCCGAAGGGGGTATAAATACTTTCCGAAGAACATTCCCGAAGGGGTCCATCGGCTACATGACAATTACCGAAGGGCCCATCGGCTAAATAACAAGAACCTTCCCGAAAGGACCCGTCGTCTACATACAAGAACCTTCCCGAAGGGACCCATCGGCTATATACAAGAACCTTCCCAAAGGGACCTGTCGGCTACATACAAGAACCTTCCCGACGAGACCCGCCGGCTACACAATATTTACTGACGACAATAGTGTTGTCGCTACAATGATTTGCTACAATACCGCTACTACAGTAACTTTGCTACAGTATCACTGCCACAATGATGCCGCTACAGTGATTTGCCACAGGAAAATTCATATCTTTAGAGCAATTTCAGATTTTTATCTACTACATTATGCATTGTTTGAGAATAGATATTTAGGGCATTTGTATGATTTCTAAATCTATTGTAATCTGATTTATATCAGAATTTGCTGCCCTAATGTCTTATTGATGTAGATGCATATTTTCCTATTTGTAATTAGTGTTATACAAAAACAATTGCATCTTCATTGTTAGATGTTTGGTGTGTTCTCTGCAAGCATATTTATTAAAGTTTGGCATTTAGAAAGCAAATAGAATTTAGATATGCAATATATCTCTTGCTTACAAAGTGTTTGACAAAATGTCAAAAAAGTGAATTAAAGAAGACTTTGTGTTTGACGAAGTTATAACCTGTTGGGGTTATTACAACCTGTTGAAAGGTCATTGTCGTTTGGAAGGCCCATTGTAATGCCTGCTATCATGTTGAACAAACAGTCGTCCATGGTGTCGCTCAAGAGACATTTTTGCCAAAAAAATTGACCCCTAGAAACATTAACAATATTAACAACACCTTAACATGTATTATACTTTCTGGACAACATCACCCTCCCCTCCCCCCCCCCCCCCCCCAAAAAAAAAAAAGTTCTCTCACGATGTACGACAAAATGGGAATGATGACAACCAAACAAGTATACAAGACAAGAAAATCAAGACAGAGGAGACAAAGAAGGTATCCCTGAAGATGTAGGCTCCAATGGTGGTGTAAATGACACTAGGCAAACCTTCAACTTAGACACTTGTTGCATCATCAATTGTGAACCACAGACAACTACCATCTTCTGCTCCATGGTTTTCTTCAGCATCATTGCTGCCTCTAAAAGCTTATTTTCTTTGACATCCACCGTCTCCATAGAACTAGCTAGACAAGTCTCTAGCAAAAGAATCCTCTAGATTGTGTCTTTCAACAACATGGAAGATATTCCCTGTAAGGAGTTTCCTCCTTGCAAAACCTTAGAAAAGCAATCTCCTTCGAGAACTAGAAAAATATCAAATACCAAATCCAGCATATTTTAAATGGACTTCAACCTCAGTTAAATAGCTCTACAGAACCCCATCCCCAAGCTAGCAAAATAACTTACTTTAATTAAACCCTTAAAGTCTCCCTCGTAAAATGGCATCCGTATCCAAAAGGCCCCTTCAATTAGATAAAACACTTTCTCTTTAATATTTGACACCACTATAGTTCTTTCAATGTAATAATTCAAAATAACGATAAAGTTAAATCTTTAATTTAACTTTACTAATTAATACCTTATCATTAATTTATTTAAAACCATAGGACTATCTTAAATGTTAAGAATACACGAAAAAATGAATCCACTGACAATATTAAAAATAGTAACCTAACAATTAGCTTTGTCGGTGCTCAAATTGACTTACTAAACATTAAGCATGGGAAAATCAACCAAAACTACGGCATAAAAGGGTGTTATATCCATAATATCTGTCAAAGATCACATAAACATCTGATGCTGCCATTCTGGTGGATAAATGTGAAAGAAGCAAAATGAGAAAAGAAAAATCAAAAGAATTCTATAAATCGACAAGAAACTCTTTTCTTGAAATAAATGGCAGCAGGTATGAGAGATTAAAACTACATAGCTCTTATGAGACTTACCAATGCCTACAGAATTTTACGAGGTGTATCTGATGAAATTTCACTGCATAAATTATCCAAGGCTGATGATCTCTCAATTGATGTACAGGGAGTTGCAAGGTCTGGAGGCATGCAGTCAGAATTTTGGTTCTGCATTAATAGGACAACCGCAGAATAAGAGGCCAATAAAAAGCTCAAATCAAAGGAAAGTTTCAACGACATAAGTAACATCTCCCAAGACACTTGGAATCTAGAATTAATAATTTAATATCATATATTTCTACAAGAAATTCAGAACAATATTCCATAGGAAAGTTACATATAAAAGAAATGGAGAATCTACTAACACAGAATTTTTATTACTGAAATAGAACTCTGCAATGGTAAACAGATTAGTAAAGCTACAGCAGGTACAAATCAAATAGTTTGCAGGAATTAGTGATCATGTTACATTCAGGATGGAAAATGATGGCCAAATCGGATTTGTAACTTGCTGATGGATTCATCATAAACAATCCAACCAAAGTCCCTTGCTACTTATCCAGACTAATCAAATAGGGAACCAATAACACATATTTTTCTAGAAAGAAGCTTTAAAATGGATAGGAATAAAAATGTAGTCATTGGGGTGCAGGCCCGAACTAAAGTTTTTCACATTTTTCCTTATTTTCTATAAACTATTTTACAAAAATAAGAAATATATCAAGATTATATATAAAGCAGGATGCATGCCCTAAGAATAGAAAAAGGTAGCTATGGAAATAAGGAGACGCTACCTGACAAGATTGCAGAAAACTATCTTCAGGTATCATACCAAAGCATGCAATCTTTCTATCCTCGAAAAGGTTCTGTAAAGAATTGTTATTTTTAGTCATCCCTGGTAAGTTGTACACCAGGGCTCCCATGACATCAACATGGTTATGTTTAAAAGCTAATTCATTGACTTTGATATTATCAAGTAGTGCTTTTTTCCAATCAATTTTTCCTAATTCAACACTTCTGTCATTTATATTGAAAGACCTTTTAGCATTTGCAACCAATAGCGATGCAGTATTCAATGTATATACAATATCTACATTCAGATTCAAAGCACCATCTTCAGAGCCTTTTAAGTTTGTGCCTTCCAGGACAATGAAGTCGTGATTCTCTCTGAAAGTCATGTATGCTGCAATATGAATGATAAAAAAATCAGCAATGTGATCCCAAATTTTGTATCTAATGTCAACTTATGCAGAAACTAAATCACAAACAATCAACAGCCTGTGTCTATTTAATTATTTAACCAATCTTTCCATTTATAGATTTGTATTTACTATGTATGCAAGACTGTTACAGCCAATAGATAGCAGCATCTGACCTGTAGGACCCACTGAAAATGTAGATGGCAATGAAGAATTTCCCAACAAAATACAAAAATAAAACGAAACCTTCAAAAAGAAGTACAACATAGCTCAAGCATAATGTCAGCACTTAATATCAAATCTAACCACAAATACATCTAAAAATTGAACAAAGACCACAATCACAACCCAAGCAATGTTCCACTACATATAATACAATTACAAATCTGAAATTGCTTATCAGCACAGAACATAGAATGGCATGATAAATTTATATCTTACAAATATTTGACCTGCAAAAAGAATTCCATATCTAGCCTTATAGCACAAGATTGTAAAGGATACAAGATGCACCATAATTTACTAAATATAATATTTAAAAACTTCCCAACAAGTCCAATTCACCACCATGGGAAGCCTCAGAATGCAACTAATGCCATTAAGGAAACTCAAGGTGTTTAATATACCAACAAAAATGTAATATATAATCTTCTATATTTTCGTTGAAACTTTTCTGATTTGAGTTTGTCTCTGAATGCAGAATAGGAAGAACAGAGATACATATTGCAATGGACATGTTTGCAACAATGATGTAAAAAGAAATAATGCCCCAATGTTCAATATTGTGCAATACCCACAACTGAAAATTACTTTTCAGATTTAATGCAAAATGTGAAAAGAAATATATAACCAATAATAGCAATATCCACATAGTCAAATGTTCTTAGATTGACATTACTGACATAGACAAAGCTGCCACAAAACAATATTGCCTCATGTTGTGACCTTTTCACACCATCACCCCATTGCAAATGGGGTTCCCCTCTTTTGCACGTAGTTGTTAGGTTAGGTAGAGTTTGGCATTGCATTTGGCAATTTAGAGCTTTAAAAGATTGAGGGGCAATGCAAAAATCAAGTAGCCAGGTCATGATTTTAAAGTGGGAATATCAAAATTGCAGTCTGTCAAGATCATGTTATAGTGGGTTGAACGTAAAATCCTAGTGTATTTAAATTTTGGCTTGTCAAATTGTTCAAAGTTCCATATAAATGCATATTCCATGCATAAGCGCCTTAAAATCTTTATAAAATATGATTTCTCACGTTCAAAATGGCTAGAATCCTCAATAAAATCATTTTTTGTTTGTACAAATTAAAAATACACAAAATCTGAACCATACATGGATTTCCCCTCATATTTTGATCAAAATTGGGACTATATATGATCTTCCCTTCATATTTTGATCAAAATCTGGACTATCTCTTGGAAATCAATTAATAAACCCAAGGGATTAGATCATCAAAATTCATAAATGATTCTATCTCTTCAGATCGGGACTTCAAACCAGTGATCAAATTATATTAAGACTTGGCAAACAGTTTTCAGTATTGATTTAATTCATATCCATTCCACTTTGATTATCACCTGAAAGCAAAAATATATAGATTAGAATTCTCAAATGTGCAGATAGGCATTACCATAATGTTGGCACCCGTATAGACCCAGTAATTAAACTTTCAGTATAGGGTCCTCAAACTCTTTGAACTAAGTTCAAAGCAGGTTCAAATGGGTTATTGTAAGCCATCTCAGTTCAATGGTTCAAAGGTTCAGTGGTTCAATCCGCATTTCAAACATGTTTATTGTTTCGATATGGCACAACAGGTGTGTTCAAACGATTGTTTCCAGAGTGTGCAAGACCATTGTCACATCCTTATGTGAAATGATTCAGAGGTTTATAAGTGCAGATGTGCAGTTCAAATTCCTACCTGAATTAGATTTCACTGGTTCAGCAAAGTTCAGATTGCTTCAAAAATGATTCACAAGTCCAAGATCGGAAGTTCAAAGTTTGGATCTTTACTCATCAGTTTAGAGGAATAGTTTCATGATTCAAATTGATTCATTCAAGTTCACCGGTTCAAGAATGTGATATGGTTATGGTAAATAAGAGTTGCAACAAGAAAAATGATTCTTGAAACACAAGCATGGGAATATGGCTGCAACAAATCATGAATCTCTCAAATGGATGGAAGCAAAGATGGGAAATACAAGGTTAGTGCTGGTAACATTATCTTAGCAATTCTGATTTATGACAGTTTGACAGACCTTCAAACAGTAGTGAATAACTTTTGACTCACATATTATTTTTCAAATCGCTTCGGTGAGAACGTGGATGACTAGGATTCCGACAACATATCTGAAAATCAACAAGATCCAACGGTGGGATAAAAACTTATGCCCCCCGCACTAAGGCCTATTTTTAATGTCAGAATTATTCTTAATCCACCCAGCATCAACAATATTTTTATTTTAGATTAATACATTCATACGTCACGTATCCAAATATCATTTAAAATATTGAATTATATCCTTTTAAACTTTGCATAAACAGTTTATGAAGATATCAGATTAGAAAGGTGAGGAATGTTATCAGAAGGAGAAAAAAAAGATTAAAGAGTCTAATAGGAGATAGTTTCAAGAATCAGTTATAATAAACTGACAAGCATCATCAAGTGAGGAAGATAAATATGCAAAAGAAAGCCAAGCAAAAGGTTCCAGTTTTTCCGAATTTTGCTAGGGGAGACTTTGAGCGACAGCAGAATAAGGGACTGTGAATACAGGGAGAGAAGGGAGACATTTTTCTGGATACTGGTTTTTGTGTGTATCAAACAGCGAAGTCTGTTTTGTTTTTGTTGTATTCGGAGAAGGGTATTTTTAGTGCACTAAAACTTTGAGTTTGTGTTTTAAATCTCTAATCAATGTTGATCTTTGCATTTTCTTGGTTATCTCTGAATGCAGTTTGATCTATATGATTACCATCACAGTTATATTTTAGACTTTGTGCTTTAATTGCTTGTGTGTTTGAAAAGGACCATTCACCTTTCTCTCTGTTTATTATGTAATGCACCATTCGGGTAAATGAACTTTGTGTCGTTTAGTGTTTATTTCCTTTCAGTCAGTCAGTTTTTCCACATCTATGTCATGTTTATGGATAGATGTTTGTAAACCTTTCTTGCTCTCAGGTTAAAAGCATTATCGATCATAGTGTAGTTGATTCATTGTAAATCTTACACGGGAAGTTGTACCCGGATAAATTCAAAAGGCACTTACGCTTTTTCAATAGCGAAGTGACCCAATGGTTAGTGTTGATTTAGTCTTCCTGTCTAGGCATTTGGAGTTAGTTTGTATCTATTTCTTTGGAAGACAATCTGTTCAATAACACATAACAGTCTAATCATAGGTTTGATTTACATTCACAAAAGCATTCAATGAAATTGGAAAAATATAGATATCATTTTAAATGATTTAAAGTACAATGAAGGAAATTGAACCAAGTACAAAAAAGTATATAAAGCCTCTTCAAGGAAAGAATTTCATTATGCGGGTATTCTTTTTGGACTTGGCTTGAAGTTTGTTCTAGGGAATTGGGAGAAACAAGGGTTTCTACAATTCATCTGCATTGGAGGGAGACAATTCTTCAATGTATTTGCAATTTTGAGGTTGTGAAAGACCAGCTGATATTATTGCTTGCAAGAGATTCATACAAGAGTTCTACTTGTATAATATTATATATATGATATTTGACATATACATCAACATTGTATCTTATGATTAAATCAGTCCGACTGTAGCTATAATCTTAACACTCCCTCATATATAGGGAGGATTCGTTATGGAACACAATATGCTCTCAAGCATATGGAGATATATCATCTCAATGTGATATTCCTATAATGGCATATTTACGGATATCAACATAAATCCATCAACACACACATATATATATTAACATATATTAGATATGGAATTTGATTTGTATCGTTTCTATCAGATTTCAAAATAGTACTGACTGATGTATGCTTTTATTTGCAGGTTCAAACTTTGATGACAATGAAACTGATTTATTCTAGAATATATGTAATACTCTACAGTAATATGGATGAAATGTTCTTTTAAACTGTGATGCTAATGTTCCTTTGGATCTGCTGGCATTAATAGATTTCGATGCCTAGCAATATCAGGCAAATCGAGTATAAATACATAAAGAAAGGGTGTGAGAGTGAATGGGCATGTCTCTGAATGGAGAAATCACCATTCACTCTTACACCTATTCGGTGAATGACTATCATACCCGATATGGTATTTGTTAGACATAACAAAAGTCTAAACTTAAATTACTGACCATAATGAACTCGTTTCAATCATAGCCCGATAGAGATAATAATGCAGATCAATAATGATCTTAAACACATAGGGATCGGAATATATTGCGATCATTACTGAGATATGATCTCAAATGTAATTATATATATGAACATCAGTTAGAAGCAGTGATCATATGCAGAATATTATTTAAATGGATTATATATATGTATGTATATATAACAAAATGTAATCATACTGATATATATATATACATATGTATATACCAATGATCACATATATGTCTGACCGAAGCTACATTCTTTAGCACTCCCTCTTAGCTAGGGAAGACAAAGTACATATATATAAGTTCTACTTAAGAAAATCAAGTCTCGTGATATTCTTTCCAATTATGGAGTGTGCACAGGCATCAAGTCTCATGATGTCTACCATAAGAGGTCACGGTATATCCATAGATATTACGTCTCATATTATCCACCGTGATAAGTGAACACTATGATCTTCTACAGATATCATGTCACATGATATCTATTAATATGTTCTTTTAACTATCATGACTTGTTCATGAATATCAAGTCACGTGATATTCATCATGATAGTAGTCTAATCATTATAAAGTAATCACCTTATAATGTTAGTGAACATTTCATTATAAAAGATTCTCACCTTTAATAATGTACATAGGATAGGCCCATAAGTCATAGAGTCACACACATGACAAAAGAGTTTACACTTTAAACATCTTTATTTATATTAATACAAAATTTTACAATGTGAAACTCAATCTCATACACTCACATTTCAACCATACCAAGTTTCTTTCTGAAATGATCAACTTTCACCTTTGAAAGAGGCTTGGGGAGAATGTCAACTGTTTGATCACTTGTATTAATATAGCCCAATTGAATAACTCTTCTTTCCACGTCTCTTACGTAAGGGATTTCTATATGCTTTGATCTATCATGAAATACTAGATTCACGGATAACTTGATGCAACTTTGTTTATCGCAGTGAATAATGGTAGGTTTCAGAGGTTCACAAAATGAAATCGCAAGCAATTTTTGAAGCCACACTGCTTCTCTTGCTCCCATTGCAACTACAATGTATTCCGCCTCGGTTGCACTCTAAGCGATTGAAGCTTGCTTCCTGCAAATCCACGAGATCATAGCTGATTCTAAACTGAAACAACATCCAAATGTGTTTTTCCAATCTTTTACACTTCCAGCCCAATCAAAATCAGTGTATCTATGTAACTCCAAGTTGGTGTTCTCATATTTAAGTTCATTCCCAATAGTGCCTTGAAGATATCTTAATATATGCTTCAAAGCAACAAGATGTACTTCTCGAGGTTCACATATGAACTGACTTAATGCATTTACAGCATAGTAGATATTCGATCGAGTATTCACAAGGTAGATTAGAGACCCAATTATCTGTCTGTATAAAGTGGGATTTCATAAGTTTAGATTCAACAGTTGTTTCCTTTAGCTTGTGTAAGTTGGCTTCCATAGGTGTTGACATAGGTCTACTGTTCCACTTTCCAAATCTTTTCAGAATATCGACTGTATACTTCTTTTGATGTAGAAAGATGTTTCCTGACTCTGATGAACTTCCAATCCAAGGAATTAATGAAAAATCCCTAAGTCGTTCATGTCAAATTCAGAAGTCAATTCTTTCTTTAATTGATTAATGAGATAGTCTTCTCCTGTAATCAAAAGATCATCAACATAAAGGATTAGAGTCAACATATCACCTTTAGTTACTTTAAAATAAAGATTCGGATCAGAATCATTCTTGGAGAATCCAAGACTTAGTAGATATTTATCAATCCTTTCATACCAAGCTCGGGGAGCCTGTTTGAGTCCATATAGAGCCCTTTTTAATTTACACACATAAGAGGCAGCATCATGAGTCACAAACCCTTCAAGTTGCTCCAAGTATACTTCTTCCTCAATAGTTCCATTTAGAAAGCCAGTTTTCACATCCATTTGATGAATTTTCCAATCTTTGGCTATTGCAATGGCTATTATAGCTTTGACTAAGGTATACCTAGCAACTGGTGCAAAAGTTTCTTCAAAGTCTATTCCTTCCTTTTGTGAGAATCCTCTAGCCACAAAACAGGTTTTATGTTTTTCAATGCTACCATCTGCAACATACTTAACTTTGAAGAGCCATTTAGATGAAACAACACATTTTCCTTTAGGTCTAGGAACTATGTCCCAAACATCATTTTTTAGTATTGACTGATATTCTTCTACCATTGCATCTTTCTAAACTTGATGCTTGAGAGCTTCAGAAGCATTGGAAGGTTCAGAGTTTGGAATCTCACACATGAATGCATTGTATGTTAGTTTGTGAGGTCTTTTTCTTTCTCTAAATGTCCTTGAAGGTGCAGCAAATTCATCTCCTTCCTGTATTATTTTTCTTGCCCAAAGTGGCCTCTTAGAATTATTGTCAAGACTCTCTGCTTGAGTCTCTGGACGGATCTCATTTTCATTTGAAGTCTCTTCAGGGTACTCCCTCTGAATCTCAGTAGGAACCTCTTATTGGGAACGGGGTGAATCATACATATCTAATTCATCCGAAATTTTCTATGTTACCGGATTCGCACCCTAGAGCTCGGGTTCGGGTTAGCATTCATTCGAGTCCGGATTCGAGCCTAGGTCTGCGACGGGTCCGGGCAAGGTCCGCATTTTGGCTTGCGGGTCCTCCCGGGTCCGTGCTTGGGGAGGACCCGCAAGCCAAAATGCGGACCCTGCCCAGACCCGTCGTGGACCCGGGTGAATCCAAGTGGACCCACGGCAAGTGGGGCCAAAAAGTGGCCCAAAAAAGCATTAAAATTATTTTTTTTCATTATTTTTTTTGCCAAACCCTAAAGTAAGGCCTATTAGATGCATTTCATTCATCTAATCTCTCATTTGCTTTGTCATTTTGCTCTCTCATTTTGGTGTGGCCATTTTGCAAGTTTGAAGAGAAGGTTGTAGAGATTGTTTGTGGAGTCTCAAATCCTTCAAATAATCAGTGCTGAGTGTTCCAGGTATGCATTTGATCCTTCCTTTTGCTTCTTTCATAGTTTGTTTTTGGTTTTTTAAATTTTTTATATTTATTGTTCTAAATTTTTATCAAGGTTTGTATAAGTTTTGAAATATTTTTTAAAATTTGTTTTTATAGATTGCAAGAATCCAAGAATGAGTAGTCAGGGTTCAGTGGGTGGGGTGGGATCCCAAAGATTTAAAATTGATAAAGGCTCTCCTTTGTGGAAGTATACAACAAGAATTGAGCAATGTGCTAGTGGGGGAGGGTATATATGGAAATACAATTTTTGCCAAAACCAATATAGAAGCTCCTATTTCCGGGTTAAACATCATTTGATAGATCCACGAGGTCAAGGGATTTCCATGTGTGAGGGGCCCCCAGAGGGAGGTAAAAAAGGTTGCCGGCTCCTCAAATAGCAAGCATGTTAAAAGAACAAGAAGAGGCTGATAGGTTAGTGTCAAAGGCAAAAAAAGATAAGTCAAAGCAAATACCACCAACACCACCCTCTCAAACAATTAGTAAACCACATCCCTTCCTACCTACCCCATCTATGGATGAAGATGAAATAGAAACATCCGCATCCCGCAAGAGAGGCCCATTAGATACGGCATTTGAAAATGACAAGAGAGAAATTGCTGACATAAAGGTTGGGTGTTGCCTCATTACAAATGGTGTTTCATTCAATCTAGTGAGATCCCCTTATTGGAGAGAGATGGTGAAAGTAATAAATGATGCACCTCATGGTTACCAATCCCCTGGATATGAAAAGTTGAGAACCACCATATTGCATAAGGAGAGAAAGAATGTAGAAAACCTCCTCAAACCAATAAGAGATTCTTGGATCCAAACGGGGGTGAGCATTGTCTCTGATGGATGGAAAGATTGCAAAAACCGTCCATAAATAAATGTGATTGTTGTTTGCCCCAAGGGGGCAATTTTTTTGAAGGCGGTTGATTGTGAAGGGCAAGTAAAGGATGCAAATTTTATTGCCCAACTTCTCATTGAATCCATAGAGTCTGTGGGAGTTGACAATGTTGTCCAAGTACTAACGGACAATGCTAAAGTTTGTAAGGTTGCAGGTGCTTTGGTAGAAGCACAATATGAGCATATCTTTTGGACACATGCACTGTCCACACCTTGAACTTGGTGATGAAAACAATGGGCAGCCAAATTGAATGGATGAAAAATGTGTATGAGGAGGGTGAGCAGATCCAAATGTTTGTGACAAACCACCATATGTCACAAGCAATTTTCAGACCTTTCTCCCGCTTGGAATTATTGAAGGTAAATTTTAAACTTTATTTAGCCTCATTTATCATATTAATTTTTGTGTCATACTTTACAAAATTTAATACATATTCTTAAATTTTTGTGTTATCAACTTATCATATTAACTTACAATTTGAATTAACATGGTAATAGGTTGCTGAAACAAGGTTTGCTTCACACACAATCGTCCTTAGACGACTTGTGAGGGTGAAAGAGGCATTGGGTCAAATGGTTATTAGCAACAAATGGGGTGGATGGAAGCAAGCTAATACAAAAAAGGCCAAAACTGTAAAGGATTTGATCTTGAGTGATAATTTTTGGAATAGGATGGAATATGCATTAGAACTCACTGAGCCCATCATGTCTATGCTTCGGTATGCTGACATGGATGAGCCTTGTTTGGGGAACATATATGATGCCATGGACTCTATGCTAGAAAGAATGAAATCAGTAAGTTTAAATTTTTATACAATACTTTATCCTTGTTTATTGAGAGATTTTGATTTTTTATTTTAATTAAATTATTAACACTACATCAAGATAACTTACATGTACATTATTTGACATCCCAGGTCATTCAGAGGAGAGAGCAGGATCCTGATACCTTGTACACTAAGGTGGAGAAAATTGTTCTACATCGTTGGAACAAGATGACTACACCTTTACACCTCTTGGCATATGCACTTTCTCCTAGATATTATAGCAGTGAGATACTTGCTATTCCTGGTAGAGTGGCACCATATAGAGATCCTGAAGTTGCTGCTGGGTATAAGAGGGCACTTAACAGGCTCTTTAGTGATCCTGATGTGGCATCAAATGTTAGAAGAAAGTTTGTTGATTTTGTCTCAAGCAAAAATGCAGAGCCTGATGCAATCAATGACCAAAGTAGATTGGATGCCATTGGATGGTGGTACTTACATGGGGAAAGTTACATGTACCTCCAACCTCTTGCCATTAAGATCTTGTCACAAGTATGTATTTAAGTTTTTTTTCCTTTTCTTATGACCACTTAGCTTGTCGAATTAGCACTCTTAAATTCCTATTGTATTGTAAAATTACTTAGTTAATTTTTTAAAATTCGTTGGTTGTCTCTCTAAGTTGCAAGCTCTTCTGCTGCTGAGCGGAATTGGAGTACATACTCCTTTATCCACTCAGTGAAGCGTAACCGGTTGGGTTCGAAGAAAGCAAAGGACTTGGTATTTATTCACAACAACTGGCGCCTCTTATCAGGCAAGGATCCAAGATATAAGAAGGGACCAGAGAAGTTGTGGGATGTACTACCTGAGACTTCTAACTTGGATATGACTTTCTAAGATATATCTAGAATTTCTTTGCTAGATGTTGAAGAGGACGAGGAGGAGGACGTGGCTGCATCTGGGGCTAGTGGAACCGGTTTGGGTTCCAATGATGTGGAAAATGTCAATGATATAGATGACGATGAAGCCATTGATCCCTCATATTTTGATGACCCATTTGACCCTTGAAGGGTATTTGCATCTTTGATAAACTATGTTTAAACATTTGTCTTTGACTCATTGAGTCATTTATGATTTATCACTATGTTTCACAGTTTCAAACTTTATTAAGTCATAATTTATTATCTATCAATTTGATGAAGTAGTCTATGTTTTGAAATTCCATTTTGCATTTTAGTAATTCAATGTATGATTTTATTTACAACATTAGCATAGATTAATGAGTGAGTATTTAATGTTTATCTTTGACATTTGGCATTGATCAATAATCAAGTAACATTGATATATTCATACTATGGAATGACTTAATTTTACTTTTACAACTACATGAGTTTATATATATATATATATATATATATATATATATATATATATATATATATATATATATATATACTGATACTGACGAACCCACCCACGAACCCAAATGGGGAAAAAAAAATTGCCCGAACCCACGAACCAAATGCCGAACCCGAATCGGCAACTTAGGAAATTTTGGCTCTTTTGAAAGCAATGTCTTCTTCAAAGATGACATCTCCGTTGAGTTAAATTTGTTTTTTTTCCAAGTAGATTTTGTAACCCTTTACTGTTTCACTAAAACCAATAAGGATTCCTTTTCTTCCAGTAGGTTCTAATTTTGTTATTTTCTCCTTAGGTACATGAACATATACAGGACATCCAAATATCCTCAAATGACTAATGCCAGATTCCATACCTGAAAAGGCTTTTTCGAGAGTTTTGTTGTCTAGATGTGAGTGAGGACATCTCGTTTGAGAATAGATTGTTGTATTAGATGCTTCAACCCAAAATGACATGCTTAAGCTTTGATCATATATCATAGCCCTATCAGCTTCTACAATAGTTCTATTTTTCCTTTCAACAACTCCATTCTGTCGAGGGTTTTAAGGAATTGTAAACTCCCTCTTAATCCCAACACGTTTGCAAAATTCTTTAAATATTTCAGAAGTGTATTCTTTTCTATTATCTGTTCTTAGAATTTTAATATTCTTTCCTGAGGAATTTTCAGTGATAGTTTTGAATTCTTTAAATTTAGAAAGAATCTCTTCAAACTCTTTGCACTTAAGGAAGTATATCCATGTCTTCCTTGAAAAGTCATCAAAAAATATCATAATACAAAAAACCTCCTAAGGATGGTGTAGACATAGGTCCACATAGGTCAAAGTGTACTAATTCTAACACATTTTTAATTTTGCTCAAACTATGAGAAATTGATTTTTTTGTGTTTTTCCCCAAACAACTTCCCCATAGATGTTAGGGCACAAAATTTGATATGACCTAATCTTCGATGCCAGATTTCATTTGAATCTAAGGTCCCATGAACAAGTGCATGGTTTGTCTTAGTGCAAAGTTCATATAGCAACCCTTGTCTCACTCCTATAGTTTGAGCCTTCTTTATAGTTGAATTCTTTGCCCATGCTAGTACTTTACCTTCCATATATGTGACTCTATAACCATCATCTTCAAGTGCTGATATAGATATTCAGTTCCTTTTAATACTTGGTACATATAGAACTCCAGAAAGCTGAATAAATTTTCTTGATTTTAATTTGATGATGCAAGTCCCAATTCCTTTTGCGGAATGTGCAGAATCATCACCAATTGTAACTTTATTTGTTTCTATTTCCATGATCTTTAGATTATCTTGATATCCAGTGATGTGTCTTGAAGATCCACTGTCAACTATAAAAGTGTTGGACTTTGCTGATATTTGACTAGACAAGGCTAAGTAGAAGGCATACTTCTCAGGATCTTGACCTTCGATTGATTTATCAGTTTTGGCAAATGATGCTTGAAGTTTTGATCGATCAGGACAAATTTAGTGCATAATGTCTATATTGATCACATCTGAAACATTGAATTTTAGACAAATCTTTCTTCTGTTTTGAAGGTCCTTTTCCATGAAAGTTTCTTTTCCTTTTGGAGTTTTTCCTCTTACCCTTCTTATGAGAGTTGGTGTTAAGAACATGAATGTCTTCATCCATAGTCTTTTGTTTTCCTTTAGTCATTTGTCTTGAATCTTCTTGAAGACAATCAGATCTTAATAATTTTGGAAGTTTAGATCTTGCACTTATACCTTGTACAAATGACTCCCAAGAATTTGGTAATCCCCCTAATGCTATTTGGGATAACTCTTGGTTGTCAATCTCATAACCAACTGAAGATAATTGATCTGTTAATTTAGTGATTCTCATGAAGAAGGAATTTATTGATTCTCCTTTATTCATGCTAATGTTATTCATTTGCCTTTTAAGAGCAAGTTTTCTACCAGTGTTATTTACTATAAGTGCATTTTCAAGAGCTTTAAATATGTGATATATTGTTACATGTTTTTCCACAATAGGTACTATATGATCTCGAACAACATCCACTATTATTTTCATAGCTTTCTCATTATTCTCAATCCATAGAGCTTTCTATGGATCCTCTTTTGGTTCTTCCTTTTCTTCTTTTACAAAGGATTCTAATTTGTTCTCTTTTAATAGCATCAATATTCGAAGTTTCCAAGTTTCCAAGTTGTCGGCACTTGTAAGGTGGTGTTTGAATCTTAACATGTTTGTCATTTTCGAAGAATAGTAAGAGACTACAACTCAATGTGAAAATATGATCTCTTAAACTTAATAAGATCTTTACTTACAAGGCTATGATACCATGTAAAGTTTCTATCAGATTTCAAAATAGTACTAACTGATGTATGATTTTATTTGCAGGTTCAAACTCTGATGACAATGAAACTGATTTATTCCAGAATATATGTAATACTCTACAGTAATATGGATGAAATGTTCTTTTAAACTGTGATCTAATGTTCCTTTGGATCTGCTAGCATTAATAGATTTCGATGCCTAGCAATATCAGGCAGATCGAGTATAAATACATCAAGGAAGGGTGTGAGAGTGAATGGGCATGTCTCTAAATGGAGACATGACCATTCACTATCACACCTGTTCGATGATTAACTATCATACCCGATATGGTATTTGTTAGACATAACAAAAGTCTAAACTTAAATTACCGACCATAAAGAACTCGTTTCAATCATAGCCCGATAGAGATAATAATGCAGATCGATAATGATCTTAAACACATAGGGATTGGAATATATCTCAATCATTACTAATATACGATCTCAGATGTAATTATATATATTAACATCAGTTAGAAGCAGTGATCATATGTAGAATATTATTTAAATGGATTATATATGTATGTATATATAACATTATGTAATCATACTGGTATATGTATATATATATATATATACCATTGATCATAGATATGTCTGATCGAAGCTACATACTTTAACATGATTCAATTCACTATGAGCCTAAATTCCTCAACACTCCCTCTTTAGCAAAGAGAGAATTAAAGAAATTATAATACAAGATTTGAACACCACCTTAAGTGTGGTCTCTAGATTTAAGTTATGGTGTTCGGCAAAATCCGGCCTGAAGAACCACAAAAATTTGATTTTCATGGTGTCCAGCAAAATTCAGCGCTAAGAACCATGATGAGTTGATTATCAAGGTATCCGGCAAAATCTGGCCCGAAGAACCATGATAAGTTGGTTATCAAGGTGTCTAGCGAAATCTGGCCCGAAGAACCATGATAAGTTGGTTATCAAAGTGTCCGAAAAAATCAGGCCCGAAGAACCATGATAACACTTGCTCCAACACATTTTGGTGTTAGTACATAGATCAACTATTGATAAAGTCGTCACCTTACAATAGTTACCTTCTGGTTGATACGTTTGTTATCATCACTTCCAACACTCTAAGATAACAACTTAATGAAGTTTTTCATGATAATTGGTCTACTATTTATAAGAACGTCACCTTACAATGGTTACCTTTTGTTTTTATATGTCAATCAAAGATCGTCACCTTTCATTACATATCATATGTGAAATAGTCACCACTACGAACCCAGTCAAAGGGTGGTACAAAGGCTTTCACCTTAATTTTCTCTCACAGTGAGGAATACATTACAAGGAGTTTCACTTAAAAATTATACTCATAGAGAAGATATCATTCACAAAGGATTGCACCTCAAAAATTCTCACTCTGAATAATGATCTTGGGAAGTCAGGTCCAGTAGTTACTCCCTTAGAGGCTCTCTTCCCCAAGGATTCTTGTCACACTCACTCTGAATCTGATATCTAATTTTATGATGATAATTCATCACTTCCTCATGATATACATCGGGGTAGGCCCATCAAAATCATGCAATCACACACATGTATTTCTAGACTCCCTCTGAATATCAATTGTAAGTTCTTGCATTGCTTTAAAATGAGAGTCACACTCCCTCTTTAATGTAGAAGAATCTCATAATCTCAATCATCAAAGATGTTTGCTTCAAGAGCCTCATTTTATCCATCTTGATCATCAATATCTTTGGAGCTACTATCATTAGATTGAGTCTGCAAAATATTAGGTAGAATATGTAAAGAACAAACCTTCTTTTTCTGTAAGAATATCCTCAAATGTAAAGATCAAGGCAAATAACCCTTATAGTAGAATTAAAAATAGAGAGAGACTACAAAGAGTAGATAAATGTAACGATAAGAATACTTATCTACACATGAAGATTCAAAAATTGTCTTTTTAGATTATTTGAGATTATTGTATCAAATATGACAACTCCTTTCTAAGTTCCAACTTACTCTTTTCGTCCGTTGAAGGTCCAAACATTCATTTAGCTTAACAGCAGAAGCAAAAATGTCCTTTCATTTTCTCAAACTCATCCACAATACACCAATATCTTGATTGAGTATGATTGTGCCACATGTATGAATCTACAACTCATACATTGAGCTCCATTCATCAAAGAGAGACTCGTAGATGGTTCAAATGAATTCTTAAGAACTTCATTAACATCTCACAAGAACTCAAATTTCCTTTATTCATGCAAAGGTATTTGTTTGATCTTTTGATTAAACCTATATTATGCACATCTTGCAATCTGTGTATTCCAAATTTATATCATTAGTGAATATATCACAATATGGTTTACTCCCTCCGAATTAATATGATTAAGATCACAAAGGTTGACTGAATCATTATCTCTATATGCTCCCTCTCTTTTAAGGTTGCCTCAAATATCAGTTTCCCTCTTCTTGCAGTAACATTCTCGAAGGAAAAGATCAAGGCACATAGCTCATATAGAAATATGGATAAGAAATAATACTCAAGAATAATTTTGCATAATAATATAAGATCATCCCAATAAATATAGATAAATGTATATACTTGGAATATATAAGCACATCTTCCATTTTCTCTATATATATATATACTATGATCTATATTTTCAATATATTATTTCCTTTATTAATACCACATAAAAATCTAAGGAAACCAATTTCATCCAAAAAAATATATATATATATATATATTACAGATATAGTCACCATATATTTTTTACATTATACTATCTTATATAATATAACTAAGAAATAATTATTAATGATGACACATTCCTTGAATAATATTCTAAGGATCCAATAATCAAAAGGAACAAACATGAATAATATTCTAAGGATCCAATAATCAAAAGGAACAAACATATGCTTACTTTTAAATTTGCATCAAACAATATTCCATACCTTAGAATGTGGGGTATACCCCTTCCATCGCCCCACCAATTAGGTGTATTAATATTCTTCAAGCAGCAGACTATGACTTGTCAGCAATATTGACTTATGAGAGCAGATTCCACTTGACCTCTCCTTTTGGTAAGGGGCCCACCCCCTTTTACTCGTTGATCCTCTTGTTTGGCCTACTGCGTTTTAATCTTACCTATGTGGCAATCCATTCTCATTTGATTTTCCTCCCCTTTTCTCATTTGCATCTGGTCGAATAGTTTGCACAATATCTCATTCTCGTCTATGTTCTCTTTTCCACAGTTACAATAATATATTTAAGAGAGGCACAAATGCAATCACCTGCTTACACACACTTTTCCATTTAAATATTTTGTGATTTTGTGGAGATTGTTTGAGGATGCTAATAGTGTTTGGTGCATTATTTATTTGTTAGTGGTCAGACCTATGAAGGGTCGCCATTCATAATTTCATAAAGTCTTCACCGGTCCACACGTATTTCCTCACGATTTCACTTAACTAATTTTTTCTTTTAATTCAAATAAAGATAGTAAGATGTATATGTATGTGCGCTTGTCCTCATCTACCATAGCGAGCTCCCCATTAGTTGCAGCCTCGATCCTGTAACATGCAACGTATATTCAATGGTGGAAATGAAAAAGAGAATGACACAAAGCACTCGGTCATCTCGTGTAAGTCTATGCTGCTTTAGACCAGAATCAACCCAAACAGGTTCAGCCAGAGTCATAGTCAAAATAAGGCACGCAACTCTCCTACTTTTGTATTCAAGCACAACCCCATACTCTTGGATTTGAACAGGAGGCAACGAAGATAACATGACTAAAGTATCTCTCCTACTTTATTTTTTTTGATGTTCCCATTGTGCATATCACATGGGTTGTTAAGTTTCTCTGTGTCTTAGCTTGCAGATGATAGTTCGTCTCACTTGTATGCTAACTTGGTAACAGTCCTTAATCTTTCTTCTCCCTGCTCGTCCTGAGTGTCATTGTCCCCGTCTTCTAAGGGCTTCGATATTCACTGTTTTTGACCAATTCGATCCCTTCCATTTTTATTATTTAATTTTGCTGCGAGGCGTCCTTTTTCCTTAAATAATTTCTGATATTCTTATTCACTCCAATATAGATTGCGTTCTCTTTGATGTTGACTACTATCTCTTCGATAGTCTTCCCTTTAATGTTTGTAACTCCAATTTAGTAATCCCTTTCTCTGTGCTATTTATGAAATCCTCACAATTGCAGTCTGGCTCTGATACCATGTTGAGTAACATGGATCGGTTTCTACAAATGTAATCACACTCCTTTGTTATAGGTATGTTCCAAATGCAGATCCCAATCTCTTATAAATATAAAAGTAGGTGAGACATGTCTCTATGATTAATCATTATTAGTTAATATCTATTAACAATACAACATATGTATTATACATAATATATATGATAAATAGGAGATGATTTCCACAGCTAGTCAAATTGTGATGTGAATATCAGGATTTAACTGTGTGATTTTGAGTCAAACTCGACGACCCATGTTTCATGAGTAGTGATTCAACATGAATCCATCTCTCATGAGAATAAATGGAACACTTAGCACTCATTGGATCTAGGTGATGCTCACAGGGGTGAAGCACCGGGACTTCCCGGGAGGTCACCCATCCCAGTACTACTCCAGCCTGAGCGCGCTTAACTACGGAGTTTCCTCCACAGTTAAACCCAAAGCTTGCAACCCCATTTGCAAAACCTTCACCAAGTGTTGTGCCTTATGAACCATTCATTAGAAAGCCCCTTAAGCTCATCAATTGATAAGTAGGAGATGATTTCCACAGCTAGTCAAATTGTGATGTGAATATCAAGATTTAACTGTGTGATTTTGAGTCAAACTCGATGACCCATGTTTCATGAGTAGTGATTCAACATGAATCCATCTCTCATGAGAATAAATGGAACACTTAGCACTCATTGGATCTAGGTGATGCTCACAGGGGTGAAGCACCGGGACTTCCCGGGAGGTCACCCATCCTAGTACTACTCCAGCCTGAGCGCGCTTAACTACGGAGTTTCCTCCATAGTTAAACCCAAAGCTTGCAACCCCATTTGCAAAACCTTCACCAAGTGTTGTGCCTTATGAACCATTCATTAGAAAGCCCCTTAAGCTCATCAATTGATAAGTAGGAGATGATTTCCACAGCTAGTCAAATTGTGATGTGAATATCAGGATTTAACTGTGTGATTTTGAGTCAAACTCGATGACCCATGTTTCATGAGTAGTGATTCAACATGAATCCATCTCTCATGAGAATAAATGGAACACTTAGCACTCATTGGATCTAGGTGATGCTCACAGGGGTGAAGCACCGGGACTTCCCGGGAGGTCACCCATCCCAGTACTACTCCAGCCTGAGCGCGCTTAACTACGGAGTTTCCTCCACAGTTAAACCCAAAGCTTGCAACCCCATTTGCAAAACCTTCACCAAGTGTTGTGCCTTATGAACCATTCATTAGAAAGCCCCTTAAGCTCATCAATTGATAAGTAGGAGATGATTTCCATAGCTAGTCAAATTGTGATGTGAATATCAGGATTTAACTGTGTGATTTTGAGTCAAACTCGATGACCCATGTTTCATGAGTAGTGATTCAACATGAATCCATCTCTCATGAGAATAAATGGAACACTTAGCACTCATTGGATTTAGGTGATGCTCACAGGGGTGAAGCACCGGGACTTCCCGGGAGGTCACCCATCCCAGTACTACTCCAGCCTGAGCGCGCTTAACTACGGAGTTTCCTCCACAGTTAAACCCAAAGCTTGCAACCCCATTTGCAAAACCTTCACCAAGTGTTGTGCCTTATGAACCATTCATTAGAAAGCCCCTTAAGCTCATCAATTGATAAGTAGGAGATGATTTCCACAGCTAGTCAAATTGTGATGTGAATATCAGGATTTAATTGTGTGATTTTGAGTCAAACTCGATGACCCATGTTTCATGAGTAGTGATTCAACATGAATCCATCTCTCATGAGAATAAATGGAACACTTAGCACTCATTGGATCTAGGTGATGCTCACAGGGGTGAAGCACCGGGACTTCCCGGGAGGTCACCCATCCCAGTACTACTCCAGCCTGAGCGCGCTTAACTACGGAGTTTCCTCCACAGTTAAACCCAAAGCTTGCAACCCCATTTGCAAAATCTTCACCAAGTGTTGTGCCTTATGAACCATTCATTAGAAAGCCCCTTAAGCTCATCAATTGATAAGTAGGAGATGATTTCCACAGCTAGTCAAATTGTGATGTGAATATCAGGATTTAACTGTGTGATTTTGAGTCAAACTCGATGACCCATGTTTCATGAGTAGTGATTCAACATGAATCCATCTCTCATGAGAATAAATGGAACACTTAGCACTCATTGGATCTAGGTGATGCTCACAAGGGTGAAGCACCGGGACTTCCCGGGAGGTCACCCATCCCAGTACTACTCCAGCCTGAGCGCGCTTAACTACGGAGTTTCCTCCACAGTTAAACCCAAAGCTTGCAACCCCATTTGCAAAACCTTCACCAAGTGTTGTGCCTTATGAACCATTCATTAGAAAGCCCCTTAAGCTCATCAATTGATAAGTAGGAGATGATTTCCACAGCTAGTCAAATTGTGATGTGAATATCAGGATTTAACTGTGTGATTTTGAGTCAAACTCGATGACCCATGTTTCATGAGTAGTGATTCAACATGAATCCATCTCTCATGAGAATAAATGGAACACTTAGCACTCATTGGATCTAGGTGATGCTCACAGGGGTGAAGCACCGGGACTTCCCGGGAGGTCACCCATCCCAGTACTACTCCAGATATTATATATAATATAATATATATTCATAATATATATTTATAATATTATGTATGTATGTAGTATAATTATAATATTATATATATGATATATGACATATATATCAACATTGTATCTTACGATTAAATCAATCCGACTGTAGCTATAATCTTAACATCCTCTACTTTCATTCTAACACGAGAGAGGTTAAAAAACTAATATGATGAAATTCTTCAGCAGGAGGGGAAAAAACCGACCAAGTCTGTTGAAATCTTACTCGATTGTAAGCTACAATGATTGCAAGATCAGAGGGAAAAAAATCGGCCAAGTCTGTTGAAATCTTACTCGAATGTGAGCTACCAAGAATGCAAGATCGAAGAGATTTTTCCTCTCAATGTCCATGTTTTATGAATCTCTGATGGTCTTCTCAAGGCCCTAAGATTGCCAAACAATACAAACACATACTATCCAAAGCTTGGAGCATGCGATGAAGAATTCTATAATATTTACGGCAACACATGAGAAGAGGTTGTGGATTCGTTCAATAACAAAAAAAAAAATTACCTTTTCTGGAAAAGCCTGATTTAAATCGATACATTTAAACAATACAACTAGGGAATGAGTTCAATTTTTTGAACGATAAGCATATGATTCAAGTTATATGCAAATGGGATATTGAAGCATGCTCTTTGAACAAAGGATTCAGGCACGAGGGACCTCAAACCCCCGAATGCTCATTTATTTGTTTTTTTATATTGCACTCTACTGCAATACGAGTCATTTTTGGGCTTTGAACTTCTTCACTGTTTTTACAGACCATAGATCTTCTCCTCTAAGACTTTCTCTGAGGAGGTTCTGGTCTATAACTGGTAGATGAAAATCCTATCAATTTAGGTCCATCCACTGGTAGGATCATCTATTGGTGATCAACTTATTATACCCTAGTTTCTTTTGCGTCGTTGGAATTGATAAATAGTAGATTGGCTCTTGCTTTGAATTTGACATGTTTTTCAAAAGTGGGAACCACTTCATGTTAATTCAGAACCATTTGTATAATAACTACCTATAGAATCAATATCCAGATTCATCTAGTCATGATATTGCTTTTTGATCAGAGGTCAACACAAAAAAAGGGAAAATAAACTAAATCAGAAGCATATTCTGGGTTTCTTAGTCTATGCTCATTTATATCATCCATGGCCTTGTTCAAACTCAATTTGCGTCCATAACCTGCAAACTGCAACATATCTGCAAAGCTCAGCTTTTCTAGCGAAGCCGAACATCCAATATTTGATGTTACCAAATGATAATTGAACTTGTCTGTCGTTATGTTCATATCAACTAAAGTGAAGAATAATAAATAACTTACACCTTTCACTCATTATAACATAACAAAAAAATTATGTAAGTAATCAAATTTCTCCGTGCTATTATTTTTAGTTCCACTATTCTTTTTAGCATAAGGCGGGACTCCAGCTGCATTGCAGCTCTTGTTTGAAAAAACGAGTTAATAAGACAAAACTCACGGCAAAGTTTTTCTTGTTTGAAGAAAAACCTAATTTGTCACTCAACAAAAGAAAACCTAAAATCTCTGTTAAGATGTACATTAATCTTCCCTGTTTAACGACTACAAACTGATTTCCTTGTTCAAACAAGTAACTTTTCTTAAAGGATCCACTTGCAGAACGTGATTCACAGAAATATTCAACGAATTTTCGGCTGTTATGAACTCTACATTTAATTTCGAAAATAATTCCACGCAAACAAATTTTCCCCTGTATCGTGTATGTAAATCAAACCAAAAATATCATGTACCGAAACGCGTGCCATTTTTTTCCACATTTATATGAATAACTTAAACCGAACCATAAAAGAATCTATGTTGAAACGCGGACTAATTTTCCAGTCTCTAACGAATCCAGAAAATTAGAGCACGTGTGTTACAATGCAGACTAATTTCCGTCGTTTTTTAATGAATATATCAAACAATTAAATCTGAAATTTTAAATTTTAAAAATACTACTTATTTCAAGTACAAAGAAACTCGTTCTTTTCTGAAGTAAAATTGGTTTTCTACACTCAAATACAGTGTCCTTTTCTCAGTTTATATATAACACACAAAAAAGTTTTAGAATTATATCTTCCCCCAAAATTAAGAGCAAATCTAAGATCTAAAATTCTCCGTCGCCAGAAATTTAAAGAGAAAATTGAATTGGAAAGAAAATTCAAACTTGAAAAAAAATTACGTTTAAATACTGTCTGAAACGAAAACTCAAATAGAAACCAAAAGAAAAACGAACACATATTAATGTTAAAACGAAAGCTTTCTCTGTTCGGATGCAGAATCTACATATTATTTAATTCCATAAATTAAAACTTTTTCCAAGACTAGTCCAAACATTCAAACCTGACCTTCGAGAATTTCAGTAAGAAGCTCATCTTCTCTATCGGAGGCCATGAGCTGATAAGCGCGCTCCATAGTAACACCTTTCATGACAGCAAAATCGCAGCCATGCAACATCATGATCTTCTTGAACATCTCCGACCTGTAGCCGCGTCTCATGCAGCGATCAACAGGACAAAACAATCCGAGGCCTGGTTTAAGCTTAGACAAAGAATCGAGTAACCCCAGAGTGACGGCATCAGATTCGAAACCTGAACGGCCCGACGTGTCGTAAACATAAATTGCATCTCTAGTCCTGCTTGCATCTCTCGTTGCGCTGTGAATTTGTCGAGTGAAAGAGAAATAGCAGAAATTTTCCGCGGCATTGGAGAGACTTTTCGAAATGTCGTACAGACTTCGAGTGGCAATCGAACGTGCAACCTGCCTGCTGCTTCTTTGCACAAATAACAGCATTTTGTGTGTGAAATTTTTTTCTTGTTTGGTTTTGCAGTGCAAAGCAGCAGAGAGTACTTCCTTGTTTGTTTAAATTATTTCAAATGGTAGCATCCATCTGGAGACCGCAGAAAATAAAAACCGTGGGCTTTATGGTACCTAGTCCGACACGTTTCTTATGTTTAGCGAGTACCTACGTCGTGATTGCGGTAATGAGTTATTGGTATTGCTGGCTAAACTCATTTTCATAATTATACCGTGGGCTTCTTTGTGGTAGATATTTAAGCGATTGGCGGCACAAAGAAGGGCCTAAAATTGACTCTCGACCCCATCTGTAAAGCAAATCTTTCATAATTACTAAGTATTGTTAGATGGTTTATAAATATCTTCATGAGATTTGGACTATTTTTATTTATTTTTTGGTTTTCAATGAATAGGTTATTTTCATTATATTATAATAATAATAATAATAGTTAATGCTGATAGGCATTCTACAATGGCAAATAGGTGGAGTGGGATGGTGTGAGCATGTTAATGTTAATTTTTTTTTCTAGGTTAAATTTGACAACCATGTGCATGTCAAAAAAATTTAATCTTATTATAAATAGAATATATTTTTTTAAATAATTTAATAAATACCACATAAAATATCTTTTTAAATTATAATATTTGGAGACCTTTTTAAAAAATTAAAATTAATAACTTAAGTTAGTAAAAATCTAAATAAATGGAGATAAAGGAAATATAAATAATTTTAGATGTAGTAAAATAAATTATAATTATTTCGTAGTGGATATCTATCGGCAAGTAAGAACATCTAGAAGTAAAAATGATTCCTTTTATTTTCAAATGAGGTTTCATCTCCTAAATTGGTAAATACAATCTCCTAAGCCATTTAACAAATTGTCATGTATCTTAGAAGATGAAAAGTAAAACCATGATTAGTATAAGAAATAGAAGATCCAAGGGACCTGAATGAGTTATGTAAAATAAAATCAACCTAATCCATTGATAAAAAAAAATTAGATAACGTGAAAAAAGAAAGTGCAAATGACTAATTATCTAATCACTTATTTTGTCATTTAATCAATAGTTTATTTAGTAGTTTGTGTTTAGGTAACTAATTGTAGGTGACTAATTATCCAATCACTTATTTACTCATTTATTTGGTAGTTTATTTAATCATTTAGATATCTGATTGATCTTTTAATTTTATCTCGTGATCAAATTAGTCACTTATTTAGTCACCTATAGATGTAAATTGCAAAGAAATAGTGGAATTTGATCAGTTTTAGTCACGTGACCAAAAGTTTTAGTAGAGTGACTAAAAGTTTTAGTCACATAGCCAAATATTTGCCAAAATCTACTAGTGTTCCACTGCCTGAGATATTAATTTTCCTTCCCCTTTTTTAAGAGATTCTTTCTATGTTGGGAGAGATCAAGGAAGCCTCAGTTTGTTTGATACCTCTTAATTTGTCTAGTTCTTCCATTTCAACCAATTTAGCATGAAGATCTTCTATAGTATACCCTTCACCACCTAGGGAAACCAATTGATCAATAAGCATCTATTTTTGTATATCTTTGACAACATATTTTGTAAAGGTGTTAATTATGTCCTCTGCCAATTATTCACAGAGGGCATCTTTTTCTTCTCTACTTAACCTTTCGAGAAAGGATCCTCTATTGCTAGAGCAAGAGGATCCTTCCTTAGAATGGAGGTTGTGATTCCCAATTGCTTGATTGAGATCTATTAGATTTCCACAATCCATGCTAATGCTTTCAAATTTTTGGATTTGATTGTGTATAGTTTTTTTTACATCAACATTTTAGCTCAAACTACATGATCCATCATCGTCATGTTCTTTTCTCTCTAGCATCCTAATGATAGATCATGTAGTATGATCCAAAATGTTGCTGTAGAAAAACTATACACAATCAAATCTAGAAATTTGAAAGCAATTACTCAAGTGTTATCAGAAAGAACCCCCATGTTGGCAGGTTGATTCAAGGATTGCTCAAGAGAGTTTTCTAGGCTCCAAATCTAGGATGTTATTCTAATTTTGGATCCCCATATTATTTTTGTCTTTCATAGATAGAGGTAAGTTTGGTCCTTCAATAGAAGGATTCTTCCCTCTAATAATAGAAAATCCTCCCCCAAAAAGAGTTAAGAGACACATAAAAGTCTTAGGAACTTTACATATATGTGAAAGAGATGGCATATATTTCTTTTAAGCCCCCTCTAGAATTTCATTACTACAAGGTGAAGGGGTAGCAGGAGAACACACTCTAGGGGAGAAGTTACTGATTTTTAACCAATATTTTCTAGACAAAGTAATCCTTTGAAGAGGGGCACTAAAACTACTATTGGTCAAACATATTGGTTACTACAGAATGTTACCCTCATAGGAAGCCATGAAGATTTCTAGATTAAGATAATAAATGAATTGATTTATGATTATTCTTAGGGGTTTAAGAGAAGAAACATTCGCATTGATTTCAACCAAAATTTTGACATCTATAGAGTTAGTAAAATTTTCTCCTATCCCTCTAAAGCCTCCCAAAGAGTCTCCAATTTGTTGTAGAATATTTTCACGGAGGAGCTCCACAAACATATTTTTGAAGGCAACCCATTTCATTAATTTATGATTATCAAAATTCTAAAAATCAAAATTAGGTTTCCATTCTAAGAATTTAACATGTTGGCCTTCCAGAAAGAGAGAGGCCTCATTATGAAATTTATTTCTAAGTTCATTGGATTTATGATAAATAAAAATAATGTTATTGGAGAGATCGGTAATACTTACCTAGTCGCCCAACACTGTTATCATTCATACAAAGAATTTAGTTGGAGCAGGGCTCAAGTTGCTCCACTTTGCAAATAAACCCTAAGATTCACATTGTTTCCATCAATTTTCTAAATTTTCATTACTAATTGTTAGGGTTTGTGATCCTCAACATATGATTGAGTTGCATTCATCACTAGGGGATCTACCCTATTTCCTTTACAAATCAAGGGATTAACCATACGAAGATTTTGATCAGCGTTATCCCTCCTTTGTGGATCAGAATCAGAGGATAATCTAATCATTCCTTGCCCTAGTGGAATAGAATTTATTCCTATCACATTCAAGGGGATTCACATTAGGATCACCCTTTTTTTTTTTCTAGCAATCCCAAAATTTTGTGCCCTGTTTTCATTTGGAGTCGAATTTTAGGCACCGAAGGAATTATCCTCTAATCTTCTCCTCTGGGAGGGAAAATGAACTTCATTGGAGTTATCTTTATGTTTAGCCATGAGAGAAAACCCTAGACCCTTCATTGAAGTAGGACAAACACTGTTCAAAGCAACAAACGAGCTCCTAGTGGCTATGAGAGCCTTGGACAAGCCATAAATAGATCTAGAAATCGATGGAGCAGATGGTTAGCCCTGAGGAGCTGGAAGGTCACGGGGATAATTGCCCTAAATTAATGGAGGTTATTGATGACCAATAGAGCCTATTGCTCTACTTTCCACTCTTCACTTTCTCGCCATTTTAATTTAAACAAACTTAAAATGTAAGATTTTTATATTAAAAAATAAATAACTATTCTCTTTTTTTTTTAAATACTATTTGTTAATAAATAAAACTGTGTCAATGGGCGCTTGGTCTATTGGTCAAGTTGAATTGCTCACAAAGAGCCCACAATAGATCAAGTCTTGTTGAGTGCAAGGCTCAAAGACATCATAAGGGATGAGGACAAGATTGTGCCCCCGGCAAATTTAGCAACGTGGATGCTCCTTAGTCCTTGGCTCTTAGCCGAAGAGGTTTCAGGCACGTGTGGGCCCGTATTAGGTACCTAAAACTTATTTGTGGATGACCTCCATCAAAAAATAAAATAAAATAAATAAAAACCATCAAAATAAAGTATTTTTTATTAAATAAACAATAATAAGATATCAAAATCTCTAGAATACTAAATAAAATATTCTTTTATGAAATAAAACATATTTATATTAATTAAATTTTTATTTTTTTAAATTTTTATTTTGGCAATAAAACCAAAAAGTATATATTATTTTTAATAATTAAAATAATCAATATAATCATCTATTTTATTAAATAAAAATACAAGACTCTTAAATCTCTAAAATAATAAATAAAATAAAAAATCATCTATTTTTTTATTATTTTAATTTTTCCTAAAAACTATGCATATATCTTGTCATGTTTTGAACTTCTGGCTATAAATATAGGGTCAGAGTATTTCAAATAACCACAAATTTGAGACGACTCGCATATAAAAAAAGTATTTAACATATTCATATGAATGAAATTCAAATTGGATTTGTAATTGTTAATATTTTGGTAGATGTCTATTTTTTATAGTGTTAAATATCAATTGTCCATTCAATATACTGATTATTGTTGAAATGTAACAACTGTTGCAAGCACTGATATTCAAGATTTGTGACGTTGTGTTTCAAGGCCTTTTGAATGGACCCAAGATATTTTGTGAGAGACAACTTATCACCTGGTAATATCTACCTGTGTTTTAGTTTGTAATAAATTTTTGGTTTACTCTGTGGTATCATTTTAGGTTCAAATTAGTCATTTAAAGAATCTTACAATTGCTTTGAATTTCGTTTTAGTAAGTAATTATTACATGAATGGTTGGTCTTTTTGGGTGTATTAATCTTTACTTTCCTTGCTTTATAAACCTTTTGATAAGGATTTAATGACTTTGTATGCATAATATTTCATTACCATCTCTATGATTGATATCAAAAGTAGATTATGATAGACACTTGGTTTGTTTGAGCTAACTTCGATAAGAATTATCTTCTTGCAAATGAAAGCCTTTAAGTAGTGTTACTCTGATTTTCCCTTCTTATTACATCTGCAAGTTTGCAATTATGTGGATAGATTCAAGCACTTGGTCATCAAAATATTTTTCATACCTCCTTTGAGATGAAGGGGATTTCTATGTCCAAGATTGGATAGCAACATGTGGGAAAAGTTCACTCGACGGTTCTCAAAATATTAAACCATCAAGCAGGCAACTGCAAAACATGAAAGGATGCTTGGGGTTATGCTCTAAATCAATTTTTTTTGAAGCCGATAGTTTGTCACTTCCAATCATCAAGTTTCCTATGAACAAAGTAAAGAGTGTTGAGTGAATATCAAAGATTGTCCTTTTATTCTTCTTTATTTTTTTGGAATTAGTTTTTAAGGAAATTTATTCTAAATAAAACTTCAATTTGTTTGAAGGTTTTTTCATATATAATTGTAGTTAAAATTATGTTATATCGCTTTATTATTATGGCAATTGATACTACAAGTTATCTTTTAAAGGAATAGTAGTCTACAATAGCATCACGTTATTTTAGTCCACAATCTTATCATATCATTTAATTGTAACATGAATTGAGTGGTAATGGCCTTGATTATGATGCCCATGTCATATCATTGAGATTAGTACTTGATTGTGATGCATAACAAGACAGGCATACATATTAATAGTCATGCATTTTAGACTTAAAGAGAGGCTATATTGTGAGATGCATATAAAATATGTTTCTTTTAAATACATAATAATATAAATAGAATATACTTTTTAAAATAATTTAATAAATACCACATAGAATATCCATTTAAATTATAATATTTGGAGATATAAATCATCCATTTATATATATATATATATATATATATATATATATATATATATATATATATATATATATATATATATATATATATATATATATATATATATATATATATATATATATATATATATATATATATATATATATATATATATATATATATATATATATATATATATATATATATATATAAGTTAGTAGAAAACTAAATAAATGGAGATAAAGGAAATATAAATAATTTAGATGTAGTAAGATAATAATAATAATATACTATTTATAATTAAAAAAATTGGGGGATATAAAATCATCTCACAAGAGTCAAACAAGTTAAGTCTAAAAAGTTAACAATAAAAATAATAATAACAAATTGTAATAAGTTGTTAAGATAGTGGCAATAGAGGGAGGAAGAGGACTAGGATCATCTTGTTTACCTCATACATCAACTATTGACTTAGTGGTCAGCACCTCTTTGGACATTTGTGGCATAGCTTAATCGCCTCTAATGGGTCGGGTTAAATTTGGCATTCGTATAAAGCATTGATAGTTCAAACTTTTGTGTAACGAAAAATGATTCCAATAATTGGTATCAAAGTCTTGGGTCATGGATTTGAGTCTCTTTTCAATGGGTGTTGAAGGCCTAGTTAGTGTTAAGGGAAAGATTTTTTACTTGGTGGTCAACACCTCCTTGGAGATTTGTGACATGATTTAATTGTCTCTTGTGGATCAAATTAAATCCATCATTCGTATCGAGCATTCATAGTTAGATCTTTGGTGCAACAAAAAATGATTCCAACATCAATAGAGTCGAAATAAGTGTTCGGGAGGGATCATCCACATTTTGGTTTGTCTTATTCTTCATTCTCTTTCATTAAGGGAGAAATTACAAAAACTGATATTGGGAACCACTTAGAGGAGTAATGCCAACTGGAATCATTGTCTATGGTGGACTAGTCAAAGCCACTCAAAGAGGTTGAAGTCACATCACATGTAAGGGTAGAAAAACCACAAGGTAAAAAAAGTGATGGTGAAATATGAAAATTATTAATTATTTAGTACTCATTGTATTTAGGTGATGATCATAAAGACAAAGTATCAGACATTATGAGAGGCCACCCATTCCAATACTACTCTGCTTAATCGTAAAGTTTCCTCCAAAGTTAAAAAGACTTAGCTTGCTACGTCATTTAACAAGTGTTGTGTCTTATAATATGTTCATTGTAGAGCCCCTTAAGCTCTCAATTGTTGACCTCAACATGTATGTATTTTAAAGGAATGTGTTGCAATTAAAATGCACTTTCTTGTAGAATTTCAATTTCTATCATGAAAAGCAAGTGGTTCCATGGTAGAATATTTCATAAATCACAAGCAATTTTCAAATTTGAATATTAAACTTAATCATTGAGCCATGGATAACAAGTCCTTAGATAAATAGGTTTTATAGCATAAATGATTAAAGTATTAAAATAATTTCTTCAAAATTGATCTTAGTCATATTTTGGATTATTTTCACTTGGAAAGGAGTTATCTCTTCTTCTAATATAAATGCTCAACTTAGTACAAATTTGTATCAAAATTTTGAATACACAATGACAAATTGACCTCTTGGTTCAAATCATATTTACATGAACATGCTTCAATAATTGAAACACTGAGAATCTTACTAACCTAACTATTACATTTTTTAATGATTCGGGATTACCTTTTCTTCCAGGTTTCTACTACATCAAACATCTAGAAAAGAGTTCGGAATAGACGATAGAACCATCATTCTGACTGGAGGAGTCAAGTTGTGGTGTCCCCTTCTACCAAATTAAATATCTTTTCAAATCATCACTTTTTTTTACTTCCATATCTAACCACTTAATGAAATAGATATTGTTCTCCTTTGCCAATTGGTCTTCTTCTTCTTTTCCCAACTCCTTGAAGGCTTGTGAATCCTTCTCCATTAAAAATCATCATTTATGCCTACGAAATCTATATTGCATACACATAAATCAATTAAAACATAAATAAAATTAAGGAAATGCAAATTTCTATTAAGTTATCCCTTTTCTATATTATGTCATTTAGGCATTTCTTCAAAGCTCTTCTTTGATGGGGACTTTGTTTCTTGCCTTTGCATGAAATTATTCACAAGTAAACTCCTTTGTTTTATTGCCCTTGTTTATTGCAAAAAAAAATCCTTTGTGCTTTTTCTTTCCTTCCTCAACCACCCTTCTTCTTTATTTAATCAAATGATCATATTATACACCTTCCTCACTAATTGGATTCGCTACATGACATTCATCTAACTATATTTTGAAAACTTGTGTTCTCTACAAATATTAAATCTTCATCATGTATGGGGATCTCAAAGGTCTTCATCTGTAATGTCCCCAATTTTGATAAAATACCTTAAATAATTAACGGTCCCAAAATTTAAATAATATTATTTGGACCTTTAATTATTTAATGAAGGGCCCAATTTTTATTAATTATCAGTTGGTATTTTTCGTGTTTTCGTGTCAACAGTCTTTATAAACCCTCGAGAGTTTTCTCTAAAGGGGTATTTATGTGTGGCATGTAGGAAGTTGTTAGTATGTGATTTGGATTATTTCTTTGCAATGCAAATTCCTATTTGAATTTTGTATTGTTCATCGTTTCGGAAGTGGAAGATCTTTCCTACTTGGCTATTCCAATTTTGGTGGGATTCAACCATCACCCTATTTTGTCTTGCATTACTTTGCTTCAGATCCGACACATCTGGAGCGCCATCTTTTTTTTTCAAATATAATTTTTTGAGTTTTGGCAATAAATTGTTATATCTATATGTTGGCATACACTTCCATGTCTGACTATTATTTGGTGTATTTAGTGCATTATATCTTCCCCTTGGCATCTCAAGTTCACTCCCTTCAACACATTCCTCAAACAACACTGTGGCATCAGAACTTTCCCTCGAGCACTTTCCCTTGGGTACTTCCCCTCAACACTTTCCCTTGGGCATTATATTCCCTTGGATAATTTCCCTCAAGTACTTTCCCTTTGGTACTCTCCCTCAAATACTTTCCCTCAAGTACTTTCCCTCTGGCACTTTCCCTCGGATACTTTCCCATTTCCACTTTCCCTCAGGTGATTTCCTCCCTCGGGTACTTTCCCTTGGGTACTTCCTATGAGTTTCTTCCCTCAAGAAAACTCGTGTGTTGTTGGGGATCATTATAGTGGTATAAGAGCTAGTGATCTTTCCATCCTATCAAGTATTGAGTTCAAATCATGGCACTAAGTGATGGGTTGGTTGATGCTCTAAGAGAGCTAAGAAGAAGTCAACAAAGGCTCAACGAATGGGCAAAAGAAACACTCAACTTCTTGACATGCACAAGGACATCGGTGAAAACATTCATTCCTAGGGTGGAGCAATAGGAAATGAGAACTCCCACGTTGGTTGAGATGTTGAAGAAAATAAAGTAAGATTGAGTGATTAGTTGATGGGAGAGAAACATGTCTCTGAAGGATTATATAGAATTGTGAATGAAGTATCCATCATTTTAGCACAATAAACTCTTCGACAATGGTCTAAAGTGAGAGATTGATAAGTGGCTACAAGATGAAGTAATACATTGTAACATCCGATTTTCTTGGGTCTAAATTAACATCTAACGTACTCAAAGAATATGATTATTACTTCGTTTCATGGGAAGATAATTATATCATTCATGTTCATGTGAATAAGATTTACTATTAAAATCATTTAGACACAATTTCTTAACTAAAAACTTGAAATACCATCAAATGAAATTACTACAAAAATTAAAAACCACCTACCTCAGAAAACTCAGATTAAAATCAAACTAGGGATGCTTCGACAACCACCCGAGTTAGTCCACAAATACACTATAACAATTACACATGACGGCTATCATCTAAAAACTGCTATATCAAAATCAAATGACGATCATAATTAAATACCATTATATTTATCATTAGGGCATCATATACCATTGTAATAATTAGGGCATTGTTTACCATCAGTTCATTTAGGGCTTCTGGTACCACTAATTCAAATAGTGCTTCCACTACCATGGATTCAATTAGGGCTTCTGATACCACTTATTCAAATAGGGCTTCCGCTACCACGGATTCAATTAGGGCTTCTGATACCACTTATTCAAATAGGGCTTCCACTACCATGGATTCAATTAGGGCTTCTAATACCACTAATTCAAATAGGGCTTCAGATTCCTTTCCATCTGATTACTTAACTATGATAGTAACTCAAGATTAGAAAATATACTTATATTCGTTATTCATATAATGGAAAAACAATCCATAAATCTATTTCTTGCATCTAGGTGTAAAATAATGGTAACAATGAAATAACTCAATTTAATCTTACCTCATTCTAAATAAAAGTGATAATACCTATTTCTGATAAACAATTGAATGTATAGTTATCTTTGGCTGACACATGACTGACATCTTGTAGAGAGGTGCAACATTACCAAGGCTTAACCACCCAACCTCGGACCACAACTTATCCCCACATGATCTCTAACAAGAAAGGCCCTCCCTACCCAGAATTGGCAGGGATCATCTTGTCATCCACTAGGCATTCTGGTATGTAACACACCATACAACTTGGCAGTAGGAGATCACAATAATAGGAATATACATGAGCTATTACTTAATTCACATTAAAAATGATAAACAATGCTATGGCATATCTGATACTGAGTCATATTATTATAGATTCCTCTCTTTCACCTCGTCACCCCTTTTCTTGGCTATACAGCTGGGTGAATCCCAAGTGTTATAAATTCTTAGATCAATCGGTTCTGCCAATTATACTAGAAGATTACATATATCCAGTATTTCACACTTGGTGATCACATGATTATGTTATTAAAGATTTCAATATGGATGTTTAATTAATTAATTAATCATAATTGATTTCTCTTTAACTCCACCTCTTCACCATTGATGGCATCATTGTTGGTGAATTCCTTGGTGTTCAATTACATGATTTCATCTTTGTATGATATGAACAATTATATACACTTTTATGTTTTTATTTTTGAATCTAAGATATTTACTACTCATGATTGATATGCTAAAGTAACTTCATTGTTTATCATATTTCATACGTTATGATCTAAATGATATTACTTAGAACTTGGTCTATATGGAATCTATGCATGAATGGTGTGATTTATGGAATAAAAAGAAAACACGTTACTATGGCATGTGCATTCCACTCTTGAACTCTATATGAATCCGACAGACTTTTAAAAAGAATATATGCTATGAAGTTATGCGATTTATCAAACTTAGCATTAAGGACATAATCATACATAATGCAAACATGTGATTTCAATAGACTCGGTATTAAGAAAATGTAAATAGCATAATCTTGGTTCGGTTGTATTCTTACTCGGCTCCATAGGTATATCCTTGAATTCTCTAGTTATGCAAATTCAATGACTTTGATTTCCGCAAAAAGGGACGTGGAAGAGAAGGAAAACGAGTGCAATGATTTCAATCGATATAATCTTAGTTACTTAAAGAGAGACACTGCCAATAGGGAGAAAGAAAGAAGATGTCTTGCCATACGAATATGATACTCAATGATATAGAGAAAGCTTGACTCTATGGCTTCTTTCGGTAATAAGAACTCATTCGAATACCATACAAAAATTGATTAAAAAGAAAAGAAAAGAAGGATGGAAGAAAAGAAGAAAAAAAGTAAGAAGTTAAAGGGTTAATATTATTTTATTATTATGTTATATTCTTATCTACGTTCATGTGTGCATATTGATAAGGTGCATCATTAGATTATAATTTATAATGTATTGGCATCATCTTATTTTTATACACATATGTTTGTATTTGAGAATGTATAATAATAATTAAATATTAATAATACTTGATGATTCTTTAAAGGTAAGAATTTATGTTTATTTTATATTATTATTATAATGTTCCTTTTTATAGCTCATGCGGTTCCACCATGTAACATGTTTCAAATCGCTAGGTCCTCTACCCGCCTGCCCAGTGATGGTTATGCTCCTGCCTAATTCTTTTTTGACAATGCTTTCACCCCTTTCGACGTGTTTCCTGTAAGGAATTTATTTGTAATTAAATTCATATTATCATAATAAATTATTTAATCATAAATAATCACAATCGTTAACCATCTTCTCAATTCTATGAATTCGTGATAAATGATCAACTAACTTGATATCTTCACTTGAAATTATAATGACTAACTATCTTACCATTTTGCTAGATTATAACAAATTAAACTGCCAACTAACTTCATGTGAACCTCAACAGCTATATTTTAGATTAGATCAAAAATTGGGATGTAACATACATGCACAAAAGGAAAATGAAGAGTCACATGAGGATTTGCGAGAATTTTTTGCTATACCTACAAGTGGAGAGCATATGAAACTTCAAGATGACTAAAATGGTGAAGAAATGCATGCACTAATTTCATCAAACCAACACTCATTGATCAACTTGATGGAAATTCTCTACCAACAACTATTCACCTTCATGGAGATGCTACTAATGATTCTCACCAAGAGCAACCACAATTGCTTGAATATGGAGTTTATCCTTTAGTTGTGCCTGATTGCATTTTTTCCATGTGGAGGGCTTTCTCATAGGACCTATATGAGTAATGAGGTTCCTGAGGATATTGATGGTTACATGAAAACTATGGATCTAGACATTTATGTATTCTATGATTGGCTTCTTTGGGATCCTGGTGACTCCAAACATGACAATGTAGCACAACATGAATTTGATAGGGATATTTCTATTAGAATTCAATAGCAAAAGGTAGACACACTCTTCACTGATATGATAGTAGTGTTGACAAATAACAATGACAGTGGTGGAGTGTAATGCACTTGCAATCATGTTGATACAAGACCATCCTCATGGGAGTGGCAAGATTCACCTAACTAATGAGATTGTAGAGGAGGTTGGTATGTGTGATCTCATGAAGGTTTTGGGTTAGAGCTTCGATGTGTTTTATGATAGGCTTCTATGGGATCCTGGTAGTTTTGTACATAGCATTGTTTATATTAGAGTGGCACAGAAGAGGCTTGGTGGTGGTCTACTCATCTTAATTGAATTCAATTACGCCCATGTGATCCTGAAGAAGCATGGAGTTTCCACCATATACAGTTATACACATCCACACATGGTTTGTGATCCTAGAGTTTGTGGATTGCTTGAGGACAAGCAATCTTTATGTGGTGAGGATTTGTAATATCCTTAATTTTAATTAAATACTTTCAATAATTAATGGTCCCAAAATTTAGATAATATTATTTGGACCTTTAATTATTCAACAAAGGGGCCCAATTTTTATTAATTCTCTATTGGTATTTTTTGTGTCAGTATTCTTTGTAAACCCTTGAGAGTTTTCTCTAAAGGGGTATTTATGTGTGGCATGTAGGAAGTTATTAGTATGTGATTTGGATTATTTCTTTGTACTACAAAATTCCTGTTGCAATTCAGTATTGTTCATCATTTCAAAAGTGGAAGATCTTCCCTACTTGGCTATTCCAATTTCAATGGGATTCAACCCTCACCCTATTCCATCTTGTATTATGTTGCTTCAAATCTAGCACATCAGGAGCACCATCTTTGTTTTAAAAATACAATATTTTGAGTTTCAACAATAAATTATTATATCGTTGTGTTGGCATATGCTTTTGTGTCTGACTATTATTTGATATATCTTCCCCTTGGTATCTCAAGCTCACTCCCTTTAGCACATTCCTCAAACAAAATTGTGGCATTAGAACTTTCCCTTAGGTACTCTCCCTTGGGCACTTTCCATCAGGCACGTTCCATCGAGACTTTCCATTTGACACTTTCCCTTGGGCACTTTCCCTCAAGAACTTTCCCTGAGGTGTTTCCCTCAAGTACTTCCCCTTAGGACTTTCCCTTAGGTACTTTCCCTCAGGTGCTTTCCCTCAAATACTCTCCCTCGGGTACTTTCCCCCGGGTGCTTTCCTCCCTCGAGTACTTTTTCTTAGGTGCTTCCCTAGGGTACTTCCTATGAGTGTCTTCCCTTGAGAAAACTTATATGTGTTGTTGGGGATCATTAACTCATCTTTGTGTATAGTTTTCTCTCTAATTTGGGTTGTTTCCATTTCTACAATTGTTTTGGACTACTAATTGTGATGAGTTGTATTCCTTCTCATTGCAATCTTTAAGCACTTATCTACATTGTAATCTTTAGTGTCTCCTACTTTTGCAAGGTAATATGGATCAATTGCTCCATCAAACTCAACCATCTATTCATCTCCATCTATTTTTTTTTAACCTTTCTAACTCTTGGAAGATCTCATTCAAAGGCTTCTTCAAGAGAATATATATTTCCCTTCTTTAACAATTTTACTCCTTGTTCAATCATTAACTTAATTTTAAGCCTTTGATGTCAACATACAATTAATTATTCAAAGCATTTGCAAGCTTTATCATTACTAAGTTATGAAGCATATTTTCTCTCCTATTAGCTTCACTAAGAGTTCTAGTAGGTGGTACATATTTTGAAGTAAGATATTGGACAACAATATTTCAAAGTCTTGATAAGTGTAGCTTAACCTTTGGCTTCCATGTGTCAAAGTCATCCACATTATTGTTGAAATCCTTCCTACATATCTTGAGATCTTTGCCCCTGGTTGTTTAAGCATTATGAAATCAAGGAACTAATTCTCTGATAGTAGTTGTAGGTATAGGAATGATTACTTTGGGTGATCAATAATTACCAACCCAATCAAACTTATAGGCCCAACAAACTTCACCAATCATATTAACCTTTAAAACTTCTTTAACCCATTATCAACCCTATAAGTAAAGTACACATTAAACCAATATGCATCACATAAGAACATCCACACAATCATAACACTAGATATATCTCATGGAAACCAGATTAGGGTGAAAACTATGGTACTCTTTTGGAATATGCTTTGTTAGGAACCTAGCCAGTTAAGGATTACAAAAGCATTGTTAAATGTTACTCAGCCAAGGCATTTCCTTGGAGACCTGTTAAAGTATTATACCCTGTTAGAAGTAATCTTGTTAGAGGATTTACAAAAGACCTTTTAGGGTCACCCAATTAAGATATTTTAATGTTTATAATGGTTAAAGAAAAACATATTGTATGGTCTTAAATTGGAAGCACTCCAATTTAATGAATGTTTAGCACCCATTTAATGTGATTCTATCATTTATTTGCATTTATCTTCTATTTTTCCTCTATTTAAATGATGCATTTCATCTCATTGGACCCTTTATTAATTTAGAATAAATACAAATGGGTTTGGCCCATATTTCTCCTAAATATTGTGTCCTCATTTATTAATTAATTTTAAGTAATAATTAAAATTAGTCCTATATTAGATAATGTTTTATCTCCCATATAAAATAATATTATGTGTTTCCTCTTATTTTTTAATTAGGGTATATATTTATTAATTCAAATTAATAATCCTTAAATTACTCCCCTAAGAAGTCTCATTGATTGCTCCACTTTAAGATGGGTCTCACTTTATTTTAAATTTTGAGGCATTGGCCACTTTGAGATATGTATAAAAGGAAGCCTTCTCATTTCATTTTCAAATCAAGTATTCACAAGATCTGTAATGTCCCTTTAGGGCATTTTACAGATTTTCCCTAATTTGTATAAATTTCATTATATCTTCATTTGATGATCTTCCTAGTGTTATTATATATATATATATATATATATATATATATATATATATATATATATATATATATATATAGAAAGAGTCATGTCTTTCATAATATTAATTATATTATATTAGTAGTAATAATAATATAATTATATTAATTATATTATATTAGTAGTAATAATAATATAATTATATTAATTAATATCAGAAGATATATTATATTAATAATTATATTAAAGATTATATTATAACATATATTATTTTAATAATATATCAACTATATATATTATATTATATCATAACACTTTATTAATATAGTATTGCTATATTAAAATATATCTTTATCATTATTTATTATTTCATTAATATTTTCATATCATTATTATAATATGACATATATAATATGATTATTATATAATATTATTTATAATATAATATTATTACTTTAATATTACTTTATATAAAGTATTTATTTATTATTTAAATTACTTCCCAAAATGGGGATATCACAGTCCTCCCCTCTCAGATTTGCTTGTCCTCAAGCAAAATCTTTCATACACAAGCTCTTTCCTAGATACAAAAGGCCTAAAAGATGGATGAAATATACATCTTAATAAATGAAAACACAAAGTGGACAAAAGTAGTCACATGAATGCATGAAAGCATGAAGCATACATGATGTAGACAGATGAAAACGCAAAGCAAACATGATGCAAGCAGATAAAGACATGTGTTATGTAATTCCTTAATTGTGAACCTGCAACCACAAAAAAATCATTAGTACACATTTATATATAATTTTTTTCTTTTTAATATTTCCTTCTATCAATCCCCTGACTTGTCAAAAAAATTCATCACTTTCTGAGTACAGGAGGAGAAACTATAATAGGGTGCCCTATTACCCAATCACGGGCCTCACCATTCTCCCTCATTATTGTTATCTCTCTCTGATCATCATCTCCAAGATAGTGCCTTTGTATGATGTACCCTCGGGTATTCACTCCACCATAGGCCTTACCTAGTACCCTTGGATGATGCAGCCCAATGCCTATCTCAATGCAGGCCTTACCTAGTACCTTCGAGTGGTGTCACCCAAACCATTCCACAACAGGCCTTATCTTATCTTGGACGATGATGACCAACATTATAATTCATTAAAACAATTACAAGTCAATCAAGATTTAAACTTAATTGATTAATAATAATTTTTGTAACAATCATTTCAATTATCAAATGATATGATAATTTTGAACTATAGGTTATATATGTTTCTAATTTCATACAAATACATGTATCTTATATATTATAAACAAACATAACATAATCCTTCATTTTAATAATAGAAATAAAATTTAATTTGATAATGTATAGAAATTTAAAAATGTAACCATACCTTATTTTTACCTTTCATATGCCATGATGAACCGCTTTAAATTCACCTCATTTAACCTTCTCTTGGTAGGCAATGGGTCCCATTGTACCTACTTCAAGATCATTATTTGATGGTAGAGCCAAGCGGAGGCCTTAATTCACAAAATTGCTTTCTGAATAATATTTTCTTTAATCCTTTCTTGTGCTTTCCTTGTAACTCTTTGTATGTATATCTCTTCCAATATCACTATCCACTGTAATAATAGATCTATATCCTTTTACCTCAATCTAATTTGTTTCATTTTCTTTGTATCAATTTACTATTATGTATCATGCTTCTTTACTCATTGTACTTCCATTTTGTCTAAGAATTATAATATTTTTATTTGCACATAAACGAGTATTATTTAACCGTGAAAGAATTCGATGTTTCCTGCAACACATTCACCATGCTCTCATGGTATCATAAGAGACATTAGGGTTTATAACCTTAGTGTGTATATATTTTCTCCTTTTTCTCCCATATTGCAACTAATTCCTTTATATTTCTCTTTATATTTCTCCCTACTTATCATCTCCCTACTTTTCCAACAAGGATATCAGGTATGAAGTTGACCCAAATTATTCAACATTTGCATGAACATGGGATGCTGATGGTGATTGCACAAACCCAACTAAGAGTGAATCACTACTGCATCAAATCATATGTGTGCAAACACAAGATTTGCCAAAACAAAGTAACATTTTAGTCATCCATGTAGTCCATATAGATAATTGTGAATGTGGTGAGATCTAAGCCTTCGATTTGATAGAGAAAATTTGCTTGTATGTTGGTTTGAAACACTTCAAGTTCCTCGACAAAATCATAAGCCTTATTATCTTCCTTATTACCCATTAGTGCTACTGCCTCTTCACATGGCTAAAATGTTGGTTGTATGAGGGATGGTTCATCAATCTCATTATGTCCAAACTTGTGATTACAAACAATATCCACCACAACATTAGATTGAAATATCTAATGCCACTCAGCAGTGAGTTCATAAATGTGCACCACAATTTTCACATCATTGCCATTCACATGGAAAATGGGAGCATTCAGAGCTTTTGCAACTTTTGTATAGTTTTTTTTGAAGATCTCCCTGATGTAAGTGCAACCTGATTACTGACAACAATGTGAATAGTCCCTCCAGTTGTGTCATTTGGAAGAGCACAGAGATGCAATGTCTCATAAACAACATCATGTTGTCTCTGTGAGTCAATGTAGACATGTTCTTTTTCCTATCCTTATCATTTGAGTAGTACTATTTTTCTCGAGTTTTCCAACATAATCGATTGCCTCCAAATAACTGGGATTAGTAGCTTGAGATAGATGTGTCCTTTCCCAACCTCTAGTAGGCCTATCATATGATGTACCTAAATAGAATTTCACATCCCCTAGTCCAGTATAAAATCCAACTTCATGAAAAGATACCACTCTACATCTTCCTTTATGAAGATTGACATATATTTTGGGCTCCAACAATCATTGTTTCATCTTTGCAAGAACAGACTCTTCCACTAGACTTCCCTTGTAGAAAAATGTGTATGACCATGTTCTTGTCACCATAGAACCTGACTGTAGGTAAGCATAATTGATTTAGGGCATTGAAACTAATACAAACTCATGTGCCAATACAAGATAATGGTAGCATATAGAGTGTTGTAACGAGAACTCTAGCTTTCAACCAAGATGATTTTTTATAATATTTATTTATTTACCTTTTTATTCGTATGGTTTTTATAATATTTCTATCTCCTATTGGCATGCATTCACATTAGGTGGTGAAACAATATATATTAATGCCAGTGACCTAGATAGTTTGTCGTCATTGTGCTCCTAGCCAAAGCACCGAAAGATGAAAAGTTAGGATCAAGCATTTTAGTTTTTGGTGTTTGTGGTGTAATAATTTGCATGTTGTAGAAGGATGAAGGTTGTCCCCCTTGTGAGTCATTGTTCTCATTGGTCTTTCAAAAATAAGTTCTTTGCTTTATCACATTGAGCCCCCTCTATTGATTTTTCAAGAACTTTTTCTAATTTTATATGCCTTTTGTCTCCATCTCAATTTTAAATGGCTAGAGGATATCAAGTTTTATTCACTTATATTCTATTTTTTCTTTCTCATTCTTCTTCCCAATAGATGTTCTTTTTATTATTAAACTTCCCTATGTATTAATGTGCTCTAAGTACTCCCAAAGTTTTCTCCAAATTCAATGGTATAATTTGAATGAATGTATTTTTCTAGTCTTTGTTCCATATTGCTCTATGCCAACAATTCACGCTTTACTCATGGCGCTCATGCTCGACATTGTATCATCTTAGATGCCTTATTCAGATATCTTTTTTTTTTCCTCTTCCCTCAGCATTAATCAATGGTCATGCTAAGTTATGGTGTTAGTTATGGTGTGGTGTTGATACATGGATGTACTTCCTTCTCACTCAATGATTGGACTCTACACAATTCACTAAATCCTTCTCAAATGTCCATGATGTTTGGTGGAAACTTTTGAACATATGTCCACCTTCCAAGATTTGAACATTATTTCTGAATATTAAATATCTATATTCAACAATCGCATACGAAGGATTTGACTTCTATATACATTGAAATATTTGAGTTGCGATATCAAAAGAGGCTCAGCAACCATGGATGAAAATACCCCGCCACAATGCTTCCATGTTTTAAAGGTTCCAATGCTTCTCTTGCATTCTCAACGACTTAGGAATTCCCAACTCTTCAATTGATTCAACCTTCCACATTTGTTTCTATAATTTTTTCAAAGATCTTTCTGGTAGTGGATCTCTATCCAGGAGTAGTAATGCTTAAGGATTGGTTAACAATTTCTTATTTTGGTAAATTTATTTCTGATAAAGTTTCACAAGTTGGCAAGAAGACCTACTCTAATACCACTTGTAATGTCCCTTTAGGGCATTTTACAGATTTTCCCTAATTTGTATAAATTTCATTATATCTTCATCTGATGATCTTCCCAGTGTTATTATTCTCTCTCTCTCTCTCTCTCTCTCTCTCTCTCTCTCTCTCACACACACACACACACACACACACACACACACACACACACACACTCTATATATATATATATATATATATATATATATATATATATATATATATATATATATATATATATATATATATATATATATATATATATAGAAAGAGTCACGTCCTTTCATAATATTAATTATATTATATTAACAATAATATAATTATATTAATTATATATTTATATTGATAAGCTTTGATTATATTAATTAATATCATAAGATATGTTATATTAATGATTATATTATAGCACATATTATTTTAATAATATATCAACTATATATATTATATTATATCATAACACTTTTGTGATATTCCCATTTTGTCAAGTAATTTAAATAATAAATAAATAAATATTTTATATAAAGTAATATTAAATAATATTAAAGTAATAATCTTATATTATAAGTAATATTATATAATAATCATATTATATATGTCGTATTATAATAGTGATATGAAAATACGAATGAAATAATAAATAATGATAAAGGTATATTTTAATATAGCAATACTATATTAATAAAGTGTTATGATATAATATATCTTATGATATTAATTAATATAATCAAAGCTTATCAATATAAATATATAATTAATATAATTATTATTATTATATAATTAATATTATGAAAGGACATGACTCTTTCTATATATATATATATATATATATATATATATATATATATATATATAGAATAATAACACTTGGAAGATCATCAAATGAAGATATAATCAAATTTATACAAATTAGGGAAAATTCGTAAAATGCCCTAAAGGGACATTACAACTTTATTAATATAGTATTGCTATATTAAAATATATCTTTATCATTATTTATTATTTCATTCGTATTTTCATATTACTATTATAATACAACATATATAATATGATTATTATATAATATTACTTATAATATAATATTATTACTTTATATAAAATATTTATTTATTATTTAAATTACTTGCCAAAATAGGGATATCACAAGATCAAGCAGTTGTGCTCAAGCACTCAAGCCTTCAAGTATTCAATCATTCAAGTCTTCAAGTAGTCTTCAAGCAATTCCTTCATTGAAGATCAAGGATTCATGCATTTGAAGGAGTTTATCTAGCGAGATCTTCATCAAACTCCTTTGTTGCATCTTCCAAATCCATTCAGCTTCATCTTCTTGATCCAAATCAATTAGTGAAGTGAACACACTACATTCAGTTCAAGAGATCCTACTATTGTAAGGTGAATTCATACATTTGCCTTACATTTATGCAAACCAATTATTTTAATTCAAGGTTAGTTCTTAAATTGGGGTTTGACCAAGGAAAGCCCCCAATCAACAAACAAAAACCATTTTTAGGCAAGTCGTGAATCTTGAGTTGGAGAACAAGTTGCATATTTGAGTACTCTTTTCAGCTTTCATCAAAGCTGTAAAATTAGAATTAGTGTGGCACAAATTCAATTAGGGGTGCAGTGCACCCTTGATGCTCCTAGTTTGGCCCTGATTGGCACAATTCACCCTTGATAACCCTAGTTTGACCCTGATTGGCTCTAGGTCGACCTTGGATAGTCTAAGTTGACCCTAATTGATCCATTTTGACCATGTCATTTTGACTGTGATTAGGGAGGTCACCCCTAACATCTCGCTGAATGATTTTTGCAATTTTTTGTAGCATATGGTTTTAATTAGATTTAGGGAATCAGATCTTTTGGAGATCACTTGATAGCCCATTTTTTAGTTTTTTCACAAGGTATATCATTTACCCTTTTTCATTTCAATACATTGCTTTATATATTAGTTCTATATTGCACACCCACTTAGCTTCTCTTTATAGCTCTTATTGCATTAGGGTTTGAGAACTTTTGTATCCTTTCTCCAACCCTATAACCATTATATTTTTGTTTGTATTAGTGATCCTTTATCAGTCGGTTGGCACTAATCTTCCTAGATCTAGTTAACTTAGAGTTGGAATTGAAAGGATCAATCTCCTTAACTCCCTCTTTGAGTTGTGTAAGTGTGGTTATGTGATGAACTTAGGGTTTTACTTCCTTGATTCACATTTCCCCATATACATCTTTGGTGAACCTGACCCTGTGCCCGTTTCCTATTGGAGTTAGATTATTTATATTGATAGTTTACCATCTTTGGTGAACCTGACACACGACATTTCCATTTTTTATTTTGGAGTGAGATCATTGTATTCTATTTTGGGTTCATCTTTCTTTGGAGTGAGATTATATCTTTCTCTTCTTATATTTTGGAGTTAGATTTAGCTATCTTGTGGAATTAGATTGTTTCATCTATTCTTTCTATATTTACTTAGTTTCCTTTTGCATCAAGCATGTTTAGATTTAGCTTGAAAGCATTTCCTTCATGTCGCAAAAGTTGTTTAGTGCAATTTTCCACCATTCCTCTATCCTCTTTTTTGTAAAACAATATCCTCCTTTAAAATATGTTTCCCCTAAAAGGAATCCATTTTTTGTATGTCATGTTTCCTTCTCTTCTCTTAAATCCCTCTTACATAAATATTAGGGAAAGAAGATTATGTTAACCTTTCCCTTAATTTTATTTCTCTTTATGAGGAACAATTAAGGATTAATGTTAACCTTTCTCCTAATAAATACCTTATCTATAATCATGCTTTTGGTAAGAATAAGTTTCTGCCTACTTTTAATCACTCTTCTTTTTCTTCTATGGTGTGCTTTTTTAATGAAACTACTCTTCCCATTGATGAATCTCCTATTTGGGATGAACCCTTGGATGATGACATTGATTATTCACTTCCTCATGAGAGAACCTTAGGTTATAAGGACACCATCATAGATGAAATTTCATTTCAACATGACAAACTTGATATTTTAGAACAAGATGAACACATTATAAATTGTTTTCTCTATGTGACATTTCCTTCATTTGATGCTCCCAGTAAAGCGGAACCATTAAAGGAAATTCGTAATCCCTATTATATTGATTGCTTAGAAAAAGAGGCTAATAGTTATCTCAATGTTCTCCCTTCTAATGAAGAATCTATGAAGATGCAAGATCTTAATCGAGTTAATGTTTCTCAACCCATCCTCAGTGTTAAAGGTTACCCTCTTCTCACTGTTAAAGGTTTTCCTTCTTTGACTATTAAGAAAAAATCTAGTGACCCTTTGAATTCTCAAGAAGTAGCTCAGAACTATCGTACAAGGAATAATCCTCAACATACTACTTCTCTTCCACCCTCTCAACCCATTCTTCCTCCTCCACCTCATCTTTCTCAATATCTTAGGTTAGGTTATGATTTAGTATCACAAATATGTAATACCCCTTCCAAGATTTCTCTTTAGGACTTCTTCAAACATCTCCTACATATCATGAAGCCTTGAGAAAAGCTTTATCCAATATCTCTATTCAACCTCCTAATCAAGATAACATCAATGACTTTTTACAACGCATGCACATTGCCATTGTCTCACCTCTAATTGTGTTTACTCATGAGGATTTTCCTTCTAGAGATATTCAAGATCCTCATAACCCTCTTATGGTTGTTGTGTCTATTGATAAAACTACTATACGAAGAACTTTGATTGATAATAGATTTGGTTTAAATATTTGTAATATAGATATGTTAAAGGTTGTGAGTGTTTATCTTTCTACTATTCAACTAGATGACACTTCTATTCAAGGATTTGATAACATTGATAAAAACACTTTGGGTATTATGACTATACCTATGAAAGTTGGTCTGGTGATATTGGGTACTCATATACATGTTGTTCCTAGACCTCTCAAGTATAACCTTCTCTTAGGAAGACCTTGGTTGTATTCTATGCATGTTGTTCCTTCCACTTTTCATTGCAAGGTTAGGTCTATTTATAACAATCTTATGTATACCCTTCATGTAGACGATGTGCCTAATCCTTGTTTAAATGTCAACTATACTCGGGTTGCTCCTCCTACATATGAAGTGAAGAAACTTGAACCTAAAGAAGACCCTTCTTAATCCAACTTGTATTGGAGAGTGTAGAATTAATGATCTTTAATTTATCAGCAATCAATTCACTCCTCTCTTTACTTATGTCATTTCTACTTCTAGTCATAAGAAACCTATCAAACCTAATATGTCATTAGGCGATGGAGAGCATAAACATTCATTTAACACCATTGTTGCTCATGCATTAGATTATGTGCCACAAAGTACTTCTTTGTTCACATCCTCTCCCATACCATCTTCTACTAATCAAGAACTCATTTTGCCTACACTTATTTGTGCTAAAATGATTATTAGACCTAAACCTAGAGAGAATCATAGTCAAAAACTTATGAATCTTCCATTTTGTGTGTATCATCATTTTCATGATCACTCTACTAATGATTGTCAAGATTTACATTAGAAAATTAAAAAAATTATTGATAATAAGGTTATTCACATATCTCCTTATAATGAGATCTATGTTAATCCACATTTCTTTAAATAACATTCAAGTCCCTATTATGTTTCTCTGCACCATGTAACATTGTCAGCCTCTATCTTGGGGGCTCATTGTCATACATGGTCTTCATTGTGAGTAGCATAATAAATCCTCTTTTCTATGTGTTTCTACACTTGGGGGAAAGGGAACTTTATCAATCTTTCTCATTCTTCCAGGGATCCACTATTTCCTTTGGTTGATTATTATTTGTTTATCATGTCACATCGAATCTTATATTATTAGCAAGTGATTTTTTATGGTAGATAGATCATTTACCTTGGAGACTTATAATAGTGTGTTATCAATTACAAGGATTTACTTTTTAACTCCGCACGATGTGTCATTGCACTCTAGCCTTTCATGGCCTCATAGGAATTCTGACCTCTTTGATTTGGAATTGGTGTTGCTTGTGGATACTATCCTGATGTTGAAATTTCTTTATCCTTCGTCTTCACTTCCTTACACTACTACATTTTAGGTCAAATTTTGACCTTTAATTTCAACCAAGGCCTTTTTTTGGCTTGTTAAATTTTATTTTTTTGTTTATGAGCCCAATTTGATTGAAATTTTGACCAAACCAGGCTCATAAACAAAACAAAAAAATAGGAATGCGTGAGATTTATTTCACAATTTCAGCATTTTGGGTGGGAGCTAATTTGGAGGTCTATGCACTTTGGAGGTTTGCATTCTGGGGAACTGAACTTGGAGATAGGGGAGGATTTTTTATTCTGGGGGGGGAGGGGGGATTTTTTGGTGCTTGCCAAAATTTTGTTTGTTAATTTTTTATTTTTTCTTGGAGGTATTGGAGCTGAGAATTGCAGGAGCCAAATAATGATATCTCATGGGAGCTGAGGATTTTAGGATTGCTAGGATTGTGCCTAGCAACATCATGACATATTTTGTGATTAGGATTTGAGATTGTGAGATTGTGTATGAAGTTTTAAGTTGGGAGTAGAGGTGGGTCGGGCAATGTTGGGATAGTGAGAGTCAGGTTTTCAATGCACAAATTTTCTACCACAAGATGCACCAGCAACACCCCATATAATTTTAGGGAACCCTCGCTACTCTACTTCAATAGTGTAGTTCCCCTTCGATGATGGTTTTTTTGTTTGAGAAGGAGGCATTCAAAGAAATTTATCTTGCAATGTATGAGAAGCTCAAATTTTAGAAAGATTTCATCTATGTTTAATGACAGAAGGATTTAAAGCAATATTATTTTCTTGTGCTCTTTACATATGCCTATATATTTGTGGGATTATTGTTTGTGTTCAATAACGAATGAGATTGATCTCTTCTTTCTGTAGATTGTTGTTTGTGGAGTAGCAGTCAGAACATACAATTTTGGTGCAGCAGACTTTAAAGATACACCTGTGTACAAGGAAGCTATTGAGTCTGAAGGATTGTTTGAAGAGGCACCTAAAACACCTGAAACTTTGTAAGAGGTATGCAACTCAAAATTGAAAGAATAGAAAGTGATTTTACTATATGCATTTGTGATTATAGATTTCTAGAGAGTGGGCATTGAGATTATTTTGAGTCTACTTATCAATGATAAGATCTTGGCAAAAATGAAGTTACTTGAGTGTCATGAACAAGGATGGGAACTTCATTCATGTGTTGATTATACTATAATAATATACCATAGATTCAATCAACATAATCAATATCATAATCATAAATGAAATATTCTTTAAATAAATTAGTTAATGAAATGAAAAATAAAATTCTATTTATTGAAAACAAATAATTAACAACATTTGAATAAATAAGAAAATATGGTTCAACTAAATGAATAACTATATAAAATAATAAATTAATGATATAAATATGATTATACAATAACTTATTCCTTTGTAGATAAATGCATAAAACAATGATAACACAAAAAATCAAACTTCGATGACGAGAAGAATAACATTAGCATCTACTAAAATAACCCCTAAATAGCTAAGATGATTGTGAAGCAATCTCAATTGTTTAAATAAATATATTAGAGATATCCATGTTGATAATTTCTCTCACAATAGAATCCAGTAGTTGTTGCCAACTAGTTGGCAACACACAAATCATATTTGATTTTGTCAATGCATATATTTTACAACCAATTACATGAGCCATATGCATATCCGGTTCCAGCTACCTCTAGAAACAATGGGCCATATCCAGTAGTTTTATTACCATTGGTTGAAGCTATTGATTCAGTTGATTGAGAACAAGACCCAACACTAGTTTCATAAAGGTTGATAGGATTTTCATAAAGGTGGATTTCATCTCATACAATTATTTCTATACCTTCTATGCTCAAAGTTAATTAGATTTTGATATGTCTAAAGGTTGACCTCAGGAGATATTTTTGGAGAAAATAGTGTTCTTTAGATATGATTGATCTATAATGAGGACTTTTTTTTTAGGATTTTGTTTTTTTAACATAGAAGTTAGCTCTAGCCTTCCCTTGCACATCTTTTAATACATTTTCCTCAAATTATTTCAAATATGTTCTTCATAAAAGTATCATTATTTACCTTACTAATAAATGACAATTATACTAATTCAAATACTTCTCCTCCATCACCTTTGCCTCTTAAACCTCAAAATTAAATTTCATCTCTTCTCCCTTTAGACTTTGGTGATCCTATTCCTAATAATCCCCACAAGCTCAGTTGGTTGTTCATATTTCTCATTCATCATCTTAATCACCACTACACCGCCTTTCTCTTTGACTCGTGGATCATTGGTATTCTCTAAGTTCTTCCACTCTACTTATCAATATACTTGATTTTTTTTATGGCTATCCATGGACAATTATAGCATGTATAAAGAGAGTTTTTCAAAAAAAAATTCTTGAATATTGATGCTAGATAAATAAAGCCCCAAGATCATATTCTAAATGGAATATTTTATAAATTACTTTAGCTGACAATTAGATGACTGTGACTCGCCTTCTACTATTGGTGCTTTAGCTCTTGCTACTTATTAGATTTGTTTCTCTATTTGGATATGATGATTAAGGTTCTCTCTTGCTATATCAATGCCTAGCTTTAATCACCTTTTTAAGTGATATATTTGTATTTTTGAAAAGAATTTTTAATATTAATGCATGTTTCATCAAAAAAACAAGTGCATATACAAGAAAAGGTCATCTGGCAACAATTACATAATTAAAGTATGTAGAAGATCTAAAAAACAATATAGCAGACAATATCAAACCATGTTTGAATTTGATGGGCATCAATATGTTATTTCCAATATTATGTTAAGGTTATGATTGCCCTAGACTCTGATTTTTTGTGAAGTTTGTATCATTTTAACACTTGATCATGCTTGATTCAAAGATTTTCTAATATTAAGCTCATCATGATTATATGAAGAATCTATGTCAAGTGAATAGTTAATGTTTTCATGACTCTAACTCTTATAATTCTAATTGTGAAGCTTCTTAAATTGAATTGTGTTTGAGACTCTTTCAATTGAAGAATAGTTGAATACTTAGAATTATATCATATTTGTAGTGATGCTAGAAGTAGAGAGATGAATGAGAAGTATGGGAGAGTATTTGAATTATATTCTAAGGATTTATGTATAAACACAAGAAATATTGTAAATATTGTAATTCATATAGTATCTTATTGCTTGGTTTTCATTTCAACAATGAAAGGACTGTGGCATATTATGCTTATTTTGTAGTGTTGTGCTTCTGTTTGAGGCTTTAAATGTTGCTTCTCTTTTCCATTATTATTACATTCTTTGAATAACTTAGCTAAGGTTTCGATTCAAGTACTTAGCTTAGATCAAAAGCAACACCTATTACTTAGAGCACGAGATACTCAATTCAATTTTACCTAGCATGCTTTCCAATAAGGTTGGCTTAGAGTGTTGTGTCTTGTTTTCTTCTCACCCTGTCTTATCATTTTATGCCAATTCTTGTTTAGGATTGTAACGCCCCGCCAAGGGATCCAAAAGAATTAACCTAAAGTTTTACTAAGTTTGCTAAACATTTTTTTTTTAAAAAAAAGTAAGAATGTATAACATACACATCAAACACATAGTAGCGGAAGCAATAACATGTAATCATTGACAACATACATTGTAAGTTATATTTCTTAAAGATCCCAAGAAATTGAGTCACGTTTAAATTTAATTAAATCTAAGTCTAAGAACTATCACATACATATGAAAGAATAATCAGAAAGTCCCATGTCCATAATATACATTTGTTCCGAATGCCTCTCGGCAAATTAATTCGGAATGCTCAATCATCCACTATACAAGTCACAGGGTATGAAAGGCTTAAAAGAATATACATATGTAATAATAGAAATACATCAACCTCCATGAATCCATGATACAAAGTACAGTAAAGATATATACAAAACTATTCACCATACATGATACATCCATACATCCATAATGATAAAACATCTATCATAAAATCTAACCATCCATCATAATAATCCAAGAACATAGTGAAGGTAAATGCCAATCACGAAAACTCCAGCCACGGTGACCACGGAACGGATCTCAATGGTAAGAGTAAAAGCACTACCACCCGACTGCGTGGAACCTAAATGGTCCACTCCCACCGCGCTGAGGAGATAGTCTCAAGTCCCAAATAGGATAACAAAACGTATAATCATAAATACTCTCTAAGTCCAGGAAATCCTATAAGTATGCTAACTCAAGGGTTCCTAAAAAGATCGACATCTAAATCCCAGAGGTACCACAAGACACATAGGAAACCTAATATGCAAGCGGGAAAGTGTCATCGCAAAAGTCACGTAGAAGTTACCCGAGCAATCCCTTAGGAATCTCGGGTCCCTACTGATCCCTGCGGCCATTAGTATCCTCTTGTACTGACGAGGCATACTATGGAATGCAAGGTCGTAACCAAGCGTTCTCTCTACCCCATCCTAGTTTGTACTAGCACTCAAGGCATGGGAGAGAACATACAATTATCTTATTAGGTTCATTTTCCCTTATTTAGTGTAAATGTTTTCACTTATTAAAACAACTTACAATGGATTACTCCAGGCAGCCTCTTAGGGCCCCGATCCCCATTGCAAGCCACTTCCCGACTCTACACATAGATAACCTACCCTAGGCTCATGAAATCACAAAAAAAGAATCATAATAAAATCACCTCAGTCCTATACAAGCAACTGAAAAACATCATAAAAGATAAGCCACAAAATTACATCAGTTCTTCATGAGCAACAGATAAGCATCCAATAATAATCATATGATCACGACAGTTCTCTATCAGCAACTGAAGGCATCAATGATAAATCACAAAAATCCAATGGTCCTCCAATGAGCAACCAGAAAGTAACTCAATAGTAAATTACAATACTGATCGAAGACTCCAAAATGGTCAAGTCAAAACATGACATCATCAAGAACATAACAAACACTTCAGTCCTCTCAAGCGACCGAAAAGCAATCCAAGTATAACTGATCGAGACTCAAAAATGGTTATCAATATAACTGATCGAGACTCGAAAATGGTTAAGTTAGGTATCTCAAATACATACATCTCAGCTTCACACAAGGAAACTGGAAAGCAATAACAAATAGTAAACACAATCATGTCATAGAGCATACTATCACATTACCTTGGTTGGTTTGAAAAGATCGAGAACAAATCATCATAACATCACATTCACAACCCCGAGCCTCTGGTAACAACCTAAGATTGGTCAAAGCTAAAACAACCCCAAAACATAATCAAGACAGTATCATTTCATAGTTTGGGTTGATCTCAAAATACACAATAGGGTTAAAAGTAAAGTTTCAGTTCTCATTTCAAAGTATGAATTTGATTGACAATATATTGTTGAGTTAATGATTGGTTCCCATTTTTAGTTAAACATATGTTTTAAGTAATAAGTTTTCACAATTACTCCTTCTCAATTAACCCATTTCTATGTTTAGGTAAAATCCAAAATTAATCCCCTTTATATTTAAATTAAATTAAATCAATGTTAATATAATTAATTATTAGTTATTTATAAAATAACTAAATAATTAACATTTAATTAATCATTCAAATATTTTAATTAAAACCTACAACTATATTAATTTTCTTATCAATTATTAATTACTTAATAATTAACAAAACTATTTAATAAAAATTATTAATAACTAAATTAAAATGAACTTATTAAATTTCATTAGTATTAATTTAACCAATTATAAAAATAAAAAAAAATATTATTAAAACAATATTAATAAAATTTAATAAACCCCCCCCCCCCCCCTTTTTTTTTCTTTTAAAAAAAGAAATGCGTTTATTTGAAAAGGCCCGCCGGCCTTTTAAAAGAGGTCGCGGCCACTGCGCTGCCGCAGGGGCCTGCGGCCGCGACAGTCAATGACTGTCGCTGTCGCAGTACCCTGCGTCAGCGTCAGTCACGTCGCCCAGCAGGTAGGTGGGGGTGGGGATATGGTGGCCCCCGCCCCCAATTAAATTACTTTAAATTAGTATTATTATTATTATTATTATTATAATATTTATTTTTAAATTGAAACATTGAAACCATCCTTCCCAAAGGATATATATATATATATATATATATATATATATATATATATATATATATATAATAGAATTTTATTATTTTATATTTTATTTATTATAAAAAAACAAATTATCCTTAATAAAGTGTATTTAACTTTATTTTCAATTCCTATAATAATGTTTTAAATACATAAATAATTCTTATTTTATGTTATTTTAAATACTCATTAATATTAAGAAAATAAATTCTTTTTTTTTAATTCTAATTTTCTATTATTATTATTTCTTTTATAACATTTACAACTATAATCTGATAGAGAAAATTCTATTAACCGTTCGAATTTTCAACTACAATTTTTATTTCCAAAGATTCAAACTCCTACCAAATTTAAATTCTTTAAGTCTATTAATTAAACACAGATCCCAATTTGATCCCAAATTCCCTTTTTACCTACAAACGAGGTTTTCTAAAATGGTTCTCCAATCTAGATTTACAGATGAAATCGAATAGCAAAAAGGTCCACAATGAAATTTGAGAAGACAAATTCTTACAATCACGAAGTAGACAGAAATATCAAATTGCATAATTCAAGCAATGATCAAAACACAAGACCCTACCTGAATCTGATGCTAACACACAAACACCCAAGAATTGTGAGAAGATTCGCCTCCAAAATCCACGTCCAAATTCGTCTCTAAAAATGTTGTCTCCTATTTTCTCCTCCAAGAATGAACCCCCAACGTTTGATAAGCAATTTCTCCTCAAATCGGGGCACTAATTGTGCGTTTACCCGAGAAGACTCTTTGCACAACTCAGTTAACTCCAAATTAACCTTTATTATCTTTTATTTTATTTTGCATTCATCTTTCATGCACATTAAGTTGAATTATTAAATAACTTTATTTAATATTCCACTTGACTTCTATTTTTAATCCTTATTACTTTTAATCTCATGCGCACTTTATGAAATTAAAGTAACATTATTTTTTTCACTTATTTTTATCTTTTAATAAATTTCTTTTATTTAATCTTATGCATAAGTCATGCAAACTAGAATCTTTTATTAAATAATTATATTTTCACTTTTTAAATTATTTTAGAAACTAAATTGATAAAAATATTTATTAACTCAAATAATAATAATATTTAGCATTTATTTAAAAATGAACTCTAAATATATTATTATTAAATTAACTAAATATTATCACGTTCTAAATTTAGACTTAAAGCTTTTATCTCCAAATTTAATTCCTTTCATTTAATTAATTTCTCAATTTAAATAAAAATAATAATAATTAAATATTAAAATGTCATAATAATCTTCTATTAAATTAAATCATTAATTAATCGTTTTAATTAATTTCTTTTATATTTAAACTCATGCTTAGATCATGCGATCTAGAAACCTTTAATAATTTAATATCTTTTCCACTTTTAATTTATTTAAGAAATTTTAATTGATAAAATATTTAGTAATTCAATTAATAATAATATTTAGCATTTATTTAAAAATGAACTCTAAATATATATTATTATTAAATTAAATAAATATTATCACATTCTAAAATTATACTTAAAAATTTTATTTTCAAATTTAATACTTTTTATTCAATTAATTTCTCAATTAATTAAATATAATTAAATATTAAAATATCATAATAAATTTCTATTAAATTAAATCATTAATTAATCCTTTTAATTAATCTTAATTAATAGAAAATACATCAAGGACTCATAAAGCAACATATGAAAACCCATCATAGAAGAACACATACTAAATCAAACAAAAAGGGTTATAATCACGAAATAACATCATTTGATGCATTCGGAGGGTACTTAACTCAGATACTTGTCCTAATTATCAATTAGGACAATTGGCTAAAGGGTTTAGGAATTGGACTTAAGAGTTTATCTCCCCTCTCTTACCATTGAGATAATGCGATAGGGTACGCTCATCCTGGCAATTCAGGGAAGTCGATACCCGGTACCTGCAACCTGCATAAAATCCACGCATGTACAGACACAATATTCTAAGCTAAACAGACAATGGCAGGAAGTGGTGCATCGTGTAGATCCTGACTAGCAGGTGACTACGACTCCCTTCCTTAACCACATCAGAAACACCATACATAAAGAAAACAAACACGCACACCATACACATGCAGTATGGGGTAAGTATCCATAAGAAAGCACGTGTGATAATAAACCATATAACTAATCATCATTGATAATTGAAAACATTGAATAATCATCATACATGCATGAAATATAGAGTACCAAGTCATCTCATCATATAATAAATTGAGTGTAAAACAACATCTAATAATCTCTAAAATAATAATACTAATCATCAAACATAAATTGGCCTAAAAGAGTTTGGCAATGATGAAAGAAATGCGACTTAGGGGCAGGCACTACATCAACCCCCCCTAGACTTAGGCTTACTCCTGGAAGCCTACAACAAAAGAAAAGCTAAGGACTCACTATGCGGGTCCCATTGGACCCTTTCCACTTGTAGGAGGATATGACTCCACTGAGAACACTGCAACACAGTTAGAGCAATATGATTCTGGTTTAATAGTAAACCGAAAACCATATTGATCCAACTTTCATCCTTTAACATATACTAAAATAGATTCCCTAAAACATTCTAAACAAGGATCAACATCCCAAATTCATTGGAAAATATACAAGTTTATGATGTATAGATAAAAGATACATGTTTTGAAAATAGGATATTTTCAATTTTCAGTTTACCTATAATTTCAGTTTAAGTATAATTTCAGTTTTGAAGACTTAAGTGTTGAAGTATGAAAAATAGGTAACTAATAATTTACACAATGTTTCAGTTCAACTAGTTTCAAGTTTCACTTTGATAGTTTAAAGTTTTCATTTTTGTTCAACTAGTTAACACTAGTGGCGTTCCAATATACCCAGAGCTCCCAATGTAGAAACTCAAGCTCTGATACCAGATGTAACGCCCCGCCAAGGGATCCAAAAGAATTAACCTAAAGTTTTACTAAGTTTTTTAAACATTTTTTTTTTTTTAAAAAGTAAGAATGTATAACATACACATCAAACACATAGTAGCGAAAGCAATAACATGTAATCATTGACAACATACATTGTAAGTTACATTTCTTAAAGATCCCAAGACGTTGAGTCACGTTTAAATTTAATTAAATCTAAGTCTAACAACTATCACATACATATGAAAGAATAATCAGAAAGTCCCATGTCCATAATATACATTTGTTCTGAATGCCTCTCGGCAAATTAATTCGGAATGCTCAATCATCCACTATACAAGTCACAGGGTATGAAAGGCTTAAAAGAATATACATATGTAATAATAGAAATACATCAACCTCCATGAATCCATGATACAAAGTATAGTAAAGATATATACAAAACTATTCACCATACATGATACATCCATACATCCATAATGATAAAACATCTATCATAAAATCTAACCATCCATCATAATAATCCAAGAACATAGTGAAGGTAAATGCCAATCACGAAAACTCCAGCCACGGTGACCACGGAACGGATCTCAATGGTAAGAGTAAAAGCACTACCACCCGACCGCGTGGAACCTAAATGGTCCACTCCCACCGCGCTGAGGAGATAGTCTCAAGTCCCAAATAGGATAACAAAACCTATAATCATAAATACTCTCTAAGTCTAGGAAATCCTATAAGTATGCTAACTCAAGGGTTCCTAAAAAGATCGACATCTAAATCCCAGAGGTACCACAAGACACGTAGGAAACCTAATATGCAAGCGGGAAAGTGTCATCGCAAAAGTCACGTAGAAGTTACCCGAGCAATCCCTTAGGAATCCCGGGTCCCTACTGATCCCTGCGGCCATTAGTATCCTCTCGTACTGACGAGGCATACTATGGAATGCAAGGTCGTAACCAAGCGTTCTCTCTACCCCATCCTAGTCTGTACTAGCACTCAAGGCATGGGAGAGAACATACAATTATCTTATTAGGTTCATTTTTCCTTATTTAGTGTAAATGTTTTCACTTATTAAAACAACTTACAATGGGTTACTCCAGGCAGCCTCTTAGGGCCCCGATCCCCATTGCAAGCCACTTCCCGACTCTACACATAGATAACCTACCCTAGGCTCATGAAATCACAAAACAAGAATCATAATAAAATCACCTCAGTCCTATACAAGCAACTGAAAAACATCATAAAAGATAAGCCACAAAATTACATCAGTTCTTCATGAGCAACAGATAAGCATCCAATAATAATCATATGATCACGACAGTTCTCTATCAGCAACTGAAGGCATCAATGATAAATCACAAAAATCCAATGGTCCTCCAATGAGCAACCAGAAAGTAACCCAATAGTAAATTACAATACTGATCGAAGACTCCAAAATGGTCAAGTCAAAACATGACATCATCAAGAACATAACAAACACTTCAGTCCTCTCAAGCGACCGAAAAGCAATCCAAGTATAACTGATCGAGACTCAAAAATGGTTATCAATATAACTGATCGAGACTCGAAAATGGTTAAGTCAGGTATCTCAAATACATACATCTCAGCTTCACACAAGGAAACTGGAAAGCAATAACAAATAGTAAACACAATCATGTCATAGAGCATACTATCACATTACCTTGGTTGGTTTGAAAAGATCGAGAACAAATCATCATAACATCACATTCACAACCCCGAGCCTCTGGTAACAACCTAAGATTGGTCAAAGCTAAAACAACCCCAAAACATAATCAAGACAGTATCATTTCATAGTTTGGGTTGATCTCAAAATACACAATAGGGTTAAAAGTAAAGTTTCAGTTCTCATTTCAAAGTATGAATTTGATTGACAATATATTGTTGAGTTAATGATTGGTTCCCATTTTTAGTTAAACATATGTTTTAAGTAATAAGTTTTCGCAATTACTCCTTCTCAATTAACCCATTTCTATGTTTAGGTAAAATCCAAAATTAATCCCCTTTATATTTAAATTAAATTAAATCAATGTTAATATAATTAATTATTAGTTATTTATAAAATAAGTAAATAATTAACATTTAATTAATCATTCAAATATTTTAATTAAAACCTACAACTATATTAAGTTTCTTATCAATTATTAATTACTTAATAATTAACAAAACTATTTAATAAAAATTATTAATAACTAAATTAAAATGAACTTATTAAATTTCATTAGTATTAATTTAACCAATTATAAAAAAAAAAAAAAACTATTATTAAAACAATATTAATAAAATTTAATAAAACCCCCCCCTTTTTTTGTTTTTCTTTTAAAAAAAGAAATGCGTTTATTTGAAAAGGCCCGCCGGCCTTTTAAAAGAGGCCGCGGCCACTGCGCTGCCGCAGGGGCCTGCGGCTGCGACAGTCAATGACTGTCGCTGTCGCAGTACCCTGCGTCAGCGTCAGTCACGTCGCCCAGCAAGTAGGTGGGGGTGGGGATATGGTGGCCCCCGCCCCCAATTAAATTACTTTAAATTAGTATTATTATTATTATTATTATAATATTTATTTTTAAATTGAAACATTGAAACCATCCTTCCCAAAGGATATATATATATATATATATATATATATATATATATATATATATATATATATATATATATATATATATATATATATATATATATATATATATATATATATATATATATAGAACTTTATTATTTTATATTTTATTTATTATAAAAAAACAAATTATCCTTAATAAAGTGTATTTAACTTTATTTTCAATTCCTATAATAATGTTTTAAATACATAAATAATTCTTATTTTATGTTATTTTAAATACTCATTAATATTAAGAAAATAAATTCTTTTTTTTTAATTCTAATTTTCTATTATTAGTATTTCTTTTATAACATTTACAACTATAATCTGATAGAGAAAATTCTATTAACCGTTCGAATTTTCAACTACAATTTTTATTTCCAAAGATTCAAACTCCTGCCAAATTTAAATTCTTTAAGTCTATTAATTAAACACAGATCCCAATTTGATCCCAAATTCCCTTTTTACCTACAAATGAGGTTTTCTAAAATGGTTCTCCAATCTAGATTTACAGATGAAATCGAATAGCAAAAAGGTCCACAATGAAATTTGAGAAGACAAGTTCTTACAATCACGAAGTAGACAGAAATATCAAATTGCATAATTCAAGCAATGATCAAAACACAAGACCCTACCTGAATCTGATGCTAACACACAAACACCCAAGAATTGTGAGAAGATTCGCCTCCAAAATCCGCGTCCAAATTCATCTCTAAAAATGTTGTCTCCTATTTTCTCCTCCAAGAATGAACCCCCAACGTTTGATAAGCAATTTCTCCTCAAATCGGGGCACTAATTGTGCGTTTACCCGAGAAGACTCTTTGCACAACTCAGTTAACTCCAAATTAACCTTTATTATCTTTTATTTTATTTTGCATTCATCTTTCATGCACATTAAGTTGAATTATTAAATAACTTTATTTAATATTCCACTTGACTTCTATTTTTAATCCTTATTACTTTTAATCTCATGCGCACTTTATGAAATTAAAGTAACATTATTATTTTCACTTATTTTTATCTTTTAATAAATTTCTTTTATTTAATCTTATGCATAAGTCATGCGAACTAGAATCTTTTATTAAATAATTATATTTTCACTTTTTAAATTATTTTAGAAACTAAATTGATAAAAATATTTATTAACTCAAATAATAATAATATTTAGCATTTATTTAAAAATGAACTCTAAATATATTATTATTAAATTAACTAAATATTATCACGTTCTAAATTTAGACTTAAAGCTTTTATCTCCAAATTTAATTCCTTTCATTTAATTAATTTCTCAATTTAAATAAAAATAATAATAATTAAATATTAAAATGTCATAATAATCTTCTATTAAATTAAATCATTAATTAATCGTTTTAATTAATTTCTTTTATATTTAAACTCATGCTTAGATCATGCGATCTAGAAACCTTTAATAATTTAATATCTTTTCCACTTTTAATTTATTTAAAAAATTTTAATTGATAAAATATTTAGTAATTCAATTAATAATAATATTTAGCATTTATTTAAAAATGAACTCTAAATATATATTATTATTAAATTAAATAAATATTATCACATTCTAAAATTATACTTAAAACTTTTATTTTCAAATTTAATACTTTTTATTCAATTAATTTCTCAATTAATTAAATATAATTAAATATTAAAATATCATAATAAATTTCTATTAAATTAAATCATTAATTAATCCTTTTAATTAATCTTAATTAATAGAAAATACATCAAGGACTCATAAAGCAACATATGAAAACCCATCATAGAAGAACACATACTAAATCAAACAAAAAGGGTTATAATCACAAAATAACATCATTTGATGCATTCGGAGGGTACTTAACTCAGATACTTGTCCTAATTATCAATTAGGACAATTGGCTAAAGGGTTTAGGAATTGGACTTAAGAGTTTATCTCCCCTCTCTTACCATTGAGATAATGCGATAGGGTACGCTCATCCTGGCAATTTAGAGAAGTCGATACCCGATACCTGCAACCTGCATAAAATCCACGCATGTACAGACACAATATTCTAAGCTAAACAGACAATGGCAGGAAGTGGTGCATCGTGTAGATCCTGACTAGCAGGTGACTACGACTCCCTTCCTTAACCACATCAGAAACACCATACATAAAGAAAACAAACACGCACACCATACACATGCAGTATGGGGTAAGTATCCATAAGAAAGCACGTGTGATAATAAACCATATAACTAATCATCATTGATAATTGAAAACATTGAATAATCATCATACATGCATGAAATATAGAGTACCAAGTCATCTCATCATATAATAAATTGAGTGTAAAACAACATCTGATAATCTCTAAAATAATAATACTAATCATCAAACATAAATTGGCCTAAAAGAGTTTGGCAATGATGAAAGAAATGCGACTTAGGGGCAGGCACTACAAGGATCTACATTTCATAGTGAGAAGTATCATTTGTGCTACGAAAAGAGCCCTTGCACTCTCCAATCAAAGTAGTGTTGATCAATAGCTTAGATTATTTTTTAATACATAGCATACATAAACATCATACCTCCTACTTCACTGCCCTAAATGTTCACTTTGAGGTTGTTGAACAGTTCTGGAAAAAGAGAGCTTGGGATCAATACAACTACTTTGAGGTTGTTGAACAATTCTAGAAAAAGAGAGCTTGGGATCAAATACAACTACTTTAAGAGAAAGCCAAAAAACCAATCTTGCTAATAGACAATAATCGCTAAGGCTCATCTTCTTGATAGAAATTTAGAAAGAACCAAACATAAATTTTTAAAAATCATAATACACAAGATAATCTCTCTCTCTCTCACACACACACACACACACACACACACACACACACACACACACACACACACACACACACATTTTGTTCAACATATTTATAGGATTTTTTGGATCCTATTTTATAGGGAACAACTCACCAAATATGAGTTGTTTTGACGACTCTTACTACAATCCAAACTATAATTACTTCCAATTATAGGATTATTTCTGGATTTTATTTTATAGGTTAGAAATTAGGTTAGGGCTTGCTAGAACTGGCTCCATTGGGTGCATAAAACTAATATATTGGTTTGGTGACCTCCTACAAACCAAGAATGAACTATTCCATCCAGAAAATCTGACCCACAATCTTCCCTTGCTGATTACTTGCTCAAACAATGCATTCTAAGGCTAAATGCATAATCATATTTAGCCTAGGGCATCAAGTTTGAAGTGGCTAATGGGATTTTCCTATCCTAAGCCTTTGAAGTCTCAGAATTCATCCTACCTACTTGCATTTCATTGAACAAAATCAATTTCCAATGGTGAAATTACAAGTTATGGCCATTTCTTGGCTTGAAACCCTTGAAATGAGGGTTTTAGACCCGCAGTTAGAAAATTTGCTATAACTACCTCAAAACTCAATAAAATTCAACCAAATCAATTACAAATGAAAGGTCACATAGGCATCCAACTTCACATGTGCATCATCTATCTGTACAAAGCCGTACAAAACAAATTTGCTCCAGAAAATAGGTTTTTCCATTCATAAAATGTTGATACTTTCGTACAACTTGATGATCAGTTATGAAATGGAAAAAATGAGTCTTAAAAACCTTCATCCAATCAGTTCAAACCAAATTTTGATGGTTATGAACGTTGGGAGGCCAAAAAGACATTTTTGACAACTTTTCCAAAATTGCATTTTTGCATATTTGCAATTTCTTGTCAAATATGACAACTTTTTGCATTTTTGATCCTAATGGACAGCAACTGATCCCAAACCTTTAGGAATAGTAGGAAATTCATGTCTAAGGAGAAACCATTTTTTTTTCCATTATTGAACACTAAAACACTCAAAAAATAAGAATTAGGTGTTTTAGTGATGAAGTTCAAAAACCAGTGAAATAAAACATATTTAAGAATTTACATCTTCAAGAAGAACTAAGAATGAAGTGACACAAAGGAGGATATTAACAAAGAGCATTATAAGTGGACAACTTTTATTTATTATAATATGGGTGAATTTGAGCGAGGTGATCAATTTTTTCTTTGAAAACCATATGTGCAGATATAAACATTAAGTACAACATGTCCAATATTTTTGTAGATATACACATTAATTATACCAATTTTTTCTTTCAAAACCATATGTGTAGATATATTTTTGCAGATATACACATTAATTACACTATTTTTTTCTTTCAAAACCATATGTGCAAATATAACTATTAAGTACAACATGTCCAATACTTTTACAGATATATTTTCTTGTGAAGAAAGACCACGCTTGGTAATATGAACCCAGAAAAAAAAATTGAGACAATTGCTAGATTGTAGTCTCAGTTCTGAAGAAAAGTTGATAAATGTAATTATCCTTACAAAAAGTGTAAGGGCTTAAAGAATCAAAGAATTCTAATCACAACAGCCCAGAGTCATTGTAGGCAACATGGTCACATTGGAGGGGGCCATGATTTTCGTCGATTGGTGAGTGTGGATTTCCAACTGGAGGAACATGGAAGTGTGAATATCCAAGCTGAGGATAACACTCCCATGGAAGAAGATGATAATGTGCTAGAGGACATGATTGAAGAAGATGGTATTGGTGTAGCTGATGATGATTCTCATGATGATGGTACTATTGCATCTGATAATGATGATGAAGATGGTCTTGATATACCTATACTTGAGGAGACATACAAGCACCTATACCAAGGCTCCCAAACAACTCTTCTCTTTATTATAGTGTTGTTGGTGAACTTGAAGGTTATGAATGGTTTATCCAATGTAGCAATGTCACATATGCTAAGGTATGCCATTTTTGTCATCCTCAATGTTAGCATACCATTACTATTCATTATATTAACAATTCAAATTTATTGTTGTAGGTTGATAGGTGAGTTTTTGTTACCACCATTAAACATTCTATCTCATTCGTACCAAGAATTATCTACCATTATGAATCAAATTGGAATTAAGTATCAGACAATACATGCATGTCCCAATGATCACATTCTATATCATAAACAACATGAATTTATAATAAAATGCCCTACTTGTCATATTAGTAGATATAGGTCAGATCAAATAACAAAAAAGTTGCCTCACAAGGTTCTTTGGTACATTCTCATTATTCCACATCTTGAATGATTATTCAAGTGCACTAGCTTGGCACAATTTATAGATTAGCATGCACACAATAGAAGTCAAGATGACATTATCCGAATGCTTGTGGATGGTTCTAGATTTACAGAGATAGAAAAAATATGACCACTCTTTAAAGAAGAATCTCATAATCTCAAGCTAGCATTGGCAGCAGACGGTGTCAATCCATTTGAAGATATGCGATCTATTTACTTAGTGTGGTCTATTTTTGTTATTAACAATAACATTCCTCCTTGGATGTCCATAAAGAGGGAGCACATAATGTTTTCAATGATTGTACCAGGTATTTGTTCATTTATAGATAATTTAAATTAATTTATAAATAATGCATCAAAATGGTCATAATAATTATGTAATGTTTATGTTCATTCAATTACTAGGTAAGTACCAAGTTAAAGATATGGATGTGTATATTGAGCCCCTTATTGACAAATTGTTGAAGTCATGGAATTGGGTCACTATGTATGCCATCTCTAGACCAATAGGACAAAGACAATTTCAATTCCATGCAATGCTTGTATGGACAATACATGATGCCCCTAAGCTAACTCATTTTTGCAGTATGTTATATTGTTAAGGTCACATATTTTTGGTATGTTATAGTGCTTACAAGTTATTGCTATATGTTCAAGTTGCACATGATAATTTTACATAATTCAATTGTACATTATCTTTTAGGTCTTTAGACAAAGGAAAAAATTTCATATCTAGTTTGTGGTTTGAAGATAAAATATTATCATTCAAGAAGTTTAGGAAAGCAGGTGTTCGATGAGTTTAAGCACTTTCTCTACAATAATCATAAGTATCAAATTACTAAAAAACATCTTTTTAATGGGAAGGAAGAGACAACATCAAGGCCAAGAAGAATGACACCTCATCTATGGAAGTTGGAATATAGTCGACTAAATCACCAAGGTAATGTCCAATTTGTGATCCAAAGTTTCAAATTTATATTTTGATATTATATTTTATTTAGTAATGATGTAATTGATGCTCATGAAGTTTGTCAAGGCATCAATGACCAACATCCTAGAGGAATAAAAAGTTATCCTACTCAATTTAGTAGGTTACTGTACTAGAAAGATCTCCTAATCATGCATTTGTTTGATGCTATGCATATTAGAAAGAATGTAATAGAGACACTATGGAAAATATTGGATGGAAGGCATGATAGAGAAAAAATTGCCAAAATTTGTAATGACATTCATGAATCCAATTGCACTGAAATTTTTTATAGAATCAAATAACAATTGAGACCACATAAATACGAGTGCCCTTCCTTAGTTATTAATAGAGCAATAAAGTGATGCATTAAAAGAAATCATGTAATAAATAAAATTTTCCATAGGATTTGCTACAAATATAAGCAGTCTTGTATCAAAGAAACCTGATTTTGGGTCAGGTTTGAAAACATAGGATTGACATACCTTTGTCAAGGTAAGTCATGTTCTCTATTTATAATATATTTGTAAAATTGCATGTACTACATATTGTATTATTTCATAATATATTGAAAAGATCATTTTTAAATGATTGTAGTACGTCCTACCTCTATCCCACCCACACCAGTTTGACAACAGTATTAAACAATTTATATATGATCTTGGAATATAGATGAGGTTAGAAGTGCTATTTCTTAAATTTGTTGTAGATATATTATATTTATGACTTGCTTTACTTTTTATGTAATTTATTGTATAGTTTTATCTGAAATCTTGTTTATAAGTTCTTGTGTGTTGAATCTCTTTTAGGTGGTTATCATCTAAAGAAATTGATAAAAAATATATAAAATATTGGAAGAGAAAAATTTCACAACTTATCTGTGAAATGCAAAATTTTCTACCTTTAACTTTTCTCAATGCTCAAGAACACTACCTCCAAATCAAGTTGAGGAGATCGAATTGTGTGGACTTGTACAAACTAGATCAATGTGGATGGTTGAGAGACACTTGAAATTTATGAAGGGCTTGGTTTGACAAAGAGCACATCCCAAGGGTTCTATGGTAGAGGGATATATGTTATACCAGACCATGGTGTACATTAGAGAATATCTTCCCAAGTTTGCATCAAAGTTCCATTTAGATTGCATTTGGGATCCTAACTCCATTAATAGATTTGAAGGGGAGTACTTGATAGAGAAAGGTAGATTGAGGAAAGTAAGAGGTAATTATAAGATGTTATTGTATTTAATTAATTATTATCCATCATCAATATAAGTTGTTTTTAACTGGTCTAACTATTTTATTTATAGTTGGTCTTGAGTGGGATGCACTACATTCGTACATTGCAAAACAATCTTGATTGGATGACGGTAAGGATTCAACAATCTCAAGAAAATGGTTGTTCATTAACATGGGATGATGTTGCATCATTGGTTAAAGAATCTCATCGTAATGGAGATCCCAGTGTTACACCAATGGTACTTGATCTAGCACATGGCTTAAGAGATAGAAAGGTAAGTAGAAGATTACTAATCATGACTTATAAGTTTAATATCAACTCATAGATCGATGTAAATAATCTTGACATGTTTGAATAATTGCAGACCAAACACCACAAAGTTATGTACTACCATGGCCATAAATTTTGCATAGAAAAGTTAGATGAAATGAAGAAAACTTGTGATTCTGGGATAAGTGCAGTCTTTGAGGTCACCAGTATTTCATCTAGAAATGACATACATCCAAAACATCTGAAAAATTGATACTATGGCATTTTGGATGATATACTTGAGTGTGAATTTAATTCATTCAAATTAGTTCTATTTGTTGTCAAATGGTACAAGCTATGACTAAATCAAAATGATCATGATAGAACTGCTATTGAACATGATAGTGCATTTACAATGATTAATACGAGGTCATTTGAGCCAATTGGAGATGAGCCCTATGTTCTTCCAAGCCAATGTGAGCAAGTGTTTTACTTTGGTGTTCCACCTTAACCAAGTTGGTCATTTGTTGTTAGACATGATCTAAGAGGAAGTCTGATAAATTTTAATGCAATGGAAGAAGAAGATACTAAAGAATCCAAAGATGAAGTGTATTATGATCATGAACGAATGTTACACAATGATGAAGAAGAGGAAGATGATGATGATTCTGGTGATGCTGACAATGATGGTGATGATGATAACGATCATGATCATGCTGATGCAGATGGTGATGATCAAGGTGATGATGGTCATGATAATGGGTGATGAAAATGATGATGATGGCCATGACAATGGTTGTGGTGATGACAATGATCAAAGTGACAAGTACGATGATGGTGATGATGATGATGATGACATGGATGAAGATGATGATCAATGGAATGTATGTCGACGTATGATAAATGTCAAGTATGATGGGGCCATGATCTATTTATAGAGATTTGTTTGACTTGTATGTTTTTATAATCAAGTTATTATGTGTTGAACTCTACTGCCATGGAGTATATACAATGATATTACATAGCTACCGAACATAAAGTAGAGGAAAAGAATTTAAAAATATACAATTATTTCGATGAATGCATCATATAAATTTTTTCTTCTATGTAATTTGTAGCATATATATCATGTAATTTTTGGAAAACTTAAGATAAATGATTTACATATGTAGGCTATTTAACACCTTTGACCAGGATCTTGCACAATCACATGGATTGATAGGTATAAGTCAATAGACCCTATAGATACAATTTTTTATTTGTATATATTCTCTTTACAGTCAACATCAACTTTAGTCCTAGTATGTCTCTCATTTTATGGATTGTAGGTATCACCAAATAAGTATTTGTTTGATCTATCTTCCTTGAGTGAGGAAAATACGGGAATATTAACTCCAATATACAATCTACTATTTTATTAATAAATTTTTTTGGCAAGTCTATTACTTTCATTTTTCTATTGATTGCTAAGAATTACTAATCTTTTTCATAGGGTGACATGGATACACCACAAGGCACATATGGGGATGTACCAGCTCACACACCTTCTTCAGCAAAGGTAAACCTTAATTAGTGTAATTGTACAAATTATATAGAAACAAATGTCATATTATTATGTTATTTTCTTCATGGCTTTGGGGTTATTTTGATGGAATTTTACTGATATTGATGTCATTACTTGTTACTTATTGATAGGGAAAAGAAAAAATGACAGCAGATCAAATGCGATCTGAGACACAGGCATCATTTGTAGATGACATCACGTGTAGTGCTGACCCCATATTCATGGTCCATAAACTCATAACAAAATATAGTGATGAAATTCTTAACCTTGTCCTCGAGAGAAACATAATAGAGGAGACAGAGGCACTAGAAGAAGAATTGATACTTAGAGTCAATTCTTTGAAGGTACGCAGTAATTAATCTTAAGGAATAATAAAAGTTGAATAGATGTTTATATTTTATATTCTATATTTAATACTTTAATTTCAAAAATGCAACTTGCAATATGTTTTGTTGCATTCTCTATACAAGATAAATTGATCTAAAAGTTCAATTAGATTACAACAAACATACAACTAGAACTTATCTAATCTTTTTCTTTAATTTTCTCGTAATAAATCACTCTATTTTTCCATAGTATTTTACTATCATAAACATGCAGACAGTTCTAGCCCAAATCTAGAGTAGACAATAGAATTGACTTCTCTCTATATAACTATAAGAATAATGTCTTGATAGTAATTCTATATGATATGATATCCTATTCTAAATTTGTCCCTTTATAATTATAGGCATTGGATTGGTTACATAGTGAAAGGGTATGTCCCTTTGTTTACAAAATTTACAACTAACTGACTCATTAACAATTAGCTATATGCACGTAAAATAAGTTTATAGAACAAAAACTTATGTTTCTAATTTTGATGATGATTAGTCAATAAAATTAGTGCATTTCCTAATGTGCCCTGATGTGTTTTGCATATTTGATATCTCCTAGTAAATCTACATCTCTGATTACTTCTCTTGCCTTGATCTCCATTTCAAACATTTGCTCCATCTGCATGTTGGCCTTTGACATCTCCAAGTTGTCATTATGTGCAGCTTCTAGGGCTCATCCCTGCATCACATAACACATATCCATCCATCCCTCTTGGTCAGTGGTGTCCCCATTTTCATCATGCGAAGATATAACTCTATGTTCTATAAATAATTCCTCCATTAACTTGAAAGAAAACTTAAATTCCTATGAATATGTAGTATGATCCTCAATTAACCTTTTTGCTTCCTAAATGTCTTCATCTTCTTCAAGGATATTCTTTTATGTGACCATGTTGTTATATATCCCATTATGTCTCAAAGCTAGGGGTTTATAAGTACTGTAAATATCCCAAACCTGACCTAATTTGTCAAGAAAATTCTTAAAACAATTTCTAATCAAAGTGCTAGAGACTTCTCTTCTAATCATCAAAACATCTTTCAATTTTTCATTCTCTTCTTGCAATTTCTTTAATTCAATTCTCAGAGCATCAACAGATGATTGTATCATTGGTTGCACTTGAGGCTGCCTTGACTTTAACATATTTTCATATAATGTCTTCCAGTTATCCCTCTCAAATGTCACTTGCTTCACACTTGCTTGATTAAACAATGCTAAGTCCACTTGCATACCTGCAACCTTGTTAGGGTCTGTCACCCCTACTTTCAGTGTCATCAAATGATCAAAAGCTTGATCAACATCAATAATTTGTGGCCTTTTGTGTAGGGGGTATAAGGCCCAAGACAACATTGATTTTTCATCTTCCACATATCTTGAACCAACTATGACATCTTTGATTCCATGTACATCAAGGTTCATATCTTTTTTACTAGATTTAATTAAACTATCAAAAATGTATGATGCACTCAAATCCCAACTGGGTAGAAACATCACCCTTGCTTTATTCAATAGTTGCCTTCCTCTTGCCAGAGTCATATGCTCAACTTCCCTTTTGATATCTTCCTTGAAATTTTTCATTAGTTCTTGTTCATTCTTAGGAGAGATATTTTGGATATTCTATCTCAATAATTTGCCTCTATGTTTATACAAAACAACCATAAACTCCTTGGATTTGATGAAAGTATCATCATTTACAAATTTTCTTGACTCCAAAAGTATTTCATCCTTCTCGACATTTATCATGTCAAGGATCTGCACATCATGCTCCAAGGGCTGAAGTATTGGCTTGTCTATAGTTCTTGAAATTGGAATAGGGGAATCTAGAATCTTATGAATGTCGTCTTTAAACTATTCTTTAGATTTTTCCCTTTGTTTGTCCAGTTGCCTATTTTGTTCCTGAATCTTTTGTAGTACTTCTTCCCACTCCAAATTCTTGAAACCTTCCTCATATTCAATGTGTTGGTGAATATAATCACCCAATTTCTATGATTTCTTACATGCATGAATGTATCCTTTTGGATCATAATGACTCCAGGAATCCATGGTGTACATATGATATTCATTCTATAAATTCTCTCCAATCTTGTCATATGACTTAATTGCACAAATAATAAAGTCTCCAAAAGATAAAGTTGTTGGAAGGAAAGTCCACTTTCTTTGTTTACCTTTGAAATGTTGTTAGCTAGATTCAAACATCTACCTTACAATTTCTAGATATGCAATTCTATTAGGCACTGATGTTGGTAATCTATATGACCTTCCTTCAAACCCAAATACTCTGATACAAGTAAAGTAATTGCATGTATACTAGTATCACCAATTGTGTTTGATTTTCTCTCCCAACCCATTATCCCTAGGTCTTAAAAGTCTTTTAATATCAGGGCTAATTCAGGGAAAAGACTGGTGTCCAAGAAAAGTGTACAAAGGTTGAACAAAATTATCTTCAAATGTAAGGTAACAAGAAGCACTAAACCTATAATCCCATACTAATGTCCACATTTGAACAAGCTTCATTTCCCCATTAGACTCCCTCAAATTCAATTTCAAACCCTCACCCCACATTCCTCTCATTTGTCCAAAATATAAACCATATGCATAAAAACAAAATAATGTTTAAAAGTAGGGTAGTCAACATCTTCAAAATTAAAAAAGGAAGTATGAATGTTATCAAAAATATACTCTGTGTAATCATAGGGTATGGGCTCTAGCATTTGAAGTCTGATGCTAACACCATGGGCCCAATTTCCATCAAATCAGGTGCTTCCATCCCTCCTAATTGTCTACATGATTGGTATGTCATGTCTAAGTATGTCTTAAACAATTGGATGCTAAATGGAGGTCCATCTATTACAGTTACAGGCTCATTTTCTATTTTGTGCAACATCAATTTCCATTTCATATATGAAATATCTAACCTTTCATACTCATTTTTCAATTTATGAATGACAAGCTTTTAGTTAGACCGTCAATGAGTCTAAAAGCTTCATTTAGAGGTTCAATAGATATCTCCATGAATTTTTCCCCATCCCTGTCGTATATGCATGTGTCTTCAGCATTATATTTGCTTATAATGACCTTGAGTAACTCCACATTCATAACCACATTTGGCACTGTCAATTTTCCTAAATTCATCTCCCAAGGATGATAGATAGGTGCCTTGTGATTTCTCCTCACATAATGATATAAAAAGAGCTCATAACCTCTAGTCCTAGTCCATACATCTCCAATGTCACTGTATTCAATTTTGTCTAGGGATGTGAATTTGCTTCTTCTTGACTTAGGACCTGCAAAAGCCATCTGTACAATGAGGTCTTCATTCAATTTCCTTGGTGGAACTTCATCATCTTCTTTCTACTTCTTATTAGCTTTACCCTTTTTGACTTTCTTGGCTTTCCTCTTCTGTGTAGAACCAAAACTCTCCATGACACCTTCTGAAACTTTCTCTAAGTACAACTCCCTATAAAAACTGAATACAAACAACAATCTAAAAATTTTCCTTTAAGAATTCATGAGCTCAAACCAATAATGATTGTCTTTTATTACCAAATAGACTGCATTCCTACATTTACTTTCCACGTGAATTGAAACATAGAGCCATTTTTTATTGTTGTAGCGAATGAACTAGCTGTCAAAAGTCATTTCATATGCTTAATTTTGCGCTTGATGAAACATATTAAAATATTTGATTGCTACAACTTTCAATGATATAAATATATGAAATTATGATCGCTATATCTTATTCTCACAAATAGAAAATTGATTTTAATTTCATGTCTATCACTATAGCAATGACAATATCACCATCGCTTATCGCTATACTAGAAATCTATCATCTACAATCTCTGATACACCTTCTCCCTATTAGGTATGGTGATATCAAAACTTTAGCCTTCGATATTGGCACTTGAAATGTCACTATAACATATAGCAATATTTCATAGCTCATCGTTGATCGCTATATATCCATAACACAAAATGCGATTGGTGATTACATTCAACTTATTGTCACAACTCACAATGATGTCCTTTTAATAATACAATCATCTATTGCTATAAGTTACAATGATCTCCATGTTTTATTGCTAATCACTTTATCCTTTTTTTGCTCTCACTACTCAGTGATAGATCATGATTGCTATAACATACAATGATATATGAAGACTTATCACTCATTGCTATACTAAAATTACATATCCTTCGCTCACCGATGAGATATATCACTATACTAGAAACCCTTTATTTGTGATCTCTGATACACCTTATCACTATTAGGTATGGCGATATCAAAACTTCAACCTTTGATATTGGCACTTGAAATGTTGCTATAACATATAGCGATATCCTGCAGCTCATTGATGATTGCTATATCTCCATAACACAAAATGTGATCAGCGATCACATTCAACTTATCGTTGCAACTCATAATGATGCCCTTTTAATAATACAACCATCCATCACTATAAGTTACAATGATCTCCAAGTTTCATCTCTAATTGCTATATCCTTTTTGTGCTCTCACCACTCAGCAAAAAATCATGATCGCTATAACATATAGCAATATATGAAGACTCATCATTCATCGCTATACTGAAATTCCATAGCCTCTGCCCTCTGATGAGATATATCGCTATAAGTTATAGCAATAATTACATTCCATCCCTCATCGCCATATTGATAATGAGTATTCTCTGCAAAATGATGAATCCAATCGCTATATGCTATAGTGATATCATACCCTACTTCAAGCTACCCAAACTGCAATCACTGAAAGATACCTCGATATCTGATGCCTCATCACTATAGCTATAGCGATAATCTAAAAAATGAGAATATCTTCATGAATTCAAACAAGACCAAGGCCTAGATTGATCAATGGATATTGCCATGTGATGAGTAATCCCTAGGAGTGCAATTCTACAATAGGATTCCTTGACTTGAGTGATAAATAGCTATTTTTTGTCAAAACATAAAAAGATGCAATAAATGATTCCCTATTTTGATCACAAAATCTATCCAGGACATACAAAGGTAAGAAATGAAAGTAGGTAAATGTGAACAGATATTTGCAAAATATTAAGTTCCACCAAAAGGGACAAACTTATCTTATGGAGCAAGTGTAAGAGGATTCCTTCATTTGATTGATCTTGCAGGGATTGAGAGGATTGTCAAGTCAGAGTCACTGGGGTCAGACTTAAAGAAGCAACACACATAAAAAAATCTCTCTCTGCTCTTGGGAATGTTATATTTGCTTTAGCTACTAAGAGTGCACATGTCCCATATCATAACAACAAACTAACCCAAATTCTTCAGGATCCCCTAGGTGGCCAAGCAAAGACACTCTTGTTTGTACATATGAATCCAAACATTGACTCTTACTTAGAGACAATCAACACTTTGAAATTTGCAAAGAGAGTGTCTATCTTGGAACTGGGTGTTGCACGTAGCAACAAGGAAAGCAAGGATGTTAGAAGGAAATCATTGCAAGAAAAGATGTTGAGCTCAAGCATTTGCAAAAACTAAATCTTTGAAGATTTCTTGCATACTATTAATAAATATCATATGCACATTTTAGAATTTTCTATAGATGAATTCTATGCAATTGTTGTGATACCTAATCTTATTATAATTAGTTATGTGACTATGAATTCTTGTTATCAATTGAAGTTTTTGGCTTATGCATTTGTTATGTTTTCTCATAATTCAGTTGTGTGGTTTTATAAAATTTCTTATTAAATTAGATTTTAGAAGCTTAAAAATTTACCAAATATTTATTGCATTTGGATGATTTTCATACAGGTGAAACATCAGTTTTATACAAAAGATCATTTTTATACGAAATTGCTTATGGTAATGAGAGCAAAACATGGTACATTTTTTTTGGAGATGATCTGCAACGGTTTAGTAAATGGTCACATTCAGAGCAATGAATCTTTATCTTGTCAATTAAAGAAATGCAGTGCATCGACATCATCTTTGGCTGGATATTTGTTTCCAAAAGAAATAATATTAGAAATAAATAATGTTAAAGTTTCTAACCCAAAGGAATGGTTAGAGAAGATTCATTTGATGCATTTTCAAGCATTAGAAAGAACAGCTTGTTGGGTGATTCACATGTCACAAGTGAAGCAAAAATTCAAAGATCAATAGATGCATTCATGGTGGCATGTATGGAAAAAACCCAGAAAGAAAATAGTAATACGCATTTTGCATTTGCAACATATGTTTTCAAAGCATTATTAGCTGAAAAACCCAGATAATGATCAACATTTTTAAAACCCCGAACAACAGTTTTAATCAAAGAATGAATAAAGAATGACATAAATCATTCTTACCCAGTAGATGGTCATCAAAAAACCAGAGAAGCTCTCGAAAGTTTATAGCTCCAATAGATGCATCCATGGCGGCTTCAAAACTAGCAAATCCCTCTCATGGTGGCTATCAAACAGTAGTGAAACCCTCAACATTTCTCGAGACTTCCAGAATGCAAATTGAAGAATGAAGTTTTTAGGGTATTCAAACAATATAATATGCCCTTTGTTCCTTTTAATTTTCTTTTGAAGTTTGCAAATTTATAAATGGGATTTTAATCCCTTTTTGAAATTTTTTTTATATGTGTCATGTGGGGGGGGGAAGTTTATCCTTTCGCCTTAGGTCTATATTAAAATCTTGAGTTAGTTTTTTCCTTTTGCATAAGTTTGTAATATTTTTGTAAAGAAAAATATTTAAATGATATGATTATGAATCATTTAATGTTTTTTCTATTTTTAATGCAAAAAGAGGTGAGTCATGAATTTCATGTGTCATGGTCTTTAAGGGAGAAATTAGTTGGAAACATTTGGAGAGAATATAGGATTCTAGGGTTGAATTTGACTTCACCTTGGCAGTTTAAACATCTTTATTGACTATTGAAATGTTTTAGGGTAATTTCTGATGAGTCATGAGGGTATTTATGGGTTAGTAAAGTCTTATGAGTGATGAGACTTGATTTTTAGAGGTTTCTAAACCCTCATTTCTAGGCTTTCTTTCGGCAATTGACCCAAGAGTTGGGTATTGTATTTAGGGAGTTTTTCCAACTCCTTTGGAGGAGTTATAATTATGCAAAGAAGTTTTTGTGACTACCTCTAAGTCCTTAACTTTATTTGCAGAATTTTTAATTCATTTTGGAAGCTTAATATAGGTGACAGTAGTTGAGTTTATGCTATTTGTGTCAATGTTTGAACCTTCTTTCTTTCTGTAATTTTTTGTGTAGTGTCAGAATGATTTGATAAAGCAATTTTGTGAACTGCTATTGTTCCTTGTTATTTTGTCTCATTCAAGCACCTAGTTGTAGAGAAGAAAGTCTATTTGTAGATTGTAATCTGTGTTCTTAGAAACCTTATTACAAATTACTTATGCAAATCTTTACATAAAAGAAGTGTTTTATTTGTACTTTAAGTAGCTGAATGGTCCTTCTTTGTCATTTGTACCCAAGCTTTCATATCACTTTTGGTGTATCACCCATTTGTTAGTTTAAACTGTAGGTTTTATGTTTATTTTTAGTAATCTCTTCCCCATTTCCCACAATTTTAGATTAGGTTGATGGAAATGTCACTGAATATTCAATAGGAGCCAGCCTAGAAACTGAAGTTTCACTTCATTTGCATGTCCCACGTAGTGAAGTGATTCCCATGTTAAGTTAGAATTATTGAACTTTTTTAGTTCAGTACTGGGTGCAAATTCTGGTACTTAACAGTTTTGGCATGCCTGGTGGGACATGAAGGGCATAGTTCTCATAGTTCTTGTTGGTTTTGATATGCATCCAGCAGGTTGCAGACTTTTGAGAGCTCATTATTTTGCATATTTGGCGACTCAAAGATCGTATCTATTGGTTTTACGAAGATTCAATGCTTTAAATGGATTACCATCCTCCATTTCATGAAATTCTTCCTCCATTCTCTGAATTTCAGTCATCTCAAAATGGCTGTATTGTTGGTTTCATGCCAAAATTTGAAGAACAACATTCATCTTATGCTCACCACCCACTCACTCCTGTTGAAGGATTGTGGAAGCATCAATATGCATACCAGAAGCCTCTTGAAGAGATGCATCACTTAGAAGAGCAACACAGATTTGATATGCAACAACAAGAGCCTGGTTTTCAGGCTCATACCCAACAGCAAGAGATGTTGGTTATTCAGGAGCAACATCATAAGGAGGTGGAAGAGCAAAGAAAATACTATGAAGAGCTATTGGAGACATAGAAAAAGAATATGTGAACACAAGAAAACGAGCAATTTGATGCTAGATGGAAGCAATATGAAGAGGTCATTATAGGACAACAACAAAGTCAGGCAGCCCTTACAAGCAATCTCACAACATTGCAGAAAGTTTATGAGGAAGAAATGATAAAGGTTACTGCTGCTGTAGCTACAAAAGAGGAAGATTTTCAAAGAACATTAACATCCGATGAAGAGTTTCATGCAAAAGAGTTAGAAGCACAAAATTTGCAGCATGAAAAGAATGTTCACCAAGCATTAAGAGTTCATGAAGAATTTCATGACAAAAAGCTAGAGGAGTATAGTGAGAAAATGGAATTCCTAGTTAATGAATTCATGAAGAACAAGGAGGTTCAGGCTCATCATGAAGAAGTACTTTCTCAGCAGATTCAAGAGAAGGAGGAGCAAATGTACAAGAGCTAGGGGCTCAATCAGCAGTGCATTTTCCTGTTCATCTTATGAGTGAAGAAGTTCCTAACCCTGTGATTCTAAGTTTTAAGGTAGAAATTTCTTCTCAATCCCCAACTCCATTGTTGAAGCCAAAGATTCCATTTTTCAAGGCTCATAGTTCAGCTAATTCAACATAGCATCCCCTGAAAGAACCCTTGAATGAGCATAGATAACCAAGTCATCTTGTTAGTTCCCCTATTCAATCATGTCAAGAACCTATTAGTAATCAAGATGTTCAGCAAACATGGCAGTTTTCATGGACTAGGTATCCTAATTATGAAATGCCAAATCCTATCAAGGATACCCCATGTAAGCTAATCCAAAGTCAAGAGATTGAAGATGTGGTCACTACAACTCATTCAGAACTATGAAATGGAGAAATAATTGTGGAAGCCCAGTTGGGACAACAAGTTTTTGAATAGCATGTTGAAGAAACTCCATTAGTTGCGGGAAAAGACATAGGTAAAGAAGAAACCATTATGTGTTTCTTTGATGAGTTACCCTTATTTATAAAGCAAAAGGAGAGTATTGATGTTCAAAACATATCCATCCAAGCTTTGCAACAAAAGGACATAAATGACGAAGTTATACTTGACAAAGTACACACTCAAGATATGGAAGATGACGAGGTTCTAGGAGAGGAGTGTTTTGATAGCATTATCAAAGATTTCTGTGAAAATCTTGGTGTTGCAATTTTAGGTTGTGAGCCTATTAATGAAAGCCCTATATTGGAAAACACTCTTCTTGAAAATTTTCTACCTGAGTTCAAGTTTGAACCCATTATTGTGAACGTTCTACTAGTTGATAGCTTAGATAAGCTATTGAACATTTTCAAAGAAGATGGTGAGCCTCTAACTCAGGAGGAGGAGATGAAATGGCAAGCAATTATCTAGGGGAGTGTTGATAAACTACAACAAGGAGCTAGCATGTTAAGTGCAAATTTTTTCATCTCCAGAGGCTGTCCCATTAGGCACTTAGCAAGAATGGAGGCCAACCATGAAAAACTGGTCATGTTTGTTTTCAAACATGAATATTCAAGTGAAGCTAAAGCTGAAGGTGAACTTACAGTCTAGTAGAGACAAGCTCAACTCACTTATCTACCCCTGGGTAATGGAAAGAAGAATTTGTCGGTGGAGGTGAGTCAATTTGTTTATGTTTTTCAAGAGATAGTGCATCAATTCATTACACAACTGCATGTACTTCATTTCTTATTAGTTGTCCTCATGCATGTCAAGTATTATATCCTAAAGAGGAAGGGTAACTATTTTAACTATCTAGTGAATGGATTTATTTGATCATTTGTTGTGTTGGTTAGTTTAGGGTAGGTTAGGTGTTTCTTTGTTTTTCCTAAGTGTTGTCGAAGCACATGTCGGTTGTCATTTTATGTCCTAGATTAGTTTCTTGTCTTGTTTTGTAGTCCTATTTTAGTCAAGTTGTTGGCTTATGTTGATAAGCAGTCATATTCCACTTGTCATATTCCACCCATTTCATTTATGCATACACAAATGTATGTGTTTGAACGCCTACTTGTATCCAGTCCACACATACATACGCATATACATACCATTGCAAACATACATGTCTAGTTGCTAACCATACATATATGCATATCCATGTATCCACTACATACATGCATCCATTCAAATCCATGCATTCATCCACACATAATCAAAATGGTCAGCTATGACATTTTACTTCTAAAGCTACTACTTGAGTTCGATCATGCATATTCATCAACCCAATAAGAGTCCTATTAAGCTCATGTGCATGCATTCAAAACTAAACCAGCAACTTTATAAGTCACTTTTTGTCAGGTCTAGGTGCTAGGGATGCATAATTTCAGACTCTATGCCTAATGAATAAGAGAAAACTGATCAAATGTCTAGCAGGCAAACATACATCAAAAGTCACAAAAAATGTTACTAAAATTTTGCACGTGTAAAATTTAAGTATGAAAACAAGGAAAGTACATGAATTCCATTCATTTCACAAAAGAATGTCCTTGTATTATTCATTTTTTTAAAATACAACTGATATTTACAAAAGTATGAAATGAATAAAAAAAGTTGGAAATAAAAAAAAATCTCACACAAGCTGTGAGTTTGACTACTGCTTCTATATATATTTAGAATAAGAAAAACATAGCATAAGGAGGTAGAGTCAAAGGTAACCAATCATTTCCTTTCAGCCTTTGACTGGTTAAATGTTATTTATTGCTACTTCTGGTCCAACTCTCGATCTGACAAGCTCTAAGTCTTCGTTCTCCTGTATAAGAAAGAAGTGGGGTTAGATCTTTAAAGATCTAAGCAATGACTGGGTACCTACAACTATATACCCACACATGTTATATTTCTCTTATTCTGAATACATATAAAAATAGTATTCTAAGTGCTCACATACAAATCACAGAAAGGTAGTTTGTGAGTGTCAGAGCCCGCGCTTGAACTTCATAAAAAACCATTTCAAATATTTTGTTAAGAGAGAAAAGAGTGTTGTACAAGAAATAAGAGAAACTCAAGGATTAGATTCATTGTGAGATTTCTCTTGATGAAGCTAAATTAACATAATCAACATATTTAGTTACACAAAAAATGGGCTACAAGAATAGTGGAAAATAGCCAGAGTTTTAGTAGTGGAAAGTTGTTGGAAACCATGAGGATAAGCATCAAAAAATAGAAATTTGAAAAATGAATATCGAAAAATGGATGTAGTCGAAGATAGTAGCTTATATTAGTCAAAATGATTTGCATATTGCTGAGAAGACAGTGAGAGAAACACTAGATTTTGAAGCGAGATGCCAAGGAGTCAGTACCAAACATGATCAATGGTGCATCACAACTAGAATTCTTAAATTCAAACTACATTGTTGAACATAAGATGGTTGGATTTGCAACTAAAGCTAGTTGCTGATGTGGGAATTGTGGGGATCCCAAATGCCGGCAAAGAACTTTACTCAGTGCCATAAGTGCAGCTCAGCCAGCTATTGCAAATTACCCATTTACAACATTATTGCCCAATCTTGGTTTAGTGTCACGAGATTATAATGCCACTATGATTATAGCAGATTTACTTGGGCTTCTTGAAGGTGCACATCATGGTTTTGGCTTGAGTCATGAGTTTTTGCCTCACACTAAAAATATCATGTCCTGGTGCATGTTGTTGATGGCAAAAGCCAACAACCCGAATATGAGTTTGATGTTGTTTGTCTGGAGCTTGATCTTTTAGCCCAGAGCTTGCGTATAAGCCATATGTATTCGCTTATAGAAAAATGGATATTCCAGAAGTAGCTAAACAGTGGAAACAATTTAAGAAAAATATGCAACAACGAGGAATCACTCCATTATGTATGAGTTCAGCAATAATAAGTAGTATTATGGAGGTGATTTATGCAGCATACAAACTTTTAAAAATAAAAAGGTTGCATCAATTGGAAACAATGTTTAGATGGAGTTGTCATAAATAACATTGCAGAAATGATTACAAACAAAAAAAAAAAAGTGCTCCTCTTAAAGACTATGAAATTGCCTATGGTAATGAGAGCAAAACATGGTGCATTTTTTTTGGAGATGATCTACAACGGTTTAGTAAATGGCCACATTTAGAGCAATGAATCTTTATCTTGTCAATGAAAGAAATGTAGTGCATCGACGTCATCTTTGGCTGGATATTTGTTTCCAAAAGAAATAATATAGGAAATAAATAATGTTAAAGTTTCTAACCCAAAGGAATGGTTAGAGAAGATTCATTTGATGCATTTTCAAGCATTAGAAAGAATAACTTGTTGGGTGATTTGCATGTCACAAGTGAAGCAAAAGTTCAAAGATCAACAGATGCATTCATGGCGGAATGTATGGAAAAAACCTAGAAAGAAAATAGTAATACGCATTTTGCATTTGCAACATATGTTTTCAAAGCATTATTAGCGGAAAAACCCAGATATTGATCAAAAATTTTAAAACCCCGAACAACAATTTCAATAAAAAAATGAATAAAGAATGGCATAAATCATTCTTACCTAGCAGATGGTCATCAAAAAACCAAAGAAGCTCTCAAAAATTTCTAGCTCCAGCAAACGCATCCATGGCAGCTTCAAAACCAGCAAATCCCTCTCATGGCGACTATCAAACAATAGTGAAACCCTCAACATTTCTTGAGACTTCCAGAATGCAGATTGAAGAATGAATTTTTTAGGGTATTCAAGCAATATAATATGCCCTATGTTCCTTTTAATTTTCTTTTGAAGTCCGCGAGTTTATACATGGGATTTTAATCCCTTTTTGCAAATTTTTATATGTGTCATTTGCGGGGGGGGGGGGGCGGGGAAGTTTATCCTTTTGCCTTAGGTCTATATTAAAATCTTGACTTAGTTTTTTCCTTTTGCATAAGTGTGTAATAATTTTGTAAAGAAAAATATTTAAATGATATGATTATGAATCATTTAATGTTTTTCCTATTTTTAATGCAAAAAGAGGTGAGTCATGAATTTCATGTGTCATGGTCTTTAAGGGAGAAATTAGTTGGAAACATCTAGAGAGAATATAGGATTTTGGGGTCGAATTTGACTTCACCTTGGCAGTTTAAACATCTTTATTGACTGTTGAAGTGTTTTGAGGTAATTTCTAATGAGTCATGAGGGTAGTTATGGGTTAGTAAAGTTTTATGAGTGATGAGACTTCATTTTTAGAGGTTTTTAAACCCTCATTTCTAGGCTTTCTTTCTGCATTCGACCCAAGAGTTGGGTATTGTATTTAGGGAGTTTTTTTCAACTCATTTGGAAGAGTTCTGATTATGCAGAGAAGTTTTTGTGACTACCTTTGAGTCCTTAACTTTATTTGTAGAATTTGTAATTCATTTTGGAAGCTTGATACAGGTGACAACAGTTGAGTTTATACTATTTGTGTCAATGTCTGAACCTTCTTTCTTTCTGCAATTCTGTGTGTAGTGTCAAAATGATTTGATAAAGCAATTTTGTGAACTGTTATTATTCCTTGTTATTTTGTCTCATTCAAGCACCTGGTTGTAGAGAAGTAAGTCTATTTGCAGGTTGTAATTCTAGTTCTTAAAAACCTTATTAAAGATTACTTATGCAAATCTTTACAAAAAAGAAGTGTTTTATTTGTACTTTAAGTAGCTGAATAGTCCTTCTCTTTCATTTGTACCCAAGCTTTCATATTACTTTTGGTGTATCACCCATTTGTTAGTTTAAACTATAGGTTTTAGGTTTATTTTTAGTAATCTCTTCCCCTTTTCCCACAAGTTTAGATTAGGTTGATGGAAATGTCACTGAATATTCAATAGGAGCCAGCTTAGAAACTAGAGGTTTCACTCCATTTGCATGTCCCACGTAGTGAAGTGATTCCCATGTTAAGTCAGAATTACTGAACTTTTTCAGTTGAGTAGTGGGTGCAATTTATGGTACTTAACATTATCAAAATCCAAAGTAATACCTTCATACTAGTATAGGCTATTCCCATACACATGCTTGGAATAGTTTTCACATGACTCTTCATTCTTGTGTTTTCCTCATCTTTAGATTCCTCAAGCCTAGATACCCCTACCCCTTTCAACAACTTCTCATCATCATTATGCCATCTTTTCTGGCCTTTCACCATTCCCTTGTATCCACCTTGTTATTCTTAGCCTTGACTATCCTTGTGAAAAAAAATTGAGCAATCTTCAAGGGACATAAAATGGTACCAACTAGTATCATTCTTTCTTCATCAAGCTTTACTTCCTCTTTGTCTTCATCAGCAACTTCATGAAGACTTGTTATAAGATGTAATCTGTAACAACTACTGGTTAGCCTAGCACCAAAAATTGCACATTTTTATACATAGGTGAGCTACCTTGGAGGAATTAATAACCTGAATCAAATACATTTTGTTATTTTTCTTACTGCTCATTTTTTTGTAGCTTGTTTTGAGGGTATAATTATGAATTTGAAGCTTTTGAAACATGAATTTTATGAAGATGGATTATAGGAAGGGAATAAAAGTTCTGAGTTCCTGGATGACATAATAATTAGATACATAGGCTACCATAACCTTCTATGACCTGAGACCGTGGAGTCATTGTTTGCATTGCATCGCATAACTCAAGATCCCAAGTAAGATGTTTATCAATATTAATTGTATCCTTCTGCATGTTACAACATCTAATTTTTGTAGCTTTTTGAATCATTATTTTTCAATTCATTAGCTGATTTGACCTTTCTCTTCTTCTTGATTATTTTATAATGGCAAGAGTTTTCTAAAAAATGACACCCTATATTACTATGCTAAATAATGAGTGTACTCATTTTATTTTACTATATAGGAAATTGGATCCAACACGTTTGTCTTAGCACCACACTCCATCATGTCACTATATATCCATTGTTTGGTTTAGCTTTAGAAGTAGTCAAATCTCTGAGGTAAAGGGTGGAGGTGCCAATAAAAGTTAAATTACATCTTTATTTCCAAAGAAAGTGAATTCATTATAGCCATATGATCATTACCATGCCAATTCCTAAATTGATAACTTCCGAATGAGTGGTTTTTACAAAGAAGAGCACTCATTTTAATGATTTCTTCCCCCAAACAACCACAATATGTTTTGTTCCAGAGAACATGCCATACTATTTCATATTTTGACATATAATACACATTTATTAGTCATGTTACAAATAGTCTTTGAAATAGTCAAGGCAGATACAATGAGTTATTGCAATTGAAGGGCATAATACATTTTGGTATGAGATATTTAGGGAATGATGAATTAATGTTGCAGGGAATTGTGGGTTTTGACTAGGCAGAAGATGCAGGTGATAGGAAGAGGATTTCAGCATATTGCTTTAGAATACAACTTGTCCGACAATGATATGCTGCTTAGTGTAAATCTACTTCAACTTTTATAAGTTTAGTTTTAGGTAAACTAGTAAATACTAAATGCTTGCTTATTTTCTGGACATCAACACAAGGTAATGATTATATATACCTCTATATATATATATTACACAAGGTAATGATTTCAATTCAAGGTTAATTCTTAAACTAGGGTTCAACCAAGGCAAACCCCCATCAACAAAAAAAAGTCATTTTTTGTAGGTTGTGGATCTCAAATTGACAAACAAGTTGTAGGTATGAGTACCCTTTTTTGCTTTTGTCGGAGCTATGAAATTAGAATCAGTGTCCCACACAATCAATCAAGGGTGTAGTGCACCCCTAATGCCCCCAGTTCGGCCCTGATTGGTGCACTTTTCCCCTAATGACCCAATTTAGCCCTTATTGGCTCTAGGTCGACCCTAATTGATTTGTTTAAACCCCATCATTTTGATCCTAATTAGGGAGGTCGCCCCTAACATAGCATTATTTTTAGTCTAGATCAAAAGAAACAACCCTTTTGGAGGTTGTTTGATAGACCATTTTCGGGTTTTTATAAGGTATATCATTTTCCCTCTTTCATTTCAATACACTACTTTATATCTTAGTTCTATATCGCACATCCACTTAGTTTCTCTTCATAGCTCTTGCTACATTAGGGTTTCAAGGACTTTTGTGTCCTTTCTCAGACCCTATAACCATTAGATATTTTTTTGTATTAGTGTTCCTTTGTCCCTTAGTTGACACTAATCTTCCTAGATCTAGTTACCTTAGAGTCAGAATTGAAAGGATCAATCTCCTTAACTTCCTCTTTGAGTTGTTTAGGTGTGGTTATCTAATGAACATAGGGATTTATTTCCTTAATTCATATTTCCCCCTATACACATCTAAGAAATGATATGCAATTCTCACTATTCATGCTTAATCAGATCTAATAAATTTCTTGAATAAATCAACATACCATGATTGATCCTCTATTCTAATCTTACTCGATTATATATTTTCCTTTGTAATCACAACCTTCACCAACTTTTTCTTCCTCTCAATTTACTTAGTCACAATGTTTAGCTATGATATCAATCATCTTCAATGTCTCATTCTTAAGTAGAAATGATTTGATTACAAACCCTAAACCTAAATCCAGAATTCTAAGTTAATCATAACTAATCTTGACTATGTCACCCTTCTATGTTATCTTTGCATAAGTCATTTGGCCCTTGTAGAAACTTCTAAAGAGTCATCTTCAAATGTATTATATCGATCTTTGTTTCATTACCTCTTTTATTAAATCAAGCCTTAGCTTTCCAATTTTCCAATACAATCTACACTTTCCAATAATAATTTTAACTTTAGAATCTTACCTCGAATCCTCGTCAACTATTCTTCATTCACGAATAAACATTTTTTGTTCACCTATCCTTCCTTTTTTCTAATAATCTCATTCATCCTTTGTACCAATAAGTCTAGTCTTCATGTTCACCTTCTTGTTTATCAATAAGATTCTTCCTTTACCTATTCATATGTTCAGTTTACCTGTTTCATTTCTAATTAATTTATGCTTTGACAAAGGTGCACGGAGTTTTAAGCTATGGTTTTCTTAAATGATTCTATTAATACACAATTTTATGCTTTTATTGTTATTTTATGATTGGTCATGGTTAATTTTAGTAGTGGTATTTTTTATTTTTCATTTAAAAAATTAAAAAAAACTGAGTTGTGCCATATGGCAAGATTACAATAGATTGGGTGAAAGATTAGGTAGTTGCATGCATGCTTGTAGAGTGGCTACATGCATGTCAAGAAGAAAGGGTGTAAAAACATGGCCTATTGCATGGAGCTTCCACAATAAACATACGTTTTGTAAGTTCTGTTCCATTTTACAATGCAGATAAATTATAGAATTTAATGATTTTTGTGTGTCAATGGTGATCAACTAGATTTTTTTATCAACTAGATTTTTTGGTACAACTAGTTTTTTGGGTACAGTTTCGTAGAGTTCTTTCCATTAGGATTTTGCCAAAAATATTGATCAAGAGAATGGGAAGAACAGGGACATTGTTCAACACCAAAATTATTGTGAATTACACATGAATAGAAGCCATCATCTTTCAGGAGAGCATTGTGAATTTTGTTAACACAAAATGGTCTTGGTGCTAATAGCAATTACACTCCACTTAAGAACTTCACCTTAATTAGACATATATAATAAATATTTATTAATATTCCAGTGATTACATATTTTTTATTTTTTATTTGTAATTTTCCATATATTTGATTTGTAATTTTTTTTAATAGATGTTACAGTCTCTAAAATCATTCATATACAATCCAAACAATTTTACAGTCATGTAGATTATAATTAAAACTTCTAAAGATCTGTCTTACTGAGTGTATGACTCTACACTCCCATGTGTCCTCATTACTACCTATCTTTCATATCCGCGCCTCTTGACACCCTCCCAATTAACAAGATATGGGGCCAAAGGAGGAGGATTGATATAAAGAGCTGAATATCTCCTATAGCCAGTTCTAAGAAAAAAGCAGCTTTCTCTCCCTTTCTACGCAATGATAATATCTCTTTACTACTGAACCCGATAAATGGACACAATTCTTTGAAAATTTGAACATAAAATAAAAAAAGACAAACCATTATGATACTCCACTTGCACAAGTTTCTTATAAAACAGGACAAAACTAGTCTCGGAAATCTCAAGGCAATCGTTGTAGTCCTTCCCAAATACCAATTCCAGTAATTAGCGTTGTCCATGGCTTTCTCTCTCCAAGGGTATCTTATATTGTGTATGGGTATTAAGGGAATGTTGGTTGTACCCTTGCTGTCCGGAGAAGTGAAAAACAACGCCCTCATTTGCCTCAATTGGGAACCACTTTTCATCATCTTCGCGATTGGTGATGCTAAAATGCTCCTCTTGCTTGCAGAGAAAGGGTATACACAGTTCATGGAGCTCACAAGCGAACGGCCACATCCACAGCCTCGGCCGTTTCATGTATATCGCTTGCATTTGAAAGAGCACTGGAAAGATATTTTCTTTCTCGTTCTTTACATCGTCTCATCTGCAGTAATATTAAGTATGATCTATGGCCTTCGCGGACGCTGCAAGCTGCCATAGAATTGAAGATCTTCTCTTCCTTTTAGGAAAGGCAAGCAATGTTTTACTTATGGAGAATCCTTCACTCCACTCATTTCATTTATGCTCACGTTTGTAGAGTCTAATATGTTTGCATTGTTAGTATAAGTTTTTTGTGGTTATAAGATTTTTGAAATCATTGGTGTTTTGTTTTGTTTTTCTGGGTCAACCATATTGTTTTCTTCCTTTTTCTTGCTCAATCGCAGGTTAGTTTTTATCGTGCAGATTTAACTGTAATTAAATTGTAATCGGAATTATTTTAATAATAAAAATATATTAATAGTCCTCTCATTATTAGCCTTTTTGGTATGGCATATATTACTTTCTGACATTGTAAATATTGCACAAATCAAAAATCATCTGAGTGGGCGAGTCAACATATAAAATCGAACTATAATTACTTTTTCAAATCTGTGAAATACGACATGGTTTTTTCCTTATTTTCTGCGGTTTAACAAAAGATGTCAATTATGAATATTCAGTTATTGAAAATTTCTTGAAAATCTATAACGTTTTGAGATTTTATTAATTGTATTTCTTATGCTGCATCTTTAAAAATCTAGAAAGAAAGCTATGGTTTTGAATTTTTTTATTTTAGTTCATTGAAGATTAACTTCTAGATAACATGTCTAAATTTCATGATCCATTAGTGTCAATATGTTGTACGTGTAGGAGATATTTGTTTAAAATTGTCATATCCATGTTAAAAAATCTAGAAATCGGAATTGTTATTTCATCCGATGATCTATTCAAAATCTCCATCCAATATCAATGGGCATATAGCTAGGAAAGTTAAAATATTCTTTATGAAGTTAACATTTTCTTTAACAAGTACATATTAACTAGCTTATATATACCTCTATATATATTACGCTGAGAGTAATTGTTCTCGAGGCGCTTATTTTCATTTAATCCCAAGGTTATTTTAATCACAGTTGGGATTTATGAAAATGAAAATAGGCACCTCGAGAACGATTACTCTCGGCGTAATATATATAGAAGTATATATAAGCTAGTGGCAATCGCGGCGCAATAGGAAAAGTATTTTTAATTTTTTTTTTTTTTTAAGGTAAGTGCTGAATTATTTATTTCTTTTTAAATACAATTGTATAAACTTACTATAAAAATGTAATAGTGTAAACTTACTATATGTAAGAAATGATCTTTCTAACACTATAAAATTATTCTTGAATATTTTATTTTTTAATTCTATATATGTTGTTTATTTGCATCACTTTAATTCAGTTTTATTTTAAGCATATTGTTATGTAAAATGTTATATTGAAGAGTAGAGTTATAGTTAGGGTTAGGGTTAGTGTTAGGGTTGGGGCTATTGTTAGGGTTTGAGTTATGGATAGGGTTAGAGTTATGGTTAGGAATAGGGTTAATATTAAAGTCAGGATTAGCATTAGGGTTAGGGCTAGGGTTATTTTTAGGATTATGAATCTTGTTAGGGTTATAGTTAAGGTTAGGTTTAGAATTTGAGTTGAGTTAATGTTAGGATTAGGGTTAGAATTTAGGTTACAAATATAGTTAGGGTTAGAATTAGAGTTAGGGTTAGGGTTAAGGAAAGGACGAGGGTAAGAATAAGGGTTTAGGTTAAACATATACTTAGGGTTATGATTAGAATTAGAGTTAGGGTTTGAGTTAGAGGTAGAGTTAGAATTGGAGCTCGAATAAGGGCTAGAGTTAGAGTTTAAATTAGGGTTATAATTAGGGTTAAAATTAGGCTTAGGGTTAGGGTTAAAATTAGATTCACGATTAGAGTTAGAGAAAGGGGTAGAGAAAGGGTTAGTTTTAGGGTGATGGTTAAGGTTAGGTTTATATTTAGAGTTAGGGTTGTATATAGAGTTACATCAGGGTTAAGGTTAGGGTAAGGGTTTGAGTTGGGGTTAAGGTTAGGGTTAGGGCTATGGTTTTCATCTAGATTAAAGTAAGGGTTAAGGTTAGAGTTAGAGTTTTGAGTCAGGGTTAAGGTTAGAGTTAGGATTATGTTACAGTTTTAGTGAAGGTTAAACTAAGGATTAGGGTTAGGATTAGAGTCTAATTATGGTAGAGTTAGATTTACAGTTAGGGTTATATTTAGGGTTAGAGTTAGAGGTAGGATTATGGTTTAAAAAAAGTAATTTTCTTTTTGGCATATTGTAATGTAAAATGTTATAGTCAAAACATAGATATATGGTTAGGGACAAAGTTACCATTACAATTAATGTTAACCTTAGGGATAGACTAAGGGTTAGGGTGAGCATTAGGGTTAGCGCTGGAGTTAGGGTTAGGGTTTGAGTTATGGTTAAGGTTAGGGTTAGAGTTACGATTATGGTTATTGTTAGAGTTATGATTAAGGTTTGGGTTAGAGTTATGTTTATGGTTAAGGTTAGGGTTAGAGTTAAGGTTTGGATTAGAGTTATGTTTATGGTTAAGGTTAGGGTTAGAGTTATGGTCATAGTTAAGGTTAGGGTTAGAGTTATGGTTATGGTTAGGGTTAGTGTTATAGTAAGGGTAGGGTTAAGGTTTGAGTCAAGGTTAAGGTTAGAGTGAAGGTTAGGGTTTGAGTCAAGATTAAAGTAAGGGTTGGGGTTAGGGTTAGAGTTCGATTATGGTCGTGTTAGATTTAGGGTTATAGTTATGCTCATGGTTAAGGTTAGGGTTAGGGTTAGGGTTATTATAGGGCTCGAGTTAGGGTTATTGTAGGGATAGGGTTAGGGTTTGAGTCAGGGTTAGGTTTAGGATTAGGGTTAGGGTTTTAGTTAGGATTAAAGTTAGGTTTAGGGTTAGGGTTAGAGTCTAGTTATGGTAGAGTTAGATTTAGGGTTAGAGTTAGGGATATAGTTATGTTTATGGTTAAGTTTAGGGTTAGAGTTATGCTCATGGTTAAGGTTAGGGTTAGACTTATGGTTATGGTTAGGGTTATAGTAGGTCCAGGGTTAGGGTTAGGGTTAGGGTTAGGGTTAGGGCTTGAGTAAGGGTTAAGGTTCTAGAGTTATGGTTAGGAAAAAGTTTTGAGCCAAGATTAAAGTTAGGGTTGGGGTTATGGTTAGAGTCCAATTATGGTAGAGTTAGATTTAGGGTTAGAGTTAGGGACAAATTAATGTTTATGGTTAAGGTTAGTGTTACAGTTAGGGTTAGGGTTAGTGCTAGAGTTAAGGTTAGGGTTAAGGTTAGAATTAAGGTTAGGGTTAGTGTTAAGGTTAGGGTTAGGGTTAGAGTTAAAGTTAGGGTTAGCATTAGGATGAAAATTAGGGTAAGGGATAGGGTTTGAATTAGAATTAGGGTTCTTGTTAGGGTTAGAGTTACAGTTAGGGTTAGAGTTAGAGTTAGGGTTAGGGTTAGGTTTAAAATTAGAGTTAGAGTTGGGATTAGGGTTAGGGTTAGAATTAGGGTTAGAAATATAGTTAGGATTAGAGATACAATTAGGGTTAGGGTAAGGGTAAGAATTAGGGTGAGGGTTAGAATTAGGGTTACAAATATAGTTAGGGTTAGTGTTAGGGTTAGAATAAGAGTTAGGGTTAGGGTTAGAGATAGAATTAGAATTAGAGTTCAAACAAGGGTTGGAGTTAGAGTTAGAGTTAGAGTTAGGGTTATATTTAGGGTTAGAATTAAGGTTAAGATTAGAATTAGTGTTAGAGTTAGGGTTACAGTTAGTGTTAGGGTTAGGGTTAGGGTTAGCATTAGGGTTAGGGTTAGGGTTAGTGTTAGGGTTATGGTTAGGATTAGCATTAGGGTTAGGATTACAATTAGAGTTAGAGTTAAAATTAGAGGTAGTGTTAGTGTTAGTGTTCATATAAGAGTTAGAGTTAGAATTAGAGTTAGAGTTAGGGTTCAAGTTAGAGTTAGAGTTAAAGTTAGAGATAGAGTTGTGATCAGGGTTAGATTAGGGTTAAGGTTAAAGTTACTTGATTAGATTTAGGGTTAGGGTAAGAGTTAGGGCTAGGATTAGGATTAGAATTAGGGTTAGGGTTAGAATTAGCATTAGATTTAGGATTGTAAAGGGTTAAGGTTAGGGTTAGGGGGAGAATTAAAGTTAGAGATAGAGTTAGAGTTAGAGTTAGAGTTAGGGTTAGGGTTAGGGTTAGGGTTAAAATTAGAATTATCTAGTTAGAGTTAGAGTTAGAGTTAGGGGTTGTGTTATTATTGCTGTTAAGATAATTTTTGGGTTACTAATCATATTATAGCTGATAAAATTATAATTAATAAATATTATTACTCTAAATTATAATTATAATTTAGAGTTAGGGTTAATTGTAATCACACTCTCTCTCACATGTCCCATTCTATAATTACCCCCCCCCCCCCCCCCCCCACTAATGTATACCCTCCCCACTCCCCCTACATTGTTCTCTTTGTCCATCTCTTTCTCTACATATATACATCTCTCCCTCCATAATTATTGTCATTGTCTATCACTATCTGTCATACTCTTCCTCTCCCCATCATTGTCTACATCTCTTTTGGGCCTTATATATTCTTTTTCTTATTTAGCTCATCTCTCCCTACTCCCCTTCTATATATCTACATCTCCTGCCCCCTCTAATCATCTCTCTCTCTCTCTCTCCCCCCCCCCCGGCGCCCCCACCCCACTCTTTCTCCCTCCTTATTTTTCACTACATCTATCTATGTCTACCTCATGTCTCTCACTCTCTCCCCCTTGTATCACTCTTTCTCTCTACCACATCACCTCATGTGATCTCTCTCTCTCTCTCTCTCTCTCTCTCTCACACACACACACACACACACACACACACACCATTTCATGTTTATATATCTCTAAAATGCTCTATGTATGTCTACCTCATTTCTCTCACCCTCTTCCCCTTCTCTCTCTCTCTCATGGCCTCTCTCTCTCCGCCATCTCCATCTCCATCTATTTTGGACCCTTCTTATGCTTTTTCTCTCCATGGATCATCTCTCCCCCTCTCTCCTTTTCCTTCTACCCCCTCTAAGGTTATCCTCTCTCTCTCTCTCACACACTCACACACACACACACACACACACACACACACACACACACACACACACACACACACATTGCATCATGTTATTTATCTCACTCTTTCTCTGTATCATGTCACCTCATGTTAATTCTCTCTCTCTCTCTCTCTCTCTCTCTCACACACACACACACACACACACACACACACACACACACACACACACACACATCACCTCATGTTATTTGTCTCTCTTTAAATTTGACTTCATTTCAAAAGTTTGTCCCAATTTATAATTTTTGTTTGTATTTCTATAATATAAAATCAAGTACATCTAATAGAACTTAATTATCTTTAATAGTTTTTTATACAATTAATAAATTTAGGTAAAATTTTATAATTTTTATATTTGATTTAAGTAAAATTTTTATTATCTTTTCTTTCTATAATATAAATATTATGTTAAAATTCATTTGTAAAATCTAAAATAATTTCTAAACTTCAATATTTTACAACCTCCAAAATCTTATTATTTTAATAATAAAATAAAATTACATATATAAAAATATTTATTTTTAAGATTTGAAAAAATAATAAACTTTCATATAAAATGAAAATTACAAGCGAAATAGTAACCAAAAAAGATTTACAGAAAGTTTTTCCTTTCTACTTTACAATTCATTACCAAAATAATAGCAGATTTTCAAAAGAAAGAGAATATTTGTGAAAATAAAAACTTTCTGCAGTTATCTCAAACTGTTATTACTAAGTTTTTCTAGATTTAGTACTATTCTCTGGATGAACTCAGAGATATTAATAATCAATATTTGTAATAATAAAATTAAAAACAACATCAAGACTAACAATAATTATAAAAAAATTAAAAATAGCAGCAACAATAATAATAAGAAAAGAGTAATTTCTTTCAATGTTTTGTCTCTTCCATGCACCGTTTAATCTAATAGTCATGCACCAATTCATCGAATAAGGAAGAGAATGTAACATGCAATTTGAACTTTGAGTTTTTAGAATCATGAATTTACACATGAAATAGGGAGAATCAAGTAGTTATAAATTATTAATCACAAGTTCTACAGCTGTCTATATTTGTTATAACAACAGTTACATAGGAATCTTGGGCCAGTCTCATTCGATAAAATTAGATTAAGTACAAAGTTAGTCTTGATTGTAGTGTAGTTAAATAAGCATGTGAAAGTCCATATGAGGCATTTCTCAATATAAAATATGGCAATTGTAATCTATTTTAAGAAGACGAATTAATACAAAAATTGAATTTTTTTTCTCCATTCTCATTTTGTTATAGCAATTGTGTTTTTGATATTTTTGATAAGTGTTGTAGCATGTTATATTTAACATTAAATTAATCTTTATTATTATATTTAATAGTACTTTCAAACATTATTAAAAAGACTCTAAATACAACCAAATCACATAATCTAAGAACTAAAACATGAGTACCCATCACACGAACAGTTAGAATGCCCAAAATTGCTAAAATAATTGCACTTGCAACTGCTGTTACAAAAGCAATTTTGTTCCTCCAATCTGTTATCTTTCTTAGACTAAAGGAGCACAAGAAAAAATGAGATTGATATTATGAGTTAAAAAAGAAATTTGACTGTATTTATAAGCATTTCTGCTCGGAGATTTCCTATAACATTGTGTTAATACCAGATTTCTCTTTTTTTTCAATTGTATTGCTAAGAAAATCACCATGACCACACTCTATATCCAGAGCAATTATCACATTGGACAAGTCGTTCAGCATTGACATAATTATCTGCACCATTTTCCAATGAAGAACCCCATCAGAGTGCCACACGCTAGACATCGTGACAAAATTACAAACCGGTGGGAATGAGCCAGAACCTCTCAATCAACACTTAACCAGATTAAACCACCGAAAGAATAGGTAGCAGGAAGGAACCTATAAATTGGAGCCGCAACAGAGCCAATTCCAAATGCATATCTAGATCCAGAGTTAGTTGTTTACCTTTAATCCATTCCCATTCAGTCCCAGCAACGCGCTAATAGCATCAGGAAGCTCCATGCATGAATCAAAAGAAAATGGATAGATCTGGTTAGGAAAGTACATATTGGACCAAAATATTTTAGAAATAGAAAAGAAGACACCCCTAAAACACTCCCATCAAGCACCATTAACAATGAAAAGTATTATAAAATATATAAATCAAATAGATTTTGAATACAAATCTAAATCTAAATCAAACATGCAAGACTAAACTATTAAATGCAAGCTTAAATAGTTATGAACAGAATTCTAAATCTAAATGAAATTAATTAAAATTGAAATCTAAATCAAAGTAGAATATTATAACTAATTTTGAATTTCAATTTACATCTACATCTAAATCTAAATGAAAATGTAAATAAAAAATAGAAATCTCACCTGCAAAAATGTTACTCCAAAACTTCAATTTACTCCTATTCAAAAACTCCAATCTAATCCTCCAATAACCTCCACCTCTTTCTTCATGCAAAAACATAAAATGAAAATGAAATGAGGAGCCTTGGTTTTATAACTTCTAAGAGGCTTCTCATACCCCCCAATAGACGTCTCTTCACATTCCACAAATTTGTTTCAAATTCCTCCACTCCTCGCAAAAAAAAAGCATGAATGTGCATGCAAAATTATACTTAAACAAAAAAAAAAAAAAAATCATATTGAAATTATTTGGCTCCTATTTTTTCGGGCCCTATTTTTTCGGGTCCTACTTTTTTGGGCCCTATTATTTCGGCCAGCTATTATTTTGAAAATTCTTTTTTAATATTTAATTTGGAAGTTTGTAACCGCTTCCAATTCTTTTTTATTGACAAAAAATCTTGACATATTCCCGTGCTGTGATTGTATAGAACGTCTCTCGGCGTTTCAGCAAACAAGGCAAGAGCCTATATAACGCATCGTTTAAGCTAAAATTAGAAAAACAAAAAGAATTTTGGAATATTCGACTTTACTATTGCTATATTTTTATAAAATATTATGATAATGCCACGTTCTCCGTAAAAGCCCCGTACATCACGATCCTCAATATGATGCCTCTGCTACTGCAATATAACCCTAATTCATCGGCGTGGGGATTTCTCTGCTCGACTTCGAGTTCTCTCACCGACACCGAGTTTGTTTCTCAGAAATAAGATGTAGTATCATTTGGAGAATCTGAGGAAGATCTGCGGCAAAAACGTAAGACGCATCATCCCTCACTCGTTTGGTCAAATCAAAATATTTCCATCAGATGTGTTTTATTGAAGGCAGCGTTTCCTTCAGAAGGTATGACCGCGTTTCCAAAGGCCGAGTTAATGAAATCACATTAGGGTTATTGCAATGCGAGCAATCCTTCATTTGGGTGCTTTCAGTAAAACCCTTCAGGTATGGTAGTAGGTCTTCGACATCAGACGCAACTCAGAGATTTTAAAACCTCGTAAAATGATTTGGTTGAGATTGGTTCTCGCCCTCTCTGGGATTTAGTTGGGAATGGTTTAATGGGCACAACTGATTTGGGTGTCAGCTTTAGAAAACCAAAAATATTTTCAGGAGTTTTTTTCATCACCTGTGTCTCGACTGTGAAAGGCAACTCCTTTTCTCTACCCGCGTTTCTAATTTTGTTTTCTTCTCGTTCAGTTTTAGTCTACCATTGTCCGTGAAATTGGAGAATGCTTGTAAATGCGCTCTGTTTCTCCGCTGCCTGGGAGAAAACGACAATAAATTTCCTTTACTTTGCCTTTACAGTAATGGAGGCTGTACTAACAGCTACAGTAAAAAAATATTTTGAGTGTTTTTTAATCTAATCCCAGAAGGAGATCCCTTCTTGTTGAAGCCTGGGGATCTTCTCTGCCATTTTGTGAATTAGATCCAGTGCTAAACTTGATGACCGTATAGTTTTTCTTATCCGTCAATTCGAAATTACTGACAAATATATAGAATGCTAATTTAATTAATTTTTTGCCCAAAATTATAAAGGAAACTTGTATCACGCAGGAGGCGAGATTTTTGGTACCTATGAAAAGCTCTAATGATTATATATTCAGTCTATAAAATGTTCATTTATATTAGTTTTAATTGTTGTCTTCAAAATTTGGGAATAATTTTGCCATCCTAAAACAATGTCCTCATGTCTGTTTGTCCTAGAAAGTTAGAAACTAGAAAAAAAGTCTCTTTCCATTGCCCTTTACTGAATATGCAGAACCATGTTCTCTTCTGGAGCTCTTGTTTTGGTAAAGGCTGGTTGTATGCTACCAGTGGTTAACTGACGAATTTGGACACTTCTTTGATGAGTTTAGGGAAAAAAAATTTAATGCTTCTGCAAATGATCATGTATTTGGTAAGCTGTAATTATATCAATCCAAGGGATGCCAACATTTAAGACTTTCCACCGTATTTTTTTCACTTTGCATACATGTTGATAAGTTTAATGTGAAGAATTGTGCATATATTACATGTAAATTAACTTTTGTTGAGGAATGGGCACATTTGTTTACAGACTATTGGCATACCTCATTATTGCAATGCCAAATGATGCCATTTTATTATTTTTCAAATCACTAACGTGTCTGTAAGATTACACATCAACTCAAACAAGTTTCATAGCTTCTCCACAATTTCTGATCACATCATTTGAAAAGCTGGTACTTGCATTGCTAGAAATGATCTGTTGTAATAGGTTTTCTAAAAACCAAAACTTGCCCGCTAGTGAAAGCCTTCTACCATGTCAAACATGTAGTGTGGATAATCTTGAAATAGTTTCTTGTATTTATTCATCATCTTCCTATTGGGAAGGATGGGGCCAAACAAATTTTTACACCCATACACAGCTGCTTTGGTGAGAGGCTCAAGCTACTTAACAGCTCTTGTATTGTGCTTGTTCCACAACAATGCTGTTATGGTTTCCAAACTAACATACTTAGCAATTTCTTCAAAACTGTTGATTTTGCACACTAATATTTCAATTTATTGGAATTAGTTTAATACTTAACATTTTTTATCACCAACTAAAGTTGTGAGTAAGAGAACATATTTTTATGTGAATTTGATGATTGGTAACAACTGACAAAAAGGTTTAAAAAATTAAAATTGGCACATAGAAAGCTGAGTGATATCTGTTTGTTTCGCTGATAGGCCTTTCTATACGAGCTTTCTTGTTAACTCTAAAGTTCTAGTTGTCCAAAATTTTGGTGGTACAAAAATAAAATTAATAAAATTATTTTAACTTTCTTAAATTCTTTGTAATTGACGAAACAATTAGACAACAATCTACAAACCCTGGAATCTCAATCGCAATTAATTTATCTTCTCACATAAACATCCAAGACTACACAGAAAATAAATAAATAATACTCTATGCATATACTTATTTGCCCTTCCAAGCTTGAAGGCTCATAATATTTATACAGGAAGATGAAACTTCCAGATCTACAAAATGTGGAACAGTCGACCTAAAATATATAAACTACTAACTATTTGAAATCTTAACAGAATGCTAATTATGATAAAAATCTGTTCACAGAAACATTACTTTTTTAAATTTGAGTATCTGCTGGAGATTTTGTTGCTCCTGCATCATACTCTCCAGGTACAAAGTTTTATGACTTCCTGGTCAGAAGTCTTCAATCCGACTCTCAATGAACACAAAACACCTTTTTTGTGGACTCTTGTCTATGATTTTTCTAGCTACTTTTGCTGGTTGTACCTTGTCTCACATTTTCAAATTGCAAGTGCATTCACTGCAACTTTTGTTTTTGATCGATACAACGGCCTAAGCTCTGATCTTTATTAATTTATTTAAAATATTTACAATGTCCTCTATTCAAGTGCGGGCACCAGAGAAAATAAAGGAGGGACGAAAAAACCTCCGGTGTTGCTGAGGACCTTAGTCCTGTTACTGATACATAAAACACCAGGGGCATACCCCTTCTTACAGATGTGATGAGCACGGGCACATCCATGCTTGCAAATACAGATTTTGATACATAGGATTCCAAGGGCATTCCTTTGTATAATACATTGGATTACAGTTATATTTGGGCAGGTGCTTTTAAGCAGATACAATTCACCTTCTTCCTTTACATAAATAAATTGCATTAGTATATATTTGTCTACACTTATAAGTTCCCATCCTGGCTTTGTTGGGGATCCATTAATGTAGCTGAGTGCTCTGATCCTTAAATCATTACTGGAAATGCTATATTGAGGCCTGCAATGAGATGTTTCGAGAACAATAATACCAGGTAGCATTGGATAATAGAAGGGATTCATTGGTGTTTACCTCTCAGTACACTTCCATAATCTGCATCACAAATTCTATTGAATCCAGAGGGTTATCAATAACAGTGATATAAACTGTAAATGCTCCGATTAAATTAAAATTAGTTAAAATCAAGCCTTTTAAGAGTAAACGCTGCTCTTAAAACCTTTATGGTCTGCTTTAAGCAAAGATTTAAGTGAAAGCTTATGTGTATTTCTATTCCACAAAATACTATGCTCCTATTATTAATTTTCACAGAACCATTGTATCTGTTAAATCTAGTGTTAGCTTGAATATCATGGTAGCAAATGCTCGTTTAAGAGTAATGCCCTTGCTCTGATATTTGTCGAATCGGGTTACATTGCAATATTAATAAGGTTCAAATTTATCTGTAGCAACGAAAGTTTAAAAACTTACTAAGCAGGGTTGAAGTCCGAGCATTATTGTTATAGTTGATCTTTCTACATGACTAAGTCTAAATTTGAACTTGTTTGCTTCCTAAGGGCTATATTAAAAAGCGCTATTTGTTTCTTTCTTGTTAAATATTTGTATCATTGAGCTTAATCGAGCTATAAAGCAGTTACTGTATTATTCTAGATGGGGGCCAATTACAGAACTCAATTTAAGAAAGGGAGGCCAGAGTCGGCCCTATGAGTTTGATACAACACCTGCCATAGAAAAAGTCACAAAGGGCAATGATGCCAAGAATGCATAGTTAACAACCCCTTCCAAGGCCGCCAGAAGAAGAGGAAACATACAATTGGAAGAGAGTAAATCTTCATGTGATAGCCGAAAACAGGGGCATCCAAAACTATACAGAGGGGACATACTCAAAATTGGACTTGTTCACTCGATATTCTTTATAAAGATGAAGAAACATCCACAACGTATTTTACTGCCTTGATTATGAATGTTGAGGAAAATAAATAATTTGAATCAATTTAGTCAGGAAAGATAAATTTATTCGAAGACATCGTACCAACTGTAACTAACACCCATTCACTTCATTTATGGCGATAACACAATGTAGTGAGATCTCAATCATTAAACGTTAACATACAAAATTTGCAATTAGATTTCTTTTAAAACCATTTTCGTATTTATATATGTGTAATGGTTTACTTACATAGTGTTCTTCCACTGTATTTTCCAAAATGTGGAGACCTCTTTAGCATTCATCTCTATTGTTGAACTATACATTGCTTAACAGTCCCTATACTCTGTAATAGCTATCTAATCTATAAGACCTTTTTTCAAATTCCAGCCCATATAAACTACCATTTACCAGACTGACTGCACTGCAACTTATTTTCTTCCTGGATTGCAAACTTTCTTATTTCATTGCCCATTTGCCTTAATATGTTAAACAACTTCAGTCTTGGTGTTGGCCCTTTTCATTACCTCTGTCCTCTTTGACTTGATATGCTGTAGCTCTCCTTAATCTTCTCAGTTCCCATACTTTACTTTGCAATATGCCACTTGTGCTGTTGGTGTATTCTGTTGAGATCAATTGATTTGTGTTGTTGATTGTCTTCTTCACTTTGGTATGCTTCCTCTTAGGCAGTTTAATCATTAGCCTACACAACTTCTTAATCTCAATATCTAGCACAGTTCTTTGCTGATCAATGCTTTTGACACTGATCCATTGGAGCTCTGCTTCAAAAGTTAAAACTTGTATGGCCTGCATTGCTATTTTACTACTTCCATTCTTTATCACTAGACATTTTTTCAAAAATGTTTAAGGCAGCTTGTTGCATCCTCCATGTCTGTTTTATGAAAAGTTGATTTCCGTCTTCCAAACTCTCATTTTTTCATGCATCTGAATATGAAACAAATTTATTATGGTAAACATTATATCCTCAATAATCACCATCAATCTTAAGAATGTGTGCTTCTTTCTTTCTCCTGATGTCTACAAATATGTGGTCTATTGTCCCTCCATATGCATTTGTCTCTCTTTAAACCTCTGATTCTTCTTTTACAATCTGCTGATGAGATCTTCCTTCTTGTTCTTCATGCTCCTTGTTTGCAACCTCCTTGGAGTCCTTAATCTTTAAATCGACTATCCATTCCTCTAACATCTTCAATTCAATGTTCATATGTATATTTCTAGGGCTGTAATTCCCCACTTTACATGCTGGAATCTTCTTGTTTCTTGTTTCTTGTTTGTGTTGAATGAAACAAAATTCCAATTTCAGGTGCTCTTGGCAACCTTTCAAACAATTTGATTTTCTCATCAAATTTCATTGGTATTGTAGCTGAATGTTGCTCTTTATTTCCTTGATCCTTATTTTTGCCATCTTTGTAAGCCAACATGTCCTTGTTCACTGCAACAATAGGTTCTCACAACTGTTCTCTAATTTCTGTATTTGTTGATTGTGTACGATTTCCACTCTCATTGCCATTACAAGGCAATTCCGCTTCTCCTACTCTAGCAACAAGATTCTGACTCTTTTCGTCATCTATCCTTGACAGTTTTCAATGACTGTCACCATCTTCAATGCCTGCATGCGTACACAAATTATTAGTTTTTAAAGCGTAAGGCTCTCTAGCCCCATTTGATATCTCTATCGGTTGATCTTCATGTTGATCTGAACTTTCCAAACAATCTTTGAAAATTTCATGAAGTTTCTCATCACTTTTATCATCATCATCTCTGAGGAATGATCTGTGCTTTGGCTCACAATAGTGAACTTCTTCCTCAAACTCAGTTTCTCTGAGTTCTTCCTTCAACTGAGCACTCACCATGTGTCTCAACGTCTTCCTCTAACTTTCTTACAAATAATTTCTTAATATGCCTTATAACCTGTTTCTTCATTCTTCATCCATATCTCTGATCTTTCTTTCTTGTGGTAGCATCATCATTATGCTAACTTGTTCTTTAATCCCAACAATTTCTCTGTCAAATTCATTTTGAGTCATCCTTCTCATCTTTATGTATTTTCCTTGGTTACCAATTTGTCCCCTGGAACCCTGGAAGTGGAAGCGTAGGCTGACAGAGGTAGAGGCGTGGGAAAGCTGGCCGGAAGTCATTCCCGGCCAGCCAGATGCAGATTTAATTAATTCCGCATGGAATATCTCTTTCAGATGTTTTGCTGTTTGGCACAAGAGGAGGAGCGGACAATACTTCATAACAGTCCCAATGAATAATTGCAATCTTCAGACACAGCCAAAGTATTTGAGAGAACTGCTAGGTGAATCGGCTAAATAATTTTCACGACAAGACTATGGCTACTCACAAATTACGAAATGCCCGATATCCGATATAAGCAAATATATTTCCCATTGCAAATTTTTTGCTATCATTTAATAAATGACAGATACATAAAATGCAAACTTTATACCATAGCCTGATAGATTGTTTGAAAAAAAGTTCCAGCTCTGATGCTTTGTATATGCGATAGACTTTTGAATCGAATTGTGGAAACTAAACATTACTTTGCTCGATTTTGTGCTTGCATTGAACAAGATCAGACTCCATCTAAATGCAAATAGTTATTTGTCTATCTTTTTTTTTTTGACACTGTGTAATGTTCACGGCAAGACTAGAGAGAGAGAAAGAGAGAGAGAGGTACATGCACACATGCACACATCTGCATCCCCCCTCCTGAAAAAAGATCTTGCATCCGCATCCGAACCGGTAACTAAGGTATTTTCTTTTCCATTCTTCTCCATTCTATTGTGGCCTTTTATCGAACCCTTGTCATGACTATTATTAGTCATTTCTCTTTCTCTGTGAACTTTCCTTTTCTACCTGTGAGCTGCACTAAGCCTTTGTATTACCAAGTCTGTTTCACCTTGTCACAAGTACCTCACTAAGCTTGTCTCCTCTGAGTTGACCTTATGGTAACACTGGTTCTCTCTTCTAGAGCGTCTGAGCTTCTTCTGCTCCTGTAGCTTCTGCACTCCACTCACTTTAAAGAGCTTCACCTGCACTTTCCTCAGACAACTCTTCCCACATCTGTAATTGTGGTGCTATCTTAACAACTTCGACCCAACCTCAGCTGCAAGTTTTTCTTCTCTCAATTATGCAACCTCTACTATAAGGGTTACCACAATTGCCATTCACTTTCTGTTGTTTCCTGCATCCAAAAAAATCCTTTGTTCAATTGTTAGAAAAAAAAACAACACTCCTGAGTTCTCTGATTTGCAATGCTGCAAGACTCATTCTGTCACCAATCTTCTCAAGTTGCCTTCCAGTTGTTGTTAATAACTCTTATGCAGTGACTGGACTTTGGATGCACGTTTCTACAATCTCCGCTTTCCAAATTTCAACTCCCTCAACTTTTGGCTACAGGAAAATCAGAGTTCCCATAACTACAAATAGAAAACACATTTGTATTCAGATCCTTAAAACCTTCTCGCTTTGTTTAAATTTTAACAAAATTACATTTCCAGATGTTTCTCATCAACGTACACTCACATGGTTAAAATTCCATAAAATTAGACTATGAGTTCAATATTAGATTCATTAAAGCTCACCAAGTATTTAAACCCGATCATTAATTTCATTAAAAGAAGAGGTATACTACAAGATTAACTACCTGTAAATAGAACTCACATATCTTACCCTCCATAACCTTAAGTTCAGATCTCTGCTAACAAATCTACATCAATGTTGCAAAAATACATAATGACTAATGGAACATCAAATTGTTACCGGCATCATCTTCAATATTTCCAGATCTGAACTTCTATTTTAAGTTGCTACCAGATCTCTATTCCTTAAATCACTTGATTGTCCAATTACTGAAAAAAAAAAAAAAAAATTACTTCTATGGCTATCGATGTCCAACATTTTACAATATCAGATATCAAATTGACTATTTAAACCTCCTCTCTATTCTTGCACTGGAACGCTTTACCTTTATCATCAATCTCTGATTTCTATACTCAATTCTGCAAGTTTAAAGATTAGTGGCAGAAATTGGCTCTAATATGTTTGACCTTAAACCAACATTCATATTATAACATAGAATAATATCACAGCCAATGGTTTAAATTTTGAATGGGCAGTCGTTCTAGCACTCAACGGCCAGCTTCTACATCAATCTTCAATTGTTGCACAACCAACTAGTAACACTTTTTAAACCATGTCTTTACATTGTTAAGATAAAACCACAAGCTGCGATTTTACCCACATTCCCAAACAATGATCATAGAAATCAGTTAAATATTTGACCTAATATGTTTGACCTTGGTAGAAGTTAAATATTTGACCTAATATGTTTGACCTTGGTAGAAGTTGGCCCTAATATGTTTTACCTTAAACCAACATTCATATTATAATATAGAATAATATCACAGCCAATGGTTTAATTTTTGAATGGGTAGTCGTTCTAGCACTCGACGTCCAGCATCTACATCAATCTTCAATTATTGCACAACCAACTAGTAACACTTTTTGTACCAGTCTTTACATTGTTACAATATTAAAACTGCAAGCTGCAATTTTGTAAGGAAACTTGGCAAGAAAGAATATAACCGTTTTCACATAACCTACAATAGATCTAAAATAAATACGGAATTAAAATCCACATGCAAGAGAATAGACAACATACTCACAAAATGTGACACAAGATATACTTTGGGAAACTCTCATTGAGGAAAAAACTCAGCTTCCAAAAGCATCCATCATTATATATTATTCCGCAAAATTACCATTGCAATACAACCGTGGAAGCGTTCATGGCCATAGCCACAATCGAGCAAATTATGTGAACAAGTATGAATTTACACATCACATGCCATGTTTCCAACTTTCACAAATGCTCCCTTGGCTAACCTGTCAAGCCTTGTCTCGCTCGACTCTTGCCTTTCTCACTCTTACTCTCTACAACAACTACCTTTGTGGCTGCTTATATAGTAGCAAGTCCCACAAAATCACTAAGTGGTATTACATAAATCATGTGCTAAAACCATGTGCTACCTAACCCATTGACTCCACATTTAATATTGGGCATTTAATTTTTTTTTCCAATATTAAATAATTACATTAAATATTTTCATAATTTTACAATACAACTCATCAAAAATATTCTATGAGAATCTTTACATGTTGCACGTCCATCTAAGTGGAACATTACATGATAAAATAAAATAATAAAATATAACAATATTATGCAATGTGTGCGACACCCATTATTTCAACAATCTCCCACTTGTTGTATACATTGCATAGGGTCAATCCATAGCCACATAGATGAACAAGGGAACAATCCCTCCCAGCACATTCAACATCATGGATCAAAATAAACCAAGTTCTCCATCCTGGTACTCGCAACAAAATCAAAGTATCTAACATCTCAAACATGAATGATCTCACCTCCTATTATGCCATTGCCACTGGACATACATAGAAGCCATCCAAAGAGAAAGCCACCCAACCTATCGCATTAGAAGATCATAAAATCCTGTACCAACTGATATGCCAAGCACAAAAAAAAAATGATCCAAATGTAATCACATGTATCCGTAGTTGTCAAAATATCCATAAACTGTTCAGATAAATATATCATCAAATAAATCGTGCCAAATTTGCACCAATTTTGAACCAATGTGTAGAGCTCTCCAAGAGCTTTCCGTTGACTATTCAAAGTCCAAAATTCGACTCCGTATGCCCAAGTTATGCTCTAATCTGTGCTCAAAATAAACAACATCTGACTTTAGGGCTCTGAAAATTTGACAAAATTTCAAAAACACAGAACCAAACCTATGCCAAGTTGTAGTGCTCTGAATTAGCTTTCCAACACTTATAAGAACTCTGAAATCCGATATTCTGAGAGAAAGTTATGATTGTTTTACTAAAATAGTCTTTTTACCATTTTCACTGCAATTTTTTATTTTTTATTTTTTTTCTGTGACGAAAATTCCAACGGGATTAAATTTGACGGCCATCATGAGCTGAAACCAAAATACTCTTTCATTTCTTCTGAACATGGCTAAACTAGGGCATATTATATATCAAAATTTATGGAAATGTCGACCCGGATCCAATGGTGAGGTCTGTTTTTACCTAGGAGGTCATTTCTGCAAGTTACCCTCTAAAACCCTCATTTAAATGAAACATCCGAAAAATCCTTTTGTCCAACAATTTCACATGCCCAAATCTTTTAACATCCCATCATAACAGCAAACCCAAAACCCTCAGATTTGTAATAAATCATTCATATATCTTGTTCCTTTTTTTTTTATCCTCTCATGCATTCCCATGGATTCAATCTACGGTTACAATAATAAAAACCATAACTCTGATACCACTTGTAAGGAAACTTGGCAAGAAAGAATATAATTGTTTTCATACAATCCATAATAGATCTAAAATAAATACGAAATTAAAATCCACATCCAAGAGAATAGACAACATACCCACAAAATGTGACACAAGATATACTCTGGGAAACCCTCATTGAGGAAAAAACTCAGCCTCCAAAACCATCTATCACCATATATTATTCCGCAAAATTACCATTGCAATACAACCATGGAAGCCTTCATGGCCATAGCTACAACCGAGCAAACTATGTGAACAAGCATGAATCCACACATCACATACCATGCTTCCAACTTTCACAAATGCTCCTTTGGCTAACCTATCAAGCCTTGTCTCGCTCGACTCTTGCCTTTTTCACTCTTACTCTCTACAACAACTACCTTTGTGGCTACTTATATAGTAGCAAGTCCCACAAAACCCCTAAGTGGTATTACATAAACAATGTGCTACCTAATCCACTGACTCCACATTTAATATTGGGCATTTAATTTTTTTTCCAATATTAAATAATTACATTAAATATTTTCACAATATTACAATACAACTCATCAAAAATATTTTATGGGAATCTTTACATGTTGCACGTCCATCTAAGTGGAACATTACATGATAAAATAAAATAATAAAATATAACAATATTATGCATGTGTGCAACACCCATTATTTCAACAGATTTTGCCACACATTTTCAAACAATGATCATGGAAATCAGTTAAATATTTTGCTGTTCCTCAAATATGTGTCACTTTAATGCTCCATCCCCATTTTCTCCTTGACCATGATATTTAAATCTGATTCAACTTGTCTACAGAGCATTTATTCATTCTTGAATTCCTTTTAGCCTGAACTGTGACCATTCACACCTATCAGCTCAACACTCAATTTCTCAAATAGTACCAGAAAGTAAACTTTCTTTAAATTCAACGCTTCTCCCACTACATACAGTCAGATGTCTCGGCAGGTCTGATAGTCATCCAGTTGATTTGTAGAAATTAACTGTTGCATGGAACAGCAAAATAAATCCCACTTAAATTTCTACACAACACTCAGATCTTTGAATGTTCCTTAAACAGATGGAGTTTTAACTATTTGTGCCTGTATTGTGTTTTCCATCATCGTTTAACCACACCTTGGTCGTGATCATCTCATGAGTATACATCATCAATGATTTCAACCCAGAAGTTCAGTGCAATCATTGAATCTGCAGTTCTCCAATTGTAGTTTGGAAGACTCTTCTGAAATCTACTTTTTTATGCATAAGTTTTTAAGCCATGGTCATTTGCTTTGAGAACCTCTTTCACCCCTGTTTTTATTTTGGGTGGCAAACATCAATTCTCTTCTGTTGGTAGTAAAGATCGAGAACTATGCTCTCTCCTTAATCTTGGCAATATAAATTAGCAATCTGCCCATTTCATTTACGTGGCTTCTCTTGGGTGCCTCTCTTGGCAATGGCTTGAACAAATTCTGCATCCTTCTTTAGAATGAGTGCCGATCTCTGAACTCTTTAACTTTGGTAGTTGATAATCTTTAAATTACTGAGCTCATTTCTAGCTGCAAACATAGACGTGCATCTATCTAATTGGCGACACAGTCTGCTAACAAAGCTTATAATCTCCTTGATGGGTCTGCTCCATACTTTTGTCTTTTCCCAAATCAGTGGCTGCAACCTCTTTTCTTTTTATTAAAGACAGCCTTGACAAATGCTTTTCCGAAATGTTGTGATTCTTTCCCTCAGATTCAATGGTTTTCTAGCAACGTCAGGTTCGTTATAGTGGCTTACGCAAATGCTATGATTGGGGCAGCTTTCCAAATCTACAGCCAACAAACGTTCTTTTGGCAGAGACATGAGCATCACTTTCAGACAGACAATCTACAATCTCCTGCTTATGTTCTCTTCAGGGTCATCTACCATTTGCTCTGATCCCAAAAATGATGAAACAGTAAGGTTGGGTCCCTTGGAAGGGTTGCTTCCTAAAAAATGGAACTGGAGCTGCCTTGCTATTTTTAAGAAATATTTTAAAGCTAGTGGTGTCATGAATTATGTCGTCGAGTGCAACTTAAGAAGTTAAGCTCCAAAATTTTGGAAGCTGGTGATCTCACGAAAATAATAACTTTGGACTTTTATATTTATGCATAAAAAATAAGTATAAAAATCAATTTCTTTTTAAAATAACTTTTTAACAGAATTCTGAAATTAAAATGTTTGAACAAGTGCAAAAAGCAATCCTCAGCTGATGGGGCAATTTCTAGCCCTGCCCCCCTTTTCACCAGTTCGCTAAAAAGTAGGGGCTCCTATTTTTTAGAAGCTTCCAAATAATCCTTTGGCGAAATACAATTTTGTTCGTGAGACCACCCTCTTCCAAAAAAGTAGAGCTTAAGGCCCCCTTATGAAACCACTGCCTAAGACAACAATCTACATAGGGGAGAGGACCCGGTATTTGAACACCCTAACTTCGCGCTTATAGCTTATTTGGCGAGTCGTCTACTTATAACTAAGGTTTCAAATTCACATCATCAATTATGATGCCACATCAGTATGCTTTTTGCCAAGTTGTCCAAAACAGCCCAAATAAAAAGTTGAGACCATTGGTTGTGCAAAAAGGGTACCCATATTTACCTAGCTGATGTGGCATTACATCATTGGTTACTTTTTACAACAAAAGGTACTATTTTCATTCAATTTTGGGTAATCATCATTGTACTAACAACTTTAAAGTCACAAGTATGGTGCAATGTTATCAAAAAAATTGGACATTAAGTTAGTGAGTGTAGGTATCAAGTAATCAATTCCTATCACAACTATTGGAACCCATTCAAGTATTGGGTCCTCTCCCCTACTGGGAAAACTCAAATCCAATTTATCTTTCTTGTCACATAAACATTCTAAACTACAGAGAGAATTAATAAATGATACCATACATACTTATCTGTCCTTACAAACTCCAAGACTCACAATTTTTCGAAAGGAAGATGAAACTTCCAGATCTACAAAATATGGAACAATCTTCTTAAAATATGAAAACTATGAACTATTCGAAATCTTAACCGAATGCTAATTAAGATAAAAATCTGTTAGTGAAAACTTTAGTTTGTAAAATTTGAACATCTGCTGGAGATTTTGTTGCCCGAGCATCAGTAATGGAAGAAAATTTACACCAGTGGCTAACTAGCCGACGGTTAATTAAATTGTTAAAAATGATTTATTCAGAAGAATTCAGTTGGCTGCATAGACGCGGCCAAAATTTACCTAGTAAAAATAATATAATATCTTCTACTCTAAGATATTCTTTATGGAATTTTTGATTGAAATGAAACTTTTGTCTAAATTAAATTTGGTTAAACAACTTTCATTCCCCCTCTTTCTTTTTTGTCTTGATTACAAGTCTTCTCACAGGCAGTTTTAGGGAGAAGAATCCAGGGATTTTTTAAAGCAATTTGCTGCAGAGAGCTCTGTATTCATTGACATTTATCCTATACGATTAAGGTTTGTTTGTATTTAAATTATATTGAAAGAAGATTTTCAAGAGATTGTTCATCCAATGTGTAATAATTTTTGGTTTAATAGTTGGTTAATTTGAAAGCAGATTTTCAAGAGATTGTTCATTCATGTGTTGAACAAAAGCATTGATAGGCAATAGGAGATTGTGAATATATTTCAATTAAGGGTTTTGGGTGCCATCTTGGTAAATATTGTTTACAAGAAGACTAATGTTGAAATAACCATAAGTTTGATTCTCTTCTGTAACTTTTGATCTCATAGTCATCAGTGGACAAGGAAGGTTTGTGGATTTTCTTGATTCAATTTTTTTTTGGTAAAAATGTAACTTGAGAATTTAAAAGGTAGAATCCTTTCTTAAGAATTATGGCGGGGTAAGGTGGATTTTTTCCCCTGTGCTCTATAATGGGAGGTTTTCTAGTGTTTTATCTTATTTTAGTGGGACGACTCGGAATGTTTGGTCAGGTGATGTTAATTTAGAGGAACAACTATATAACTAATTTATTATTTAGATGAAGTTTGAGATTTAACGTGTATATCAATTTTAGAAACATATATCACGCTCAAGAACTGTAGACGAACATTGCCAACAATTACAACATTCTTTAGAAGGGGTATTCATTTACTTTAATACTAATGTGACCAAATGCCTATTTGTCCTTCCGTGGCAGGTTGCTGTTGGACCGTATGTCCTCTTCTTTTTTGCACAAAGCTCTGTTTTATTTTGCGTGGCATAATTTTTTTAATGAATCTAAAAGTGTTATGCCAACTTCATGTTCTCTGCATGTTTTACAAGCAAATATTTTACAGTTAATGATTTGTTTTTGTTAACAGTATCCGTAATACATTCAAATATTTGTAATCATCTCCATAAAATCAATCAGTCGTTTCTCACTGTGAAGAGGGGGAAGGAGCGAATTGAAATCTCTGAATCTTTTTTTTCTTCATATATTTCGTACTGACTTGGCTCAGAATCGGAATAAATACTTTGATATTTAGAGAGGAACAAGTTCAAGTTTACACTTATATTTCCAGTGATTTTTAACTATTTATCTTGTAACCGATGTAGCTGAAAATCCAAAAACTGTGGACTTTTTAACTATCGAGCATGTCCAGTTGTTTGGACGGTTTCTGGACTCACTGATATTATCTTCTATAAAGACCTCCATAATTCAATTATTGTATGAAAAAGATAAGAGGCTCCCTTTAATAAATTGGTAAAAGAATGTTTTGGATACAACCGAAATTCGGAACAAAAAGAGAAGAAAGATGTGCTTGCTAACCATAGGAGGCTTTCATGTAAGATTTTTTTTTATAGAAATTTATGCCTGTCATACAAGCTGTTTACGTTTACATCCTTTAGGGAAATTATGTGTATTCATGTGGGAATTGAGGTGTACTCGAGCACAATCTTAATTATTTTTTGATTTGTTTTCTTCTATCTATCACAATTTTGTGCATATGTTTGAATTCTCGTTTTAATAGGTAAGCCCAAGTCCTTTAGTACAATAGAATTTGTAAATGAGCCCTCAGCCCTCAAGCATATTAGTTTCTTGATCTTCACATATATTGGCGTTATTAATCTAAGAAACCTTTTTACATAGACATAGGGTTTTAGATATTGTGAGAAACCAGTATGAAAGAGCAACATCTAATTCCATGCTTGAGGAGTGTCATGTCCAAACATACAAGGCAAAAACACAACTAATTTTTTTTTTTGACAACATTTAAATCATATATCAGAGATTTTCAATAACAATGAAAATCTAAGTCAAGGAGTTCATATTGGCATTAGGTTAAGGTTTTCTTAAAAGTCTGTTTGTTACGACTAAGTGTGCAGATATCGAGTTTCGAAGACTCACCGACCATTGGTTGACTGCCTTCCGAGGATCACAATCATCATATATATATATATATATATATATATATAGGTGGCTAGGAACTTGTCAATACATCACTGAATAATCTGATTCTTACATAGAATACAATCATGAGAATGGATAAGTCTCGTATGGTTCCTTCAAATCTATTCCTAGAGAGGATAAGCTCATACATTGTCAAAATCATTCTACTAACTTACTAATTTCGTCAGCTTCGGCTAGGTAATGGTAAGTTAATCATCTATTTTCTAATACTTCACAAAATAAAGTTCTTAGCCCTAATCTACTTAAGATTGTACATTATAATTATAGTTGTGTAACATTGTAGATGACTAAGGATCTCCAACTTAAGAAGGATTATATCTAGATACGTATTCAAATCCTTAATCAAGTATTTTATCAACGTAGTCTCTAAATGCATATGTGGAAACATGACCCCCTAGACATATTCACATCTACCTTAGACAATATACAACATTATGTTTATACATAGCAATCTCCTTAGATTGGCATATCAATACGAAGAGCTTAAGTAAGTTCCCTAGATAGTAACAACTAGGAACCACTAATATATAGACTTAATACACGTATCATTATCTACTTTATTCTATCTATCTCTACTTTAGGATTATTAATATAAACTACCTTTCAAACAATTTTGTTCTACAATCTATTGCTAATTCTTAGATTACTCACGATATCCATTTATCGACTTCTTATTGGATCCTTATCAGCCCTTACTAGCCCACCACTCTTAGTTCATATTACGAAAGATATATGAATCCTTAGTTCGTAACAACTTCAAATTTTAAATACTCATTAACTCTCGATTTTCACTATTACAATTTTGGTACTAGTTACAACGGTTCAAATTTATTTTTTTAGTTATTTCTCTATTATGAATTGAACAATACTTCTCTACATTAACAAGCTATTTGATAATGTATACCTGCTCCATTATTTGCTACTTAAATTTCCAATTTCTTTTTTAAAAATCTAATCAATACCTTTTTCTTACTAAGTTATTACTAATAATCTATTTACTATCTAATTAATACTTCTTACTAATTTATTACTAATAATATAATTTGATTAATTAGAGAATATCATCTACAAAATAATCCATTATTCTTAGTTATCTACACCAACATTGTTTCCCTCCTTTATAATTTCTAAACATCTCCTAATCTATTACCTTAATTAACAACTCTTAGCCTAAACTAAACTACATTCACCTTATCCATATACCCCTTCACATATTACACATGCCCTAGTGCTAGAACCTATGAATATTTCCTTACAACTAACCGGCACCGGCTACGGTGCAGCATATTTGCACCGTGCCGTTTAGCCTTTCCAACGTCTTCGTTAGTTTACCAGCTCCGTATCCGTACGTCCTGCGATCTGACAATAACTGTCAAATCCATTGCACATAGTAAGGATTGTTTTTAAATTTTCCTTCATATTTTTTTTTAAGGGTGGATAGTTTGGGTGCCGATAGTTTGAATGTGAAAGTTCAAAAAACCTATATGTTACATTGTATATTACATACAACTTATATATTATGTATTTATTTTATTGTTGTATTAATATTATAAATATTAAGTAGATTTATTATGTCTTTTCTATTATTTATTGTATTGTATTAATATAATATAATATAATTTTATATACATTAATAATTTATTTTAAAATTTTATTACTTTAATTTAAATATTTTGAATGAATTTAATTTTATAAGTAATAATAAATATATATAAGATAAATATGAATAATATAATTTATTAACTTATTTTATAATTCATTCAAATTAATAAAAACATATAAATTATGGTTTTAAAAGTTTAGTAGCATTAAAAAAGAAAAAGAAAAAAGACTTATATATTATATAAATATAAGATAAGGTAATTATTTCTTTATTAACTAATTTTGTAATTTTACTTTAAGTTATTTTAATATGTTTTATTTTAATTTTATAAGTCATAATAAATATATATATATAAAAGATAAAAGTTTAGTAGCATTTTAAAAAAAATTAAAAATTAGAATTATATATTATATAAAAATAAGATAAGGTAATTATTTCTTTATTAACTAATTTTATAAAAAAAAATTGATCAGTAACTAATTTTGTAATTTTACTTTAAGTTATTTTAATATATTTCATTTTAATTTTTTTATTGATGACAATTTTTTGGTATTAAATATATATGTTTTTAAAGTTATTTGATTTAGTAACAATTTATATTGATGTAAAGTAAAATTGTCATTTTCTTGTATATAAAATATTCTTCAATGTAAATTAGGGTAAAAAGTTTATGTTAGGATGTTATCAATTATTAACATATTAGTGTTAATTCAAATTTTATTTAAGAGAGTAATTGATAGTTTATGTATCCTCAATGAATCTTTACTTTTAGTTATTTACATTAAAATATCAATAAAATAAATAAATGATATATAAGTTTAAAAAATGTTATATTACATTTATATATTTATTTACATTTAGTTATTAATGAATATGAATTCACTCTATAATTTTCATAAAAATCTATTGTTTGAAATAAATTTTTAAAAATCAAAAGATACATTTTGTTCTAGAGGATAACAGTATCCTTTAGCTTCTCCTTTGAATATAATGTCAACTGAGACTAGCTAACATAATATAGAAATGTCTCAAAAAATTAGATAAGGATAAATAAGTGAAAAATATTAAATATTGTTGAAATCTGCCTATAATAAAGAGTTATCTGTCTAGTTTTCAGAAATTTCTTAAGATCTGTATAAAAGAGACATGCGTAATGGGTTTAACATCAAATAGCAAGACATGATCAAGAGAACCCATAAATCTAAATTCTAGAAAGCTAAAGAAATCTCCTTACCAATCCATGACAATTCCAAATTCATTGAATGCAAATTTGTTTATGAAAATATCAATGTAAAGAAATTTGCTTACAGCCGAGAAATGTGAATTTTTGAAAGGTAAAGAAAGCTTAAAAAATATTTAGTAACAATTTATATTGATGTAAAGTAAAATAACGATGTAAAGTAAAATAACTAAATGTAACTAAATAACTAAATGTAATATAATATTTTTCAAACTTATATATTATTTATTTATTTATTGATATTTTAATGTAAATAACTAAAAGTAAAATGTCATTGAGGGATATCAATTAAATTGTACGTAAACTATCAATAACTCTCTTAAATAAAAATTGAATTAATACTAACATGATAATAATTGATAACATCCTAGTATAAACTTTTTATCCTAATTTAAGAAGTTATTTTTGTTTTCATTTTAAAATTTTATTAATTTAATTAAATTTGTTATGTTTTTACATTGAAGAATATTTTATATACAAGAACATGACAATTTTACTTTACATCAATATAAATTGTTGCTAAATCAAACAACTTTAAAAACACATATATTTAATATCAAAAAATTGTCAACAATAAAAAAAATTAAAATAAAACATATTAAAATAACTTAAAGTAAAATTACAAAATTAGTTAATAAAGAAATAATTACCTTATCTTATATTTATATAATATATAAGTCTTTTTTTTTCTTTTTTTTTAATGCTACTAAACTTTTAAAACCATAATTTATATGTTTTTATTAATTTGAATGAATTATAAAATAAGTTAATAAATTATATTATTCATATTTATCTTATATATATTTATTATTACTTATAAAATTAAATTCATTCAAAATATTTAAATTAAAGTAATAAAATTTTAAAATAAATTATTAATGTATATAAAATTATATTATATTATATTAATACAATACAATAAATAATAGAAAAGACATAATAAATCTACTTAATATTATTATTTATAATATTAATACAACAATAAAATAAATACATAATATATAAGTTGTATGTAATATACAATGTAACATATAGGTTTTTTGAAGTTTCACATACAAACTATCGGCACCCAAACTATCCACCCTTAAAAAAAATATGAAGGAAAATTTAAAAACAATTCTTACTACGTGCAATGGATTTGACAGTTATTGTCAGATCGCAGGACGTACGGATACGGAGCTGGTAAACTAACGGAGACGCTGGAAAGGCTAAACGGCACGGTGCAAATATGTTGCACCATAGCCAGTGCCCAACTAACCCCTTCTCCTTTGTATGTGTACTCACATGGTTGGTCAGCGCTTCCTCTCTCCTAGCTGACCTACAAATTCCTGGCACTAGCTAATTGGCCGAATATTTGCACCCAGTCAGCCAGTGCTGTCAGTCATGTCCGTCCAACTTCCGTCAACTTCCGTCTTCGCTAACTTGTCAAGTGTAAAAGTAAAAATACAAGTACGATACTTTTTAATGCAAATTTTGTGTTTTTAATTATGAGAGTTCTTTATCGAATGAGCGCAAATGTTTGTTTTTTTAAAAATAAAAAATTAGACATTTTCATTTTTAATGAAAAGTGTGCAAAGAGTAAATATTTTTTACATTTGTATATGATAAATTATAATGTATATTAATTTTTTTTAATTTTATATTATATTTGTAAAATAATATTTAAAAATTAATAAATAATTAATGTATAAATATGTTAATTTGATTATAAACTTTGATAGTTTTTTTTTAAAAAAAAAATTCATTCATTTTTTTTTTTTGAAATATAAGATTTATCAATTTGAATATTATTATTTTTAAAATGTATTTGTTTACTATTGTTAATTTTATAACACTAAACATTTGAATTTTTTAGAGTTTGAAAGTTATTTTGAAAATGATAATATTAATGTGTAGAAGTGAATTTCTTACTTTATATAAAAATAATATTTCAAATAATAAATAGTTTAGTAATTATGTACTAGATTTTCTTAATTTGTAGAATTATATTTTATCACATTAAAAAGAACTTAAAATGAAATTACTAAATAAACGTAATATGTAGGTCATCAAATCTTCATCTTAAAATAAATTTTATTTTTTAAATATATTTATTATATTTAAAATATTGAATTAATTTAAAAATAGTTTTCAATTAGAAATCTAACAAAGTTGTATTGCATAGATAAAGTTTTGTATCTAAAATTTATTTCAATTTGAAATAAGAATCTATTTTCATTAAAAAAACAATATTCAAACTAATAAATCTTATATTTGAAAAAATAAACCTAATAAAAAATTCAAAATTCAATTGACCAAATTTAAGATCAAATTAAACATTGTTATACTAAGTGCATATTACTTTATATATTAGTTATTACATTAAATGTCAATTCAATCAATGTAATGAAAAAAATGAAAAATCAAATTAATATTAAAGATTTGTAATTTATAATATATCAGTTAATATTAATTTAATATTAATATATTAATTTAATATTAACATATTAATTAATATTAATTTAATATTAACATATTAATTAATATTAATTTAATATTAACATATTAATTAATATTAATTGTTATAATTACATTTTAAGTTTTTTTTAATGTAATAAAATGCAACTCTACAAATTAAGAAAATCTAGTACATAGTTACAAAAATATTTATTAATAGAAATGTTATTTCTATATAAAGTAAGAAATTCACTTCTACACATTAATATTATCATTTTCAAAATAGCTTTCAAACCCTAAAAAATTTCAAATGTTTAGTCTTATAAAATTAACAATAATACACAAATATATTTAAAAACAATAATGTTCAAATTGATAAATCTTATATTTTATTTCAAAAAGAAATATGAATGAAAAATAAATTGAAAAAATAAATAAACTATCAAAATTTATAATTAAATTAACATATTTATACATTAATTATTTATTAATTTTTAAATATTATTTTATATAAATAATAAAAAAATAAAAAATAGAACTAATATAGTTTATAATTTATCATATACAAATATAAAAAATATTTACTCTTTTCATTTTTTAAAAATAAGAAATTGTCTAATTTTTTATTTTTAAAAAAACATTTTAATTTTTTATTTAAAAAAAAAAAACATTTTAATTTTTTATTTAAAAAAAAACATTTGTGCTCATGCCGTAAAGAACTCTACCATAATTTAAAAAACAACATTTGCATTAAAAAGGAAATCGTACTTGTACTTTTACTTTTACACTTACAAGTTAATGAAGATGGAGGTTGGAACGAAGACGGAAGTTGACGGAAGTTGGACGGATATGACTGACGGCACTGGCTGACCGGGTGCAAATATTCGGCCAGTTAGCCAGTGCCCAAATTCCTAGGCTAGTGCGAGGATACATGTTGTTGACTTTTAAAGACCCTTTTGCCATCTCTTTGCACGTTTCCCTAGTACTAAGGCAACCCTCACCTTAATTCCTACCATAGTACAAGGTGGTGGCTCTTAGAAGTAAAAGGGGGTAAATTAAATGTTGAGGGCGGGGGGGGGCTGTGTGGACATGTGCTACAGGTTGTCAGCGCCCTTGAAGCGCATGGGGAGTATGGAGGCATGGATGAGGGCAAGGATGGAGGTGGACCCACCTCCCATGCCTTGTCGAACTTGTTTATAATTTTTTTTAAAACTTCTTTTGCTAGTTTAGCATGCCTTCGCCTAGGGTAGGCATATTATTAAATGGTTATTATGTCCTTTCACACTGGTAGGTTGTCCAATGCTTGGGGATTTGCCCCTATATTAATGATTACTTCACTTATATTATATTTCATTTTATTCCTAAGATGATTTTCTTGAGATTGGATATTTTATATCATACTTTGTTAGCTAGGTATTTTATTATTTTCCCCTTTAAAGATTTTATGGCATATTCTCTTAAATATTTTAATAGTTTGTATTGACTTTGTATTATTTTCACTTGCTTCATACAAATTCTAGAGAATAAATTGTACACCTACAAGAAGTTATTTCCTATTCACTTATGCCTATATGTCATTAAATTGATTTTTCCATCCCTGTAGTTTGTGTTCTCGATATATATATATATATATATATATATATATATATATATATATATATATATATATATATATATAAAATTTAGATTAATGGTTTTTGTTTAATCATTTGAACATTAAATTCATTACAAGATTTCACATGTATCATGATAGAATCACACATGAAACTAACTGCTTATACTTATCTATGAATAATGAAATTTGGTAAACCATTTGCTCAAATTCTAACATTGTATTCTCATGCATGGATTCAATCCAATGATGCATATACAATTATTATTCAAGAGAGTTGAAATGATAATATCATTCCATGAAACTAATCATCCTAATATTACAATTCTTCTGTAGTAGTTGGATTCATTCTTGCAATCTACATAGAAGTGAAGGAGCACAATAACTTTAAGAACCAAGGTAGCTCATCGTCCTACACACAATACATGCTTCCTCCAATAATTCTTACAATACACAAAAGGTGATGAAATCTTCATAGTATGATAACACAATGGAAATGCAATTCACTAAACATAGATGTTTCACCAAATCTCCTTGTCAATGAGAAGTAATAGCACTACTCTTGCCATACATTTAAATGCACACAACTAGATGGAGTTTGCTCACAGCCTCAACTCAATACAACACAAAAAATGTCTTCATCTCCTATGCACATGGAAAGACAATAAGAGCTCCAAGTTTTCAAGATCATCCAATAAGGACCTGCAAATGAGAGATAAAAATGGTGAACCATGGAGGCTCACCTCCCAACCTAGGCCTCAAGGAGACCACCCTTGAGTTAGGGGAAACAAGGTTCAACTTAGATACATTCAACAACATCACAATAACAAGAACCGACATGAATACCACAGTTTAACAACACATTTATAATCCCCAACCAAGGCTTGCACAATGATTCACAAATGGAATCATGAAACATTGGGTGAAGGTGGGCTCTCCAAAGAGGAGATTACCATATCCTTATGCACTAACAAAACTTGCAATTGCAATATGCCCAACAAGGCTTTCCAAGGAATACATGCCATCCAAGGCTATCAATATTCACATGCCTCAACAAGGCTACCCATACTTGCTCTTTCCACATATCCTCACTTATACCTCCAATAGAACAATGGAAAGGCATATGGCTTCCAATGGACCCCATACTCCATGAAAACTATCCCTTCTCCAAGAGAAGGTTTTCCTAACTTCAATGTTGAGCCCAACTAACCCCTTCACCCCAAGGCTTCTCTTCCCTCCCAAGGGTGAGTGAAGCCTTCACACCTAACACAACATTCAATCCACCACAATAAAATCAAGAAACCAAATCAAATGCAAGTAAATCCAACATGCTCATTTACATACACAACAACTACTACATACACCAAATGCAAACACATAAATCTCACAAGAACACTCTTTCAAATTTCCATTCTTCAACTTTCGTGAGATGAGAGAAAACATGGCATGAATCACCAACCTCCTTCCAAGCTATGGTTATGGAAATGGTGATGAAAAGCTTCCTTCTTTTCTTCAAGTCCCTTCCTCCAACCCTAAGTGTCTCTACAATTAGAGAGTGGGTGAACAATCACTAAGTTTGGTACAAGCTCCCTAAAAAGCCCTCCACTTCCATCCCCATCTACCCGTCTTACACTCTTGTACCTTTCTACCAATAGGAACTTACCCAAATGAAGGGGTGAGGAAAGAAGTCATGTGACACTTTGATTTTCGAATTGGCTTGAAAATAACTAGTTTAGAGGGTCTCCTAGGTCCCCTAGACCAACTTATGGTTCTATTTAGACCCCCAACCTATACTATTACCATGTGGGTGACTTATTTTCACAAAAATAACACTTGGGAACCACTTTTAGGTTCTCTAAAGTTCCTATCAAATTTTAATTTGATTTCCATCATAAAGGTGACTCATCCTAACACTCTCCAAGGTGGGTTAACTAAACTTCATAATGGGGATTAAATTTAGGTTAAGTGACTTCATGCCCAAAAACCCTATATGACATGTCATTCACACATAGACAACACAAGTGTCAAATGACACACACACATTAAAACACTTTACACATCATGATGACATGTCTCTAATCAATCACGATCTTTAAACTTATAACATCCTTGCACAATCACATTACGAAATAAACACTATACAACGAGGTTTTGAATCTTTCAAAGATTCACCTTGGCTTTACCGTGTTCACATAGGGTTGAACCTTGTTTCCCCAAATAATTTCCATGGTTCAACTTTTCTGCACACTCAACTTAAACATTAGTAGCCCAATGAAATAATATACAAACATATACATATAAGTGTAGAATAATCCAATATCAAATAATTCACATTAACATATACAATTAACTTTAATCTAATCATTTCCATAAAATATTCAAAACATTGAAATATCAAATATGTGTATCAACAATTATCTTTCTTAACATAACCAATTATCATTCTAAATATTATCACTACTGTTTCTAACATAACAATGAAACTCTAAAGTCCTCTTTACTAAATCATGAAAACATATAAAATGGATCTTAGCATATGTTTCCTAAGTGAAAATCACTAATGTGCAGACTAGTTAACTAGTATCCTTCCAAACCAACTACCCATAGTGATATATCTAACGATGTCCCTTTCTTCTTCTTCTTTTTTTTTTTTGTTATCTCGTTATGAGGTGTGTGTGTGTGTCCTAGGGTTAGTTCCTTGGGCCATTAGAATGTTTCCATAATTATGTTATCATAATTTAAAACCAATCTATGAATGCAACCATATGTTTTGTTGTCATTATATTCATTGCTATTTCTTACGAGAGTGAATGTTAGTCCATCTTTCTTAATTGTCTTATAGATCACACCTTGAATTCCTTGACCAAGTTCCTAGTTGGAACATATTGAGTCTCGTTTTCATGTGATCTTATATATTCAACCTAATGTTATTGAATGGGTATTACACTTATAATAACCTAAATTTGCATTAGTCTCTAATAAGATCTCATAAATCATTATTAGTAACGAAAATGTCAATCATGACCTAACTTAACTCCTAATCACATTCATTCCTTATGATTTATAATAGGGTACGAGTGTGGGCCTCACAAGGAGGCTGCTCATAATGAGGAAGTTTGGTAGTTTAGAACTATCAAATGTATGTTATTAGCCTTAATACTCACAATTGTTGAGTTTTTGTTGAGTACTCCTAACATTCTAAAACATTGACAACACTAGCAAAGTGAAAACAAAAGATTCATCAATAGGCAACATCCTATAGTTATCTACATTAATGAAGTAAAATTTTGTTTGTTAAAATGTACTTACGGTTTCCTATATGTATGTACTTGGGACATAGTTGTTTTCAACTAATTCATAATTAACTTGGTAGGGTATAAAAGTAGGATAAGAAGACATAGATTTAACATGTTTTCATCTAATCTTAGGTTGCATCCACCAAATAGAGAGTCCACTATCATTATCTATTGAATCCACCTAATTATGAGAAACAATCACTCGCAATTGAATATTGTTGTAAGAAGCTACCAAATTGTTATAGTGAAAATTTGTAACCCCTAAACAATACTAATAAGACTTATATTGGTTTGAAAATAGGGTTAGAATATGTCATCCAATAGAAAAAAATGATTCTTGATGTCTTTTACAATAATAATGTCATTTTTAGCTTCGCCCTTGGACTTTGCAAGGGGCATTATCCCTTGACTCCATCTTATGGGCACTTCATCCAAATCCACATGAAAAAATTTGGGTGAAAATCTCATTGATAAAAAGTGAAGAAAAATTAATCTTAAAGTTTGATTAAGTTGCATATAGCAACAATCTTGCACTTGGAGACTAATTAGACTCCACAACAATAACTTTCCACTTGGAGATTGATCATAACACTATTGACCTTGTAGTTCCCATTATAATAGAAAATGTCTTGGACTCTATTGTTCTATTTTAATTATTTTCAGTCTAGAACAACAATCAAAGTTGAAGACGAGTTCAATTTCCCTGTTGATACCATCTTTATAAATATATCAATTGTATCATCATTTGTATGTATCCTTTTAAATCTTTAATTGTCAATCCAAAATTGACCAAATAAAATGATCTATGTGTTTGGTCTTTGAATGTAAGACACATGTTTTGTCAAGATAAATGACACTATTGCTATTTATAAACAAATAATTTAAGTAGGGAAATATAAAACAATATTTCTAGACTGGGTAGGTTCAAATCTACATATAAGGAACAAATCCAAAACCAAAACTTAGACATGAAAATTTGATATCAAATAAAGTATAAATTTAATAGGTAGTATGTGTCAAATGAACTTTCCATAAATGGCTATTCATGAGTTTAGGTTTATGTATAGAATTAGGGTTAGAATACGGGTTTACACAATTCGTGGTATTATGGTCAAGGATATGAAGGTTTGTATTATGATTAGTATTTAAGGTTATAGTTTAGCAATTAGGATTAGGGATTACGATTAAGAGTTTGGGTTAGGATTTAATGTTTAGTAAATAGCAATATGGGTTGCAATAGGGTTAAGATATGGGTTACATCATTCTTAAAATTATGTTTAAGGTTAGGGTTTGTATTAGGTATAACGTTAAGATTATGATTTTTAAAGCCATACTTAAATCATTTAGAATAAATGATAACATTAAACCATTATTTTAACCTTAATTTGAGTATCATATAATCATGTATTAAAATTTATATTTTCTATTTTACATATTTAAATAAAATATTATATACTAACTAAAGCTAAATTCTTACTTTGTAAGATAAGGCATCATTTTAAGTGTAAAATTAAAAAATAAATTAATATAGACCTAAAAAAATTACTATTCTATTTTTTTACATGCAATTCTAAAGTAATATTTAAATTTAACTTAATTCAATTTAAAAAAAAATAAAAAAATGAGTCATTACCTTTCTAAAATTAATTTATAAACTTAATAATTTATTTCAACAAAAAATTTCGTAAATTTTAACAAAAAAAATCTGTAAATTTATTTAAAATATTTTTTTAATAAATTCAAAATTGATTTAAAAAAAAAAAAATTATTGGTAAGAGGCCGAAGCCAAGATTAGTTATTATGTATTATTATTAATTATTATCTTATTAAGCACAGGTAGATTTGAACCCAAGACCTCTTTGATAAGAAGCTCACAATTTACCATTGTGTTGTAGACTCTTACCTTATTCAAAATTGAAATTTGATCATAATAGAATATTTATATATTTTTACTATAAAATATAATTATCATATATTTTATTTTTTTGAGAGAAGTTATTAATTATTTAAAAAATAAATTGTAAAATTAAAATGTAGATTCTATTAAAATCCATCTATATTATTAATAATATTTAAGAGACATTATGTATCATTTTTTTAAATAAATGTTGCTATTCTATTATTTCTTTTTTTTCCAACTTCTATATTAACTTAAGTTGTATTCTTTTAATTTTTAAATGAAACATAAATTGGTTTTCAATTTATTTAATTTTAAAATTCATAATTGACTGGAATAGAAAAATATAACATTAGAGATTTGTTTTTATTAAATATAGATTTATGACATCGAGACCTTATCAATAAGCTGTCCTCATTGCAAGTTGTATAAATTTTTCAAATAAGAATATGGGTTTTGTTATAAAATAGATTTTCCATTTTAAGCATTGTTTTATGTTTTCTCCATTTACTTCCATTTTTCTTTACAATCTATTAACAAAGCTCTTGATAAGTAGCTCAATAAAATTATTTTGAAAACATGTATTGGAAGTTTAAGGTATCAAAATGTAGCTAGTAAATATTTCAATTTTCTTACATTTTTTAATGAAGAATCTAATTTATCATTGGAAATAATTATTAAACTTTAAAACTCAAGGATATGAATACTTTTGATTTCTTTGTTCCAATATGGAAATCATTATATATGTCAACAATGTCAACATATACAAATAGGAGAAAACACGTTTTATTATATATATTTTGTTTTCTTTTTCTATAATAAATAAAATTTTAATTGACATTAAAATAGCAATAGAATATTAATATTATTAGGTCCATATGAATGTATAAGAAAGAAATACCCACATAATATTCATCATTAAGTTGCAACTTCACCTTTGCAATACTTGACCTTTTCTCAAGGCCTCTTCTTGTTTGTGTATGCAATCCTCGACATGGAGAGAATTATAGAATATTAAGGAAAACATGATAGATTTTCCATCTCATATCTCTCCATTATTTGGTTATCGGGATCTCACCATAGGTTTAATAGATAAATTGCATTATAGGAAACATGAACTTGAGATAAACATTAAAAGTCAATGAAAGGAGTGCTTCGATAAAGATATCTACAAAAAATGGATTCATTTTAGACTCTAAAGTTCCAATGCAGACTACTAGTCTATACCATAAAATAATGTTTAATAATCTATGCAATCTATGTTGCATGCACAAAAAAATATTTTAATAAGCTTTGTATTAAATTCTAGTTTCTCAGGGAATGCACAATGAAAAAACTTGAAACAAAACACAAATAATACAATAAAATCATAAAATTTATTCCTTTAGTGTTGCAATCTTCATTTTACATCTTGTTTAGCCGATAGGTTGTGGGAACTTTGTTCCAGAAATTGAATTTTTGTCGGAAAAGTTATGAGTTGGTTGGAAGAGTTGTAAGTTTGGCCGAAAAATTGTAAATCCATCCCATTAATTATTTAGTTGGTAGTTTTTATCTCACTCCAATTTTAACTCTTGTTTTGATATTTATTAGTTTTTATCTCCACTTTTAACTTTTTTTTTCTTTATTTATTTATTTAAAAAGATAATTACTTGTGATGTCCACATAGCTCATGTTGTGATCTCTATTTATTTAACTTTTGATTTTTCAAATTGATTTAGATTTTAGTTTTTAGATTTTTTTTAAAATATTAGTTTAATTTTTTCTTTAAACATTATTTTTAAGTTTCTAAAATTTATTTAGTCAATAGAATATTTGTTAGAGATGTTGCTATTTTTTTTGCATTTCTCTTATTAATTTTTCATAATAGATGGGTTTTTAAAAATGATTATTTCTTTCATATTTGATAAATTCAATTTAAATAAATAATATTTATTAATCTATTTAAAAGATTTTAGTAATTTTTTAAAAATCCAAATAATATTAATAAAATAAAATGAAATTACAAGTACCTCTATTCAAGTGGAGATTTTAGTAAATATTATGTTATTTGGTAAAGGCTTTGCGTTGAGATTTTTGGATGGCCGAATTTTTTTGAATTCATCATTTTAGATTAGAATTGAAGGTTTCAAATTGGATCCTGAGTGTGCGAATTCAGAGGCTCGTTGAGAAGACACCGTCAACAAAGAATTTAACCAGTTCAGTTGCTCCAAGGAACCGTCAACGAAGATTTTTACCTGTTCAGTCGCTCCAAAGTAGAAGAATGTATTCAAAACTAAATCTTCCATGAAACACTCGCACGCCTTGGCAGCTGTTGAAGAAAATTATTTTGAAAAGGAGGAAATTAGAGAGGGCGAATTGCGAATTGGTCTGCATGCGATCTGTGCGAACTTTGTGAGCTTTTTCCAATTTGATAGCTTGATTTCAGCGAAGGAGTTTTTCTGGCTGTTGGCATCATCCAATCTGCTATGAGGTGGAGAAGATTCTCTCTCCTCCATGTGGTTTGTATACTCTGCCTTTTTGTTTTACTATTTTTACTTTTTAATTTTGTTCTGCGTTTTCCCTTGTGTGTGCATTGGATCCAATGGATCCAGTACAACTGGACGAATGACTCCCCAAAGCCCCTAACATTAATGCTTTGGTTGCCTAAACCCCATTCACCTAGTTGTCTTCTACTTCGCCAAGCTCTGCTAGAGGGTTTTCTGATCCAACATTTAGGAAATCCTTCATTAAAACTGTTGCCCCAACCTCTGATAATGTCCCCTCAGCTGCTCGATTTATTAAGACTCCTAGGGAAGATAGACCAGCCGAAGATGGTAAGACTCCTGTCTCTGCCCCGGTTGATGATTTCATTGTTCCAAATGATGCAGGAAATTGCTCTTGAAAAGGTTCAGCTCTCAAATACTGCTATTTTTCTTGCATGTGTTGATATAGATAAGTGCCCCTTGTGAAATTTTTTGGATGACTGGTTTAATAGTGTTTGGAATATTAAAATGGGCTTAAAAATCTCCTTTTGTAGACAAATTCAGCATGGGCTTTTTATCATTTTCTTTCAAAACCACGAGTCTCAGGGGCAAGCCCTAAATAGACATTATTGGATGGTGGGTAAAACCTCATTTAGGGCTTTACCCTAGACTCAAGAAGCTGTTGAGGATGAGATTTTAGCCCTGCCGTGCCCTAGGTGGTTGATTCTGAAAAATGTTCCTACTTTTTTGTGAAAAATTTTGCCTCAGCTTCTTGAGGAATTTGGTAAGATTCTCAGGATTGATCAAACTGCTAGATTGGTTCCCAATCTTGATGCAAGGGCTTTAATCTCCATTAAACCTAGGATTGACATCCCTGGGGACTTAAAGGTTAATATTGATATTCAAATTTATTCATGCCCTATTGAGATTCTAGGAGGGCTTAATGCCTATTTTCTTTGCAAAAGGGAGGGACACTAGAGGAAAGATTGTCCTATCATTTCGAGCAAGAAAAATTCTTCCATTAATTAAAAAACCCCTAACCCTAATTTTGGCGTTGATGGTAACTCTGCCTCAAATTCTAGAGATGATAATGCTCCATCCCACACTGCTCAATTTTCCTCGCCTGCCCGCTCGGTCCCCCCTCCAAAGAACCCTTTTCAAGGTGATTTAAATTTTCCTGGTGACTCACATAATAATGAAATTCTTTCAAATGAACCTAAAGATAGAACCCCTCCAGCATCTGCTGGCCCACAACATGTCGCTAATGTGCATAGTTCAAATAAAATTGGTTGCTCCAATGAATTTCAACCGGCCATAGATAGGAAACATAGATGAAAGAATGCCCAACAACTGGCTCTAGAACAAATTCGCTCTCGAAAGGCTAGAACAGACCCTTTTGAAATTCTTAACCCTAGTCCTATTTTCTTGCTTGAAAATGCTCCTCAAAGTGTTAAAATAGAGTATCCTGGGTTGTCATAAACAACAATGAATCTTATTTTGGGATCTGTACTATTTACACTCTAATGATTATAAAGAAAAAATTCAGTTATGGGAATGGATGACATCCCTTCCTAACATCCCCTGGATCATTGGAGGAGACTTTAATATGATTACTTCTGACCTTGACAAATCTGGAGGTGCTCCCTTCAATTGGAAAGGGTTAAAGAAGTTTTATTGGGATAGATTCCTGCATCATTTTAATCTTTTTGATCTTGTTCTTGATCATCCTTGCAACAATTTTGGATTAAGATTCACCTGGTGTAATTTCTAATAGGGTCCCAATCGTATTTACTCTAGACTTGATAGGATATATGCTAATCGTGACTTCTTTTCTTTCTCTTCCTCCCCCTCTTCACCTGCTGTTGTTGTTCATCCTTCCTCCCTTTCTAATCACTCACCCATTTATGCAATTATTAATCTTAGAAATGATGTCCCTTTGTCAGCGCCTCGTGATAAGAAATTCATTTTGAACACTTCCCTACTCAATGATCAAGAGGTTTTGATTGCCATAAAAATGGTTAGAATTTTCAATCTTAATAATAAGAACCTTTCCCACACTACCATATGGAACACAAATGTTTCTTCATGGCAAAAAATCTTTCAAACCTTTGGTCAGAAAAAGGCGAAAGACTTTAGAAGAGTGGAGAAATTGCTTTTTGAGCATCTTTGTTCTCTGGAGATAGGCTTAGGAAGCATCAACATATTAAGATTAAAGGAGCCTCAATTTGGTCTCGAAATCAGTGGCTTCAATTTGGAGATAAAGGATCCAAGTTCTTTTTTAATCTTCTAAAGAAAAAATAGGTGAAGGAAAGAATGGATAGAATTATTGTTGATGGTAGAGAAATTCTCTCACCTCATGACATTATGAATGCTTTTTGGGATTTTTATTCTAATCTCTTCTCTTCTGATATTTATCCTAACTCTACTGATATTAGAGATCATTGTCTGACCCTTATTCCCACTAAGATTACTGAGGAAGACTCTCTCTTGCTCCAAAATATGGTCTCTCCTTAGGAGATCGCTGATGCTATCCATAAACTCAAGGATGATAAAGCTCGAGGCCCTGATGGGCTCCCTGTTGAATTCTATAAATCTAATGTTGATTGGGTTTCTCAAGACTTGCATAATTTGTATACTGAAGCCTTCAATAATGGCTCTTTGGGGTCCTCTATAAATACTGGTATCGTCAAACTTGTTCCCAAGTCTGGTCACAAGGCCTTTATCAAGAATTGGTGACCTATTACTTTACTTAATGTTTCTTATAAAATTCTTGCTAAAGTCCTTGCCACTAGGCTTGAAAATGTGCTTCCTAAGTTTATTTGCCCCACTCAAATTGGTTTCATTAAAGGCAAGTACATTTTGGAGAACCTAATCACTAGTTGGGAAGCTATGGAATGGGCTAAGACTTCTAATCAAGAAGTTGCTATGCTGCTTGTGGACTTCGAAAAGGCTTATGATAGAGTTGAATGGGACTTTTTTTATCAAGATGTTAAGAGCTTTTGGTTTTCCTCCTAATTTTTGTAGTTATGTTAAGGTGTTGCTTGCTGATGCCTCTGCTCTTATTGAAGTTAATGGTGCTTTCTCTAAACCTATCAATCTTTCACACTCCATTAGGCAACTGCCCTCTTGCTCCTGCTCTTTTTGTCATTGCTTCTGATGCCCTTTTATACCTCCTTCGTGATAATTCCCTTTCTCCTAGAGTTCATGGAATTAACCTTCTTGACAATTCTAAGCTGTTGAACATTCAGTTTGTCGATGATACCTCTATTTTTTTGGAACTTTCATAGCATAATATCTACTATCTTAATCAAAAGCTTGAAATATTTAGCGCTACTTCTAGGGCTCGTATCTCTAATGCTAAGTCTATTACGCTGGGATGGAAAACTGATCCCCTTGACTGGCTGGATCAATTTGGTTATACTTGGGGTGGACCTAATAAGATTGTCAAATTTCTTGGCATCCCCTTCTCTATTGCCCCTTCTCTCAAGGATATGTGGAATTGGGTCAAAGATAAGATCCTTTATAAACTTAATAAATGGAATCATAAGATTCTTTCTCTTGCTAGAAGGGTTCAAGTCTAGCAAAAAATTCTTTCCTGAGCCTACAACATTTACTACTCCTCTACTTGGATGTTTAGCAACTATCAGATTTATGAAGTTCAAAAGGCCATCCGCAACTTTCTTTGGTCAGATGGTAGAGGCCACAGAAAATCCCATCTTGTGAAATGGAATTGGTGTCATCTTGACAAAAGAGTTGGTGGTCTTGGACTTAAAGATCTTAGACTCCAAGGAATTGCTCTTGCCTCCAAATGGATCTTTCAAGCTTTGGAGGGTGACGAGCCCTGGAAATTCCTTATCAGGAATAATATACAATGTGAGGCCCCTAAGCATGCCAAATCCTAGAAGGATCTCCCCTTCTGCGACTTGGTGGCTGGCCGATTTGCTATCTCTGTTCAAGGGACCTGGGTCTTTAGATCCATTTGGAAGGCCTGGGAAATTGTTCAAAATTACATTGATAACACCTGCTTTGATCACCAATATTCCATTCAGGGGGAACGTTCTATTTGGTGGAACCTCACCAATCTGGATAAGCCTCTTGCTTTTACTAAAGGTTGCTCTACAAGAGCTTGGAATTCTAAGGGGATTAAATGTATTATGGATATTATGAAATAGGATACTCTTATAAGTTGGCATAATCTTTCTACTAGGTTTGGCCTTCCTGACTCTCAAATTAGAACTTATAATCTTATCAAGAATGCTTGCAATTCTTTAAATCTCCCTAGAGATACTAATATTGATTCACATAGATACCTTTCCTTTAGATGGAAAGATGAGATCTTGTTGACAAAAATTAAAGTGAAAGACATATATAATTTCCTTAATTCTGATAATTCTATTATTAATCATGTTAATAAAATTTGGTATTGCAACTTCAACACTACTGATTGGCAGAAATCCTTTGATAAATTATGGAAGTCTCCTATTCCGCCTAAGGTTAAGTGTTTTAAATGGCAGCTCCTTCTTGATAAGCTTCCTGTTAGAAATCATTTTGCTGATTTTGACACTTGTTCTATTTGCAGAGTTCCTAAAACCATGAGGCATATTTTCTTTGACTGTACTTTTGCTAAAGAAATTTGGTTAATGTTTGGTTTTTCTATTACCAAAAATGTTTACATTATTGATATCATTACTAGTTTTATACATGGTCTGAAAAAAGATTCTAACATTTTCTGGCATATTCTTTCATCTTTCATTCTTTGGTTCATTTGGAAATGTAGAAATGAAGCCAAATTTCAAGGCATAGACATAAGTCTTACTGGGTTTTATAGAGAACTCACCCATTTTAAAATTGCTTCTCAGGTGTGCTGCATCATGAATTTGGAACGAGCTAAGCTGATGAGATTCCTTATGGATGGGCATGCTGAGATGTTCATTTACGAGATGAAACTTGGATATGAGATGGTTAATATTTTAGAACACAAAAATACCTTTGACAAAGCCTTGGGCAGCTTGGTTGAAGAGATTAGATGCATCAATACTCCTTCTTATGATAAGCTAGATATGTATGCTCAGTGCTTGGATAGGAAAAAAGTTATTTGGATGGAAGGAGCGCAAGGATGGACGACTGTGATGATGTTCTTGCTTAGCATTTGTAGCTGTTCCTGTCTTTTTGTTTTATCTTGTTGCATATCATGAGATCTTGATACCTTTGCTCCCATTGGGCTTGCTCTTTGCCCTTGGACTTCTATTGTAGTTTTTGATACTTTTTACTCTCTTGATGGTTAATACAAAAAAATTATGTTATTTAAATTAAAAGTTATTAATAATCTAATTTGTTCACATAAGATTATATTTAAAATCTTCACTTTTAATTATTGTTTTTCTTTTCCTATTTATTTAAAAAATTATTACTTGTGATCTCCACATTAACTCATGTTGGGATCTCTATTTATTTAACTTTTGATTTTTAAATTCGATATAGATTTTAGTTTTTAAATTATTTTAAATATTAGCTTAGTTTTTTCTTTAAATATTATTTTTTTAGTTTCTATAATTTATTTAGTCAATAGAATATTTGTTAGAGATGTTGTTATTTATTTATTTAATTTCTTTTGTTACTTTTTCATAATAGATTTTTTGGTGTTTTTTTTAAATGATTTTTTTTTCATATTTGATAAATTGAATCTAATAAATAATATTTATTAATCTAATTAAAAGATTTTAGTAAATATTATGTTATTTAAATTAATAATAATTAATAATCTAATTTGTTCACATAAGATTATATTTTAAAAAATAATTTTATTATCAAACACATATCAACTTATCGTTGCAAGCACAAAAGCATGCAACTGCTAGTAATAATCATCCTGAATTATGGTTTGATGTAGTGACATGTAAAGAAATACATAGTAGAAGAGAAATTTAAACTCATGACAACCTAAAAGGGTTATGCATGGAGAATGAGAAAACAAGTTAAAATGAAATGCTACAATACAACAATCTAACAAAGGAGGGAAAAAATAGAAACCAACAAATAATTTCTTTAGTCTATGTGGTACATAAATAAATGAAAAGTTAAAAAATTAGAAACAAACACCAAATAAGTGGAAATTCTTTTTTTCAACCAGGGTTAACAATTTTCATTCAATAAATTATAAAATCCAAGAGCAAACATCCCATAAGCATACCAACTTAACTATAGGCTTAAAAACTAATGAAAATTATTAAAAAATGGTTCTATTATAAACCATTAAATATTTGAAATTTCCTTCTTTATTATAATGATTCAATATTTGATAGTATTTAATAATTTTTAATTTATTTTTCTTAAGAAATAACTAAAAATAAGGTAAATATTGATTAAAAAAATTTAAATTTAAAAAAATAAAAATAAAAATAAGGTAAAGAAAAAATAAAGATCCTAATTGAAAAAAGTATTGTGATATTACTATCATTATTCAACATGTAGTTTTTAAGTCAAACTTATTGATCCATGTTTCATGTGTAGTGGTTCACACAAATTATCTCTTGTAACAATGAATGGGCATTTAGCACTCATTGCTAGGTGAAAGGAAATAAAGAATAAGAAGCAGAAGAACATAGAGAAAATCAAGAAAAAAATGAAGAAGAATGATAAAGGAGGTGTAGAAAAATGAGAAATAAAAAGAAAGGAGAAGGGGAAGAAGAAAAAGAAGAAATACATTTGATTTTTCATTTTTGCATGCTCTAATCTATTAAATATTATATATATTACTATTGACATCGACATTGTACCTCTTTTAGGGTGATTAAGTTGTGTAGCATTATATATTGGTTGTGTGAGGGGTCCATACAATACCATGTTCAATATGTGTTGGTTTCCATTTTCATCCCATCTATTGTCATTTAGACAACATCTTAGAATAATTGGTAGGGACAACAAATGAGGCATTGGGAATTCACGAAATTAGAATTTGCAATTGACAAATCCCATGTATTTTCACAAATTATTAGTATTTAATAATTGAATTGGAAATTAAAAACAAATGTTGCATACATTTGAATTTAATTATTAAATAATATTAAATTATCAAAATTGTAATTGTCAACTATTAAATCCAAAAAAAATTAAATTGTCAAATTATATCAGCTTGCTACATAGCCATTTTGTGGGAAAACCATCTAAATAAATAAAAAACATAAATAGGGAGGAGCTTCATCATTGGTAAGGTAAATGATTACTTCTTTTAGCAGACCCTGCTAAACTTATACTGCTAGCATTTCCATGACCATTTTATTCAATGTTTTTCTTGACAAGGTTGTACTTTATTTGATCTTGTCAAAATAAACAATATAAACCATTTTGACATGAAAGCTCAATTTAGAATTGAATACTTTGTTTTCCTATGAAAAACGGCCCGAAATCATATATCACCATGGAATCTAGAAATTTTTTTGTTACCACCATAATAGGTAGTAGTTGTGCTAGGTCTCCAAAACATATAACCGATACTCCACCAAAGTACACTTGTTATCAATGGGAATGATATCTCATAGATGATTATCAATTTTAAGGAGTTTTTATGGGTATACGAAGTACATTTCATCAATAAGGATGTATCTGACATATTTTAATTCTTCTTGGAATGTTATTAATGCCTCACCCTGTGATGGCTACATTTCTTTGCCAAGGTTTAGAGCTTTGAATGTATTGTGGTTGTATGTATTTTGTAATACCTATCCCTTTTTGCTATCATTGTGTATTCTCTATCAAGTTCTATTTGAATCTCTTGTGAACTTGTCAGCCCTTATGTGATATTTGAATGCAAATACTTTAATATGTAAATGTAATTATTTTCTTGATGATACCACACGTTATGTTTGTAAATGATTATTATTGTATCTTCACGATGATGAGTTGTTATAATGAAATATGATGTTATTTGTATTCATGGTTTATTTATGGTACTGACCTCACACTTGCATATGTATGGTGTGACTGTTTATTTTATAATTCTATCTAACATGTTTGATGTAGTTAGGAAAGGGAGTTGTAGTCACTTGCTGGTCAGGATCTACACAATATACTTCTCCTTGTCCTTGCTTTTTTTGCTTAGATATATATATATACACATGTATATGCTCATCTTTTATGTAGGCTACAGGTACTAGGCACCGATTTCCCTAAATTTCCAAGATGAGCATGCCTTATTACAATAACTAAAATTGTAAGAATGGGAAGATAATAATTAGATCCAATCCCAGCCATAGCCTAATACTTGTCCCAAAAGGAGGACTCATATATGACTGTACCCTTTTTAAAACTGTGAGTCTTTCTATGTGTATTGTTTGACTTTCACTTTGGTTGATTTTTCTTATGCATTTTTTGCAGTTTAACTTTGTGATTTGCCTAATAGAATGCTTATTTATGATCTTTAGATTTTTCATTGATATTTAAATTATTAAATATTATTTAATTAAAATGAAAAAAATAAATTAAATAAGATGACTTTTCATTTGTTGAAATTATTGAAATATTTGGCTAAATTAAAAGATTTAATTTAAAGTTCTAAATTAGAAAACTAAATAAAAAGAATTTAAACATTAAATATTATTTTAGTTTGAATATTTAATTTAATATTATAAATAATGCAGTCTAATTGTCTTTATTGATTAAAATAATGAATAATTACTTTTAACGTGCTTGCATTAAATAATAAAGTGGAAAAATAAAATTAAAAGAGTTTATTTAATTAAAAGGTGAGTTAAATTTGTATGAAATGATTAATTAAATAAAATAATTATATTTTAGGACTTTTAGAAAGAGAAATCCTAAAGGGAGTTAGGGCTCTATATTAGAGGCTTTTGGGTCATTATTTCACACATTGATTTTTGGGGAGCAATTTTTAGCATGTTGAGAAGAAGGAACTTTAGAAGCTTTGAAGGGCTTTGGTTTAGTACGTGTTTTACTAGTTTGCTAGATTGTTAGCATCAACGTGAGGTAGGGTTTGAGAACCTTGCAAATCTTTCCTTCAAAAGATTGTCTTCTTCATGTCTGTGAGGTTGTGTTGTAGTTAATGCCAAAAATTTATGCATGAATTTTATCTGAGAAATTTAAAAAGAAATTACTTTTGGGTTATATAATTTTTGAAAAAATAAGAGAAAATAATCTATTGTTCATATTTAGAAAATTTTGGTAAAACTTAAATATATAAACCTTTGTTTTAAATAAGCAAAAATCATGTTGCATGAGAGGTCTGTCAAAATTTTAGATTCTTCTTGAGAAAACTTACATGCAAAATAATTAGAAAAAAAAATATTTATCCAATTTAGAGTTTGACTAAATTCCTTTGCAAATCATTTATAAAATTAAAACATATTGAAAGTCAAAGATAAATCATACATTGTTATGCAAGTTAAAAGTTAACTCTGATATTTGGAAAACAGTAAATAAAATTGAGAAAATTACATAACAAAAAATATTTATATATTTAAATAGAACATACTTATTGTTTAAAGAATAATATTTTAAAAAAAAAAAAATGTATAAAGATATGTATGTAAATCAATGTAGTTATGCATGTAAAGGAATGTGTGTGTGTGTGAAAAAGAATATATGCATGTTGAAAAAATTGTCGTAATAATCTTGCATGTTTAAGAGTAAATAAACATTTGAACCTTTTTTACATGGAAGCTTATTTTTATTTTTAAATAAATATATGTATTAATTTTTGAAGTTCAAAAATAAACAAACTTATTATTATTATTATTTATTAAATTTGAAAATTAAAAATGAATATTTTTGTAAAAAATATTATTTATTGATTTCAAAAATTAAATAAATATTATTCATTTATTTGTAAAGTGGATATTAATATTAATGACATCTTAAGTCTAGTTAAACTATTAGCTGCATATAAGTGATTATATATTTACTTATGCAAGGGGGAAGTTAATAATTAAATATTTGAGGCAAAAGCCTACAACACAATGGTAACTTGCGAGCCTCTCATGTGGGAGGTCTTGGGTTCAAATCTACCTTCACTTAACATATAATAATAATTAATCTAGGCTTCGACCATTTACTGATAATTTTAAAAAATATATATTTATATTTTTTAAGAGGAGTTAAAGTGGAGTTTATAATCATTTAGTTAAGAGTATTTATTATGATGAGAGAAATTACAAATAATTTAATTATAATTATAATTTCAAGTTTGAGTTATTTGTAACTGCGTTATGAATGAAAGGAAAAATAAATATTAATATTGAACTTAAATAAAAGTTAAATTAATATTTTAGAAATGAAATGGATATTAATATTTAAATCTTATAATATACATATATTATTAATTATTAAGTTATTTATGATTTAATATTATTCAAATTAATAACATGATAATATTGCTCAACATTTTGTATGCACAAAGATATTTGACATTTAAATACTTACTAATTTAAATAAGCATATAAAAAAATAGCTTAGATAAATAGGTATGTTCTTACTTCATTGCCAAACACATATTTAAGCCGAGAGGCTTCTACAATGGGAGCATTCATGGTTGTAAACATTTTGACACTTTAAAAAAAATTGACATTCATTTAAGAGTCAGATATTTTATAATTCTTTTTAAATCTATTCACTACAAATGTAACTAATAATAATGCATGCCGGAAAAATGTAACAACAAATATTAAAGAGTCATCATTTAAGAGTCAAATATTTTATAATTCTTTTTAAATCTATTCACCACAAATGTAATTTATAATAATGCATGCCAACAAAATGTAACAACAAATATTAAAGAGTCATTTTCTGCAAACAATAACTGTTGTGTTCTATGATTTTCATTAATATTTAATGAGAGTGGAGAAGGAGAGTGGATACTGTACTAGATTAAGTTTATTCATAGCCAGTGCCTCCAAAAAATGAAAAGTGAAGAGTATTATTCAGCTCTGCAACAAATTTCATTTCATTTGTTGGGCAAATATTTCATTTCCTCATCTGCCACTCTCTTTGATGGAGATCATTTGCCTACAACTATGGCAGGCAGACTCTTCCTTGTCTTGCTGATGGGAAGATCTGATATGTTAGAGAGGAGACCAAAGTATTTGATCGAAGCATTAACTTTGCAGGTTTGGATGAGTGAAACTTGTATGAATTTATATGTTCTTTACAACCGATGGTTTCTCTACAATTTTTTTGCCGAACCATTTTCTAACACAGATCTTGTAACAAAAATGACAGATCCTTGGTTTGAGCATCTCCCAAAAATTCCATTTGCCAACCAAGGATTCTAACACCTTGGTTTTGATCAAATCCAACAAGGATCTAGAAAACCTATTGGAGGAATATGAGAGGCTGGAGGTGAAAGTTTGTGCAAGTTTCTTTTCTGTTTAAACTCTAATGCCTCCATCTGTGGAACAACCAAGGAGAGGACTAAATTGAAGGCCATGGCTTCAACTCATATGACATGGATTTCACAAAACTGTTACATCTCCCCGCAAGCTCCACGCCTGTAGTACAATAGTCCAGTAAGGTATGCATTTTTCTACCCAGCTCTAGTTGCCATGTCCACATCAGTATAACTTTCTTGCACTGGTCACACCTACCACTACTCCTCATTTGGCTCAGGTTCCATGTCCCTAAAAAGCCAAAAATAGCTCCATTACAAAGAAATAAAATCTTACAATAGAAGAATATTTTGCATAATCCTTACACTTATATTTTAAGAATATTATATTTGCAAAGGATTATATGTTTTTAGTACTTCATAAATCTCTCTGTTTATTTTTTAAGATTGACCTATAAATGGTATAAAATATTATTTTATTTGATAATAGATTATATAGTCAAATTTTAATGGTAATAAATCTAAACAAAATTAGACTACAAACATAAAACATAATGATGTTTCTACAATAAATTTTTATTTATCTTTTTTTTTAATATTAAATTATAATATTGATGAGATTAATGTTTTTAATTAAAATTTGGACTAGCAAGTGACCATACATTATATCATGTCCACATTCACATAAAAATAATAAATAAAAATAAGATCACAATAATTATGCATTTTCTCTTTATTCCTTGAATAATTTATAATTAAATGTAAATTTTAATATAGTTAGATTAATCAAAATTATGAACTACTCAAAATAATAAAATTTCATTTTGGAAATTATTGCACATAGTATCTTTTAGGTGACTGTTCAAAATTTATATTTCAAATTTATTTATTATTTTAAGTTCATTATAGACATTCCTTACTTTAAATTTTAATAAATTAAATTTTAAATCTTATGATTTGTATATCTAATTTTTAAATTAATGTTGAAAAGTTAAATTAAAGTTAAATATTAAATTATATTTAATTAATATAATTAAACTTTAATGATGTGATTAAATAATAAAGTTAAGACTATAACAATGAACTTTTGAAACTGAATTTTTTAAAAATAGACGAAAAATGCTAAATATTATATAAAATTTAGTAATAGAAATGAAATTTAAAAATGAAGTCAAATTTTACAAGTGAAGTCAATCCTTTGAAATGAGAGAGAGAGAGAGAGAGAGAGAGAGAGGACATGGTTAGAGTGGAGAGATGGAAAAAGGGAGGGGGAGATGAGATATAAAGAGAAAGAGGATAACTTAGGCCCACAATAGATGGACATGGAGATGAGAAGAGGAAAGTATAGAAGAGAAAGGGGGAGGGGAAGGAGGATAGGGGTGAGAAATGAAGTAGAAACTATGAGAGAGAGTGTGAGAGAGATATATGAGATAAATAACTCAAACTGACATGATAGAGAGAAAGAGTGAGATAAGGGGGAGAGGGTGAGAGGCGTGTGTGTGTGTGTGTGTGTGTGTGTGTGTGTGAGAGAGAGAGAGAGAGAGAGAGAGAGAGAGAGAGAGAGAGCATGTGATATTGAATGAAAGAAGGGGATGTGAGTGAGAAATATAGTAGAAACTAAGAGTGAGGGTGAGAGAGATATATGCAATAAATAACACAAGGTGACATGATAGAGAAAAAGAGTGAGAGACAATGGGGAGAGGATGAAAGATATGAGGTAGACATAGATAGAGAATTTTAGAGATAAAGAGATATAATAAAAGCAACATGTGTGTATGTGTGTGTGTGTACAAATGAGAGAGAGAGAGCGAGAGAGAGAGAGAGAGAGAGAGAGAGAGAGAGAGAGAGAGAGAGAGAGAGAGAGAGAGAGAGAGAGAGAGAGAGATGGTATAAATTAGGGGGAAAAGATGGTATAAAGGGGTAGGAGGTAGGATAAATGGGGAAGAGGGGGTAGAGATGATGGTAGAAAGAGATTATAGGGATGGGGAAATAGATGAGCTAGAGGGAAAAAATATTAGGGAATTGAGTAGAGAGAGAGAGAGAGAGAGAGAGAGAGAGAGAGAGAGAGAGAGAGAGAGAGAGAGAGAGAGAGAGAGAGAGAGAGAGGTAGGTGTATGGTATAAATTAGGGGGAAAAGATGGTATGAGGGGGTAGGAGGTAGGATAAATGGGGAAGAGGGGATAGAGATGAGGGTAGAAAGAGATAATAGGGATGGAAAAATAGATGAGCTAGAGGGAAAAAAATAATTAGGGAATTGAGTGGATAGAATTGGTATGGATTGTGTGTGTGTGTGTGTGTGTGTGTGTGTGTGTGTGTGTGTGAGAGAGAGAGAGAGAGAGAGAGAGAGAGAGAGAGAGAGAGAGAGAGAGATGGTAACTAGGGGGAATAGATGGTGAGAGGGGGATGGATATGGAAGGGAGAAGAGGGAAGGGGATAAATCATATAGAGAGAGAATGGGGACAAGACATCAAATGAGGTAGAGAGATAAAGAGAATAGTTATGACATGCAATAGGTCTTCATGGAGGGAGGGAAGGAGGGAGAGATGGTCATATTGGGTAGCAATGGTAAGGGGGGAGATTGAAGAAAGCTAGAAGGAGAAGCTGAGAGAGATGAATTAAATATAAAAAAGAGGATAATTAAGGCAAAAAAATAGATGGATATGGTGATAAGGAGAGGAAGGGTAGAGTAGAGAGATGGGTAATCATAGGAGGGAGTATGTGAGAGAATGATACAAGGGGATGAGGGTATGACATGAGGTATACATAGAGTAAGAGGATGAGGGATAAAGAGACATGAGTATGAGAGATATGTTTTCATTTAATAATTTATTAAAAAATTATATATTATAAAAAATAAAGCGTTGATAACCTTTTTCTTCTCTCTAATATATATATATATATAGATAGATATAGAGTATATAAGCCCTATTATGAACTTTTCTATTTCAAATTATAATGTAACCTTAACAATACAAATTTATGCTACCACTAATGCAAACCAAAACTCTAATTTTAATTCTAATTATTTGAATTATATATATATATATATATATATATATATTTGATTGTATTAATTATATATAAGTGATAACAGAATTTTTTTCAAAGGGAATCTATTACATTAAACATATTTTGAGGTAAACACACAAAATATATAACATACATATAAAATATATAATGTACCATAAAATATTATATATTCTTATGATAATGTCTTTACTTTTGCACTGCGGCTACTACTAGCTTTTATATATTTTATATATATACAAAAAGTTGAGAGATATCCTTCTTGAGGTGCCTATTGCACTGAGTTTGATTATGAAAATAGGCACCTCGAGAAGGATATCTCTCTATTTATGGCCCACTAGTACATTTTGACCTGAATTACGATGACAATTATGATGGCCAATCGTCGCCCAAGCAACAGAAGCATGAATTGGCTCTTGTTGAATGGGCGTTAGACTTTTTTTGTCACAAATGGTGATGATAAGGGAATCCATTGCAATTGTGACAGATAAAATTGTCGTGACTTAGAAGAAGGAAGGGCCAAGAGTTCTTGTTGATGACATTCCTATTGCAATAGACCACCATCATAATTATGACATCTTAAGCTTCCAGGTTGCTATCACAATTATGATGTCCATGTGACATATTCACTATGGAAGTGACATTGAGCTGTCAGGACAAGCCGTGCCCTTGCAACAATTGCATTATGCAAGTGACGACTAGTCGTTGAAATATGCCATTGTAATTGTGAGGGCTACTCAAATTATAACAAAAAATATTGCTAGAGAATATTTTAATATATTTTGATATGTTATCATTGTAGTCATTATTCATACAATCTAACGGGTTTATACCATGTTTGTCTAACACACATATCTACTATGGTTGCAAAAGGCATTATCGTATCTTTTTTTGGTTATTCTATCCATCCCTATTTATGCAGGCCATTGCTCATTGGTCACATGAACTCCACATAGACCCTTACTAATTGCAAACTTTTAAATGTGGCTTGGCATTGTATGTCTTAGGAAGAGATGACTCTTTGGTTGTTTTAGTATTATAGAAAAATGGCTTGTGATGCTAGAAAGATGAGAGTTATTAGATTAAAGAGAGACAAAAATGAAAGGAGGATTTTATGTTGAGCCAAAAGCTAAGCTATTATTCATTATTCATTTATCAAGTTTCTTATTTTTCTTATTCAATATCAATGATATGCATCCAAAGACAAGAACAATTTTGCAACTAGGTTGGTACTTTTTCAGCTTCACTTGTCTCTTTTGCACTTTTTATTTCTAAAATAGCAATTAGTGATCACTTTTGGATGTATATATATATAGATATATATATAATATTCTAGTGATATTGACTTGCTATGGCACTTCCTTTTAGCTGTTCAATGACATGTTTCCAAAAGTGAACAAAGCAACAATGATCATGTTGCATCAAGTTAAGCCATATGTGACCTTTGGGTATTTTCTTGGTTAGTTATAAGCATTATGTAGATCAGTTTTTCCTTATTTCATAGATTCTTGTGACCACTTTTATTTAATTCTCTTGCTTAATTCTTTCTAGATATCCAAATTAAAAAAAGTATAAGAGAGATGATTTACAAGAGAGGTTATGGAAAGGTTGATAAGTAGTGGATTCCTTTGACTGAAAACTCTGTCATTGAAAAGATACTTGTATTCATGATGCAGTTTTGTGTTAGTCAACTATATGCTTTCCCAGTGCTTATTATTTCTACCTTGTTGCTCATGAATAGGTTTTAAGTAAATATGGCATAATATGTATTGAAGATCTTATCCATGAGATTGTTACTGATGACCCCAACTTCACAAAAGTGAACAAATTTTTGTGGAAATTTAAACTCAATGCTCCATTTAGAGGACTAAAGAAGAAACACAACCACTACATTGAAGATGGTGATGCTGGCAATCGTGAAAAGTCATACATTAAGATTAAACTTCTTAACAAACCCTATTCCATTGGGAATGCTCTCTCTTGGCCTCCTTTCCTCTAATTGAAAAATTCTTAATAGGACCCTATTCCCTCCTCAATCTCGAATAGTTTGGGCTTAGTAGAATTGGCCCTTTATAGTAATAGCTTGATTGGTACAATCCCACTAGAATTGGGCAAGCTTTCTAGCCTCGAGTTTCTATCTCTATAGGGAAATTAGCTGAAATGTACCACCCCAACCACTATTGCCAGTTGTCCCCAACTAAGTAGACTTTATTTTTCTTTCAATCATCTTAGTGGAGTAGTACCATTGGAGTTCAACATGATTTCAATTCTTCAAATGCTAATCCCCTCATCTAATTAACTTGTCAGTTGGGGCATTGCCACAATCCCCATTCTTACAACCATCTAAAATTGTACAACTCTTTATCATTTATAGATTGATCACAAACATTTGACTAGATACTTGCTTCTCACATATAGTTTTCAAAATAGTCAACTGTGAAGGCACCATCAACATATAACAACTACTTAAAACATATAAACAACACATTTTAAATTCATTCTTAAACCCACTAGACAATATTTTATTGAAATGCTTTGAAACAATGAGTGTATAGGATCTTGATTGAGTGCTCCTCACTTTTAATTTTCAAAATGATTAGGTTCTTTCATATTTTTACTTTTGTTTTCCATTCACAACTCCCAATGGAGCATAAGTTTCCTAAAGTAGAATCCCAATACCTTGTTTTAGGGGTCAGCAAAATGTTCTTGAGAACTCAACTCCATTTGAAGTCTAGTTATTATCTAGATGATGGAAAAACTACAGTTATCTCTCATATAACCTTGGTTAGCACCCTTCATTAATTTGTATGCTATTGATAGCATTAACATTGTGTTCCAAACCCTTAAACCATTCAAATTGCTAGCTAAATGTTTGATGAAAGGAATAAAATACAGGCACGAACATGACCTTGGATGAAGGAAAAAATAAAAATAGATATTGTAATCAATACCAATAATCTAAAATCTTAGGCAAGGGCTTATGATATAATGGTAAATTATAAACATTTTATTTAGGAGGTCTTGAGTTCAAGTCTATTCAAGCTTAGCACATTATAATTATTGGTTTTGAGTTCAAGTCACTTTTCTTCTTGAACTCTCTTAGAACGATGGATCGAAAATGTTGAACTAATGTTCTTAACATAATAATTAATATTAACAAATAATAATAAATAAATAATAAATTTATACTTCAACCCATAAATTTGAAATCATGCCTACTAAATTGTGTACCATTAGATTGGATTTTAGTATCTTAAATTGCAATTGAACATGATGATTTATTGGGTAAACTTACCTCAAGTTGGGAGTGTGAGAAATGGGGAATCTTCCTTGTTCAATGTACACTTTGGGGTCTAATTCATGGAGCTCACTTGGATTAGTACGAAATTTAACTCTCTATTTCTGACCAACAACCACAATTATCATTCCCTACATTGAATAGGGCAGTAACATTTCAATCCAAACATACTATATCAAACAAAAAAGTAAAAGAAAACAAAAAAAATTACTATAGAATCAGCTATAAAAAACTTAGAAGTTATAACATTTCAATCGAAACATACTTGGAAGATGGAATGAAATCACACCATTAGAAAGATACCCAATTCATGAATAAGAAAACATTTACACTCTAAACTCGAAGCATGAGATGGGTTAAAAAAAGTCTTAGAAATGTTTTTGTTCTAGTAAAATAAATTTCTTATAACTAAACAAAAATGATTAAAATAGAAGAAAAAAATCTTATTAAGACACCAATGACAAGTCTGTTACAATTTTTCAAGGTTTACTAGCCTAGAGACATTGGTGGGAATGCCACTTGACATCTAGTTTCTATCAAGCCTCCTATTTCCCAACAACAATACTAGGAAAAAAAAATTAAACATGCATGCATAAAATTCTTGTCTATGAAGTAGCCATGAAAACCACAAACAAAGCATAATTAATTTTTTTATACTCACACAACTGTCAAACTAGATACTTGTCCCAAAGAATGAGGGATCCTTCCTTCAAACTCATTACTATCAAATAGCATATAAATGATCATAAACAGTGCTTCAAATAGATAAAATCTATATCACATGCCAAAGATCACAAAATATGAGGAAAAAAACGTTTTATTTTGTACTCACAAGAGTAACAGAGTCATCTTCTTGTTGAAGAGTTTCCTCAGAATATTGCCTGAAAATTTGTTTAGGTTGAAGTAGCTTAAAAAAAACACAAGTAGTTTGGTGGCACTGTTAATCTAAAGCAATAGCTACAAATATATCACCAATAGATATAATCTACCATACAAAGATCATATATCTATCACCAAAATGATGTCAGTTAGATTTTTGAACAAAGGTTAGGGTGATTTATGTGCTATATATACTAGTATATAAATACATGAAAAATGAAAAATGTCTAGTAGTGTCCCTAATGAGCATCTGCAATATATGCTCCGAGAATAAGAGTGATCAAAATTACTCCAGTCTAATTGGTTACATTCCTTGAGGAAGTCATTGTACCCTCATGCAGTTTAGTTATCAAATAGATCAAGTTAAATTTGAGGCAATCCCATAGAATGCCATTCTTTCAAATACTTCATACTCTGCAACAAAATTTCATAAATCAATGAGTTTGACTTTAAAAAGTACACATGCATTCTAATAGCAATATCATAATTTGACACAATTCAAAGAATATCACCTACTTATCATGAATCTATCAATTAAAACTCTACAAAATACCTTGCAATTAACTAAACTTGCTAATGAAAAATTGTAGATGTGAATGACATCATACAATTGATTTGATAAACTTGTGAATGCCACTCTGAATCAAGAATGCATGTGCAATTGCATTCTATATGCATGGACAAAAGGTGGAGTTGAAAACATGCTCCATGTTTACATTTATTTAATAGGTCTATTAAGTTTTTAAAATTATAGACCATCATGAACATTAGAACTCTAGTTGCTATAGACAAGGGGATGTCCTTAGCAAGCTATCATATCCCCATTTTAAGATAGAATTTTAATAATAATTAGATAATACAATGTTATTATATAAATAATAATAATATAATTATATTAAAACTGATAATAAAATATAAAACTAGGAAATAATAATTATTTAATCTATATTATTAATGAAATAATATTTAGTATGATATTTTAAATAATTAGAAAATAATAAAAATTCAACGAGTAATTAAAGAAATAAAATTAAATACAAGAGACAATATTGTAGAAAGTATGTTAAATTTTTAAATATAATTTAATAATAAATAATAATAAACATAAATAAATAATATACCATAGAATAATATAAATTAACTAAATCTAATGAAAAGTCAAAAGATATTTAACAAATAAACATGATTTTTTAAAATTAAGATATAAAAGGGAGGGGAGTTTATTTTAGAGAGGAGCAAAAAGAAGAGGAGAAGAGAATAGTTCAAAAAGGAAAAATGGAAGAGGAAAGAAATATGAAGAAAATAAGGAATTGACTTTCTGAAAAGGTATCAATGATATTAAAAGGATGTGAACCTTCGAAAGGGTCATAATTATGAATAGTTGCGACTCTTCAAAAATATTGTGATTATAAAGTATTGAGACTTTTCCAAAGGAGTTTAGTTATGAAGTGTTGTTACTTTTAGAAAGGATTATAACTATGAAGTGTTGTGACTTTTCAAAGGATTTGTATTATGAAAGGTTGTGACTCTTAGAAAAGAAGAAACAAAAAATATATTTTGTCATTTCCTTATAATTAGAAAAGGAAGAATTTTAGAAAGTAAATATAGAGTTGAGATAATTCTAAAAGGAATATTTCATTTAAGGGTCAACTAAAGATAGAACCACATGGACCAAGAAAAGAAGAAGGTAAGAACGGTACATATATGGATTATATTTGTTTAATTATATTTATGGGGTTAGCACTATGGATATTAATGAGACTCAAAGCATGGAGCATGTGAGATATTAAGATCTTCATTTTCCTCCATGATCAAGAATTGATGTGAACTCGAAGCATGGAGCATGTAAGATATTAATATCTACATTGTCTGCCATGACCAAGTATCGATATTGAAGCATGGAGCATGGAGATATTAAGATCTCCATTGTCCACCATGGACAATAATCAATGTGCTAGTATATTTTGATGTTGTCAACATACGCATACGTGAGTAACCTTGGATAGAGGATGCTCATCCGAGAAGAATTTTAAGGGGTGCGCTCTCGGGAAGACGACAATGTAGCTATGAGTAGGAAGCCCAACTTGGAGATGTCCTTAAGATTGGGATTAAATTAGAGGGTAGAATAATATAGTTATTTTTGATATTGTTGTAATTCTAATTGTTATTTAGTAGGTATTACTTGTTCCAAAATAACCCTTATAGTAGGGACATTACACAAGCCAACACATAGAAAGCCTTAAGTTGCTTGCATGATGAGGTCATTACACTTGCCTATAAGAGTCAAAGTTACAATGTTCATGATGGTCTATAACTTAAGATACCTAATTAAAGACCTCTAACAAAAATGCAAACCTGTTGCATTTTTTCAGCTACACCTGATGTCATATGCATATGAATCGAGATTCCATATTGAATATGAATTGAGATTACATATTGGATATGAACTGAGATTGCATATTGAACTATGACCTCCTTCTGCATTGCCTAAAACTAAGAGATTCACACAATTAGTTCTCATGTAATCATAGGTTAATGTTGAGCTTCACTTGGTTTTGAGAATAGTTTAATATTCTCTACTAATCAGGGCCAACCACGTGATTGTAGAAACTCATTTGCCCCCCACACCCCCTGCCCACCCCCCCACATCTAAATTCCCCGTTAACATCTAAGATTCATTCATTCTATTAATAAAATTTAACATTCATGAATTATCACATAATAACATTCATTAACACATAAGTTTCATTAGATCATTCACATTAACATTAAAACATAAGATTCATTAGAACATTTAGTAGAACATAAATAAAAAATCTAGATATAAACATTAGTCATTATCAAATAAATTACATAAGTTCACATGAATCATTAATTTTTTCATTTTTAATTTTTTTGTCCTTCCTTATATTGTTGTAGGGGCATATCCATGTCATCATCGATATTTCTTCTCACCCATAGACATGATCTCACTATCCTTTGCAAAGGTGGGTCCTTTTGAAATAAAAGATAAAAGGGTTAAATTTAAAAAATTTGAGACTTTAAAGATTTTAAAGAACATTGTAGGACTCTTCACCTTGTCCAACCACATCATCTTCCCCGCTGGCTTGAACCTCAACATGCTCATTAGGAATAACCTGTACATCCCTTGCAACTACAATACAAGAAGTTTTCTTAATCCCAACACATCTTATAGTTAAATTTGTATTACTACACCAAATTCAATTAAAAATATTTACTTCTATTATAGTTTAGAAATAAAAAATCCAACAGAAAATATATACCTTCAGTACTACAATCCAAATTTGGATCAAGGCCTCCATGGTGCTCAACTGGTGTATCAAGATTGGAAGGCTACAATCTAATGTAAATAATTAGTATCAAATATTTTTGGAACTTAAAATAAAATAAAGTAATTGCTAAAGTATTCAATTTGAATAAAAATTAATTGACTTATTTACCTTGTCGATAGATTCAGTAGAAGAACCTTGAACACTAATTGCTCAGATTTGTTTAGCCACAACTATATAGCCTTGTGTGTAGGTTAATCTATTGTCCTGTTCAAAAGTTATTTTTTAAAACTCCATGGCCTACATTTTTGCTTGGTTTCGTGAATTCTTTTTTGCAATAAATTTCATCAAGACCAATTTTTTTAAAATTTATAAATATTTGCATATAACTTTTCATTTACTTATACTTACAATTCATGCAACAAGTTCTGAATATCCACCCAAGCCGAGCTTGTGTTGCTTGTGCTTCTATTTTCTTGCTTCGATTGCCTTTGATGTGTCAAGCAACCTATGTGAAGTTTGAAATATGTTATATCACATAAGTATTAAGACTAATTATTACATAATTTCCTTCTTAATATTATGACATTCCTTCTTTCCTCAGGTAGTACCATTTCTCCACTATCTCTTGCTTTTTTCTCAATGGCATTCTTCTTAAGATTCAATCTTTTTGTCCAGTGAAAGATGCATTGCAGCAATTTGGTAATGGGTTACCCAAAAATTGTATCAACAATGTGCATCAAGTTGTCTTTGCTTTATTAGATATGCTAGAGCATGATTCATTTTAGGCATCTATTCCATCTACTGATCCTACGATTAATCCTGCTACTGCCACTCCTGATCTTACTCTTAAGATTGGTAGTTTTGTTCCTATGGCAGGGGATATGGAGGAATAAGTTTTTTTGGTTGGTGTTTTTGTGTTTTGTGTTTTCCACAATTTTTATGTGTAGGTTTCTTCATGGGGTTGCATCAGACTTTCGATCAACAGATGGTTTGGTTGTTTTTGGCTTGGTTTCATAGTACTCTTCGACTAATATTTGGTGGCACTTCATATAAATTATATTTCTTTATACTTGTACATTCTAGTCATATTGTAAATTGTACATTCTAACTAAATGCTTCTTCTCTTCTTCTAATATACATTGCAATTTGGAAGTCTCATGCCTGGGAGTTATAACCAGGTTTGTGTAACTTCCATATTCTTTCCTCTTTCCTTCTTTTTTTTCTTCCTCTTGATGGGGCAATGAACAGAGTTTTTCTTCCCAATTCTTTTCTTTGGGAGCTTCGTATCTTAGAATCAGTAAAAAAAATAAAAATGTAAAGATTCATAAAATTATATATATATATATATATATATATATATATATATATATATATATATAAAGTAGCTTTGTCACTATTTAAAAAAAAAGAAGATTCTCCCACTTAATAATATGAATATAGGGGGGCCGCTCATAACAAGTGTTGTTTTTTATTTGGGTCATGTAGTTGTACCTAATATACTTCAAATCTTGACCCACTTTCTCAAGGCACCTATGTCTTTGAAATATTTTGGGTCCAAAAAAGTGTTGTTATGACATTAATGAGTTTATCCTTTAACTCTTTAGTTTGCAAATTCCACCTTTTAAGAAAAGAAAAAAACTATTAGTTTCATAAATGAATTGAAGCTAGTGTTCAATTAACTTGAAGAAATTGATCAAAGGAAATGTGAACTAGAAATAAAATCAAAATATGATACCCTGTGCATATGGTTGATTCAAATATATGTAAACATTCATCATTAAGTTTTTCATAAAATAGATTATTCCCTGCAAAATACTAATGGGATTAGTAGTTATTGCAAGGGTTTGGATAGGAGGTTAGTGCATTCGAAAATGAGTATAAGATTGTATAGTAAAAGAAAGAATCAATCTTTAAAGTACCAGGAAGTTGGGCTACTCTCAGCGCAAGACCATCCTCATTGCTAATGAGAAATTGATCAAAATGTTCCCATACATCTAATACAGTTACACCTAGGAATGTCCTCATCACCTCCTGCATAAAATGAATCTAATATTACAAAATGCTTCCTAAGAAATAATAGTTCAAGTGAAATAAATACATGAAAAATGAGAGAAAAAGAGGAATCCACTTACCAATAGACACTGCCACCACATGTGTCACCATGCTATGTGTTGCCAAATTTGTAGTTAACATGACCTCTTCAGCTCTATTCCTTGTAGCAAGCGACATAGTGAACATAGGATCAATGGTAGGAGCTGAAAAATGAGATTGTTAGAGAACAATAAAACAAGATTGTTAGAGCTATTAAAAAAATATTGTTTGAGAAAAAAAAAAGTGTAGGATAGAACAATCAATGTACTTAAACCACTCGAAGTATCATCCTCTAGGGCATCACCCTTGCACCTCCTCAGCATCCCCTATAAAAATAACACATACACATTTTAATTAATGACATAAATAAAAGATTATACTATAAAAAAACTATTGAACTTTTGTTATAATTAAAAAACCACATTAATACTTGTTGTATATATCTCAACTAGGTGCATCAACTCATCCTCCATCTATTGTATTTTAGGAGTCTGAGGTTGAGTTGATGCCAATTGCTTTAACTTTCTTCCTAAATCATGAAGCACCTTTTGCACTACAGCCATAGGATCAATGCCTGGCACAAAATCAATAATGAATTCATCCTACTCATCATGTGGCTCCTCGTGGACTATTTTTTCCTTTCCATTTTCTTGATCAACACTCATTTGCTCGAACAATATTATTAGCACTATATTTAAAATTCATCCAAAATAGTAGGGAAGAATAAAACATAATAAAAAATATGCATTAACATATTTCTTGAATCTAATTTGTACAACAACAATGAGTTTTACTTGTTAGGTAAAAGAAGTTTTGTGAGAACCATCACCACCATGCATATCCTGTGGCTGTTGATCCATACAATATCCATGATTCAAAAAAAAATCATTGAGACATGTTAAAAAACATGTGTCACTAGTACATTTAGACCTAAATTACGACAACAGGCCATCACAATTCTAACATCTGACTATCGCCCATGCGACAAAACCAAGAATTGGCTCCTATTGGATGAGTGTTGCACTTTTGGCACCATAGGTTGCAACAAAAAGCTCATCTATCAAAATTACAACATGAAAATCTGTCATAATTTGGCCAAGAGGTGGCCATCACATTGTCAATTATGATAGGAGACTGTCACAATTGTGATGGTATGCAATAACAGTGTCGTGTGTTTGACAGCTCCATGTCATGTTTATCCATCACATTTGCAAAGGATGTGTGATGGCAATGCTCTTATTCTAACATTGTTCCTTCGAATTGTGTCATTGTAATTGCAACAAAATGCTGATATATGACAAAAAATGTTTGTTCTTCTTTGTTAGAAATATATTTTACTATGTTGAGCACACATGTACGCTATTTAGTGCAGGTCATGCAATTTCCTCTTTGGCCTCTCTCATGGAGATTGTGTTTGACATTCTTCTAAGTTGTCTAATTGGTACTGCTTTTGCTCAAGTGTTTGACAGATAGTGTTGCATTTCCATTTCCTTTTTATATTAATGTAGATAAGAAGCCAAACATTGTGATTATTTCTCCATACAAGAAGTCATGGATTCAACTAATGTTACACACAAAATGTATGTTGAATTCATGACTTCTTGCATGGAGAAATAATCATGGCATTCGACTTCTTATCTATAGTAATATAAAAAGAAAATGAAAATGCAACACTATCTATGAAATGCTTGAGTAGAAGCAATATCAATTAGACAACTTAGAAGATGTCAAACATAATCTCCATGAGAGGGGCCAAAGAGGAAACTACATGACCTAAACTAAACAACATATGTGTGTGATCAACATAGTAAAATGTATTTCTAACAAAGAAGAACAAATTTTTTTTTAACATGTTCTAAATAATGTATACTAACATATTGCAAGTATGATCTTAAAATCATGCTTAATAACTCAAAACATTATGTCAAAGATTGCTTGATTCAAGAACCCATTGTAATGGTTCTAGTTACTTCTATCATGGTTCAAGATCCTTGCTCCTTTCCTTGGTCCTTATGATGTTGTGTCCATTCTGCCTATTGGTGTTTCAATGGGGGATGTGTGTCTTCCTTGCTTATCCCTTTCTTGGAGCTTCCTCTTTCTCATATGGTTTTGGTCACAACTTCTATTATTGCGGTTGTCCCTTTGGTTGCTAAGATTTGAACTTTGCAAGCATGTATATTCCATCTCTAAATTAGTATGTTGTGGCAAGGCTCATTGAGCAGGACACATATCAAACTAATATACAATAGAGTCAATTAAAATCAGATCTCAAAAATTAATTAGAATGCAGTACTCTTATTTTAGGAGTTAACCAATGGAGAAAGTGGTATCAATCATTGCCATTGCATCTTTGTTCGAAATCCTCCCCTTCTCATTCATCATGCAAATGCAAGGTGTTTTATAGCCAACAATAGAATATATCTCAGAATGTTTGTGAGGAAGGCTACTCAATCTAGTGGATAAGAAGACATGTTTCCCACACTGACAAGAATTTTAGGCCCTTATGTTTTAATTGTTCAATGCTACAGAAAGCTGAAAAGCTTCCAGTCTCAAAAACAATAGATAATTGATGATAGAAAGAGGAAGTCTAGGAGTTGTCACATGTATAAGATAGGATTTTGATGGGAAACTTAGATGCTAATGATTTTATGATAGCTCCTAACATATATGATTTGCATGTATTTTGAAGTAACCTATAGCTACTACAAGTTCTTCCCTTATGTTTCCAACTTGACATGAGTATAATCATAATTTATTGAATTGATGATGAAGACAAGGAGAGTTAATGGTTGGAGAAATGATGAATGGAAGGGGCATTTATGAGCATCAAGTAGAAAGCCTTCCTCATGAATATTTCTTCTCACTTGTGGAATGTCATCTAAACTTTCAAGAAAAATCAAAGTGACATATGTAGCCAAGGCGATAATGGAATGAAATCATAAATTTCTCATTAAATTAACTATTTGACCCAAAATCAAATTCATTAAAATTTCATTGCTAAATAATTAAAGTTACAACATATACCAAAGGGAAGTCTGTTACCACCACTAGGTTCCTTTCTTTCTAGCTTTTCATTTGCATCCACTACTATATCATTCTTTCACTATGCACAATGTAGAGGTGCCATAAGCTCATGACACTTGCTGCACTTTCCACCCATTCACTACCCAAACTTTTCATAGTTGGAAAGATTCAATCTTGTTAAAGATCGGAGAAGATGGAAATCATCAGACAACATAACTAAGTTAGAGCATCTTGACAGATCTAATCTTTCTAAACAACTTAGATTGCCAAAATGGGTTGGAATTTTGTTTAAACTATCACACTTTGAAAGATCTAGATATTTTAGTGCTACAAGGCAATGTAAATCACTGCACAATTCCTTCAGTTTACTAATAATTTTAAGGTTTCTAGTGAGCCAGGTTTCCTGAAGCCTAGAGCTAGGCAACCTTAAAAACCTCTTGCAATTGCTTAGTTCTAATGTTTTCAGTCCTACCAAGTAGTGAAAGTCATTACATAGCTATTCTAAGCTCTCACACCCTGCTAAGTTTAAATAAAGATGTCCAATTTCAATGATCCCATGGATTTGACATCTGATCTAAATTTGAGCACATTTAAATTTGAAAGGTCTTCAATGATAATTATGAAGGTTATTTAACAACTCATCACTACTAAAGAGAAAATTGGGAATCTATTAGCAAAGATAAATTGCAGATTTATGAAGGCTTCTACAAATAGATTTATGACTATATAGAGGACTATGCTTTCTCTATGGATAGATTTATGAGTATATAGAGGAATATGAAAGGATTATAAATTGTGAAATTATAAATGTTACCTACTTTCTCCATTAAGCATTGCATGCCATATAGACTTTACAATCCTCTGCTTCCTCCTTGTAATAGTATTCACCATAAATAAATGAGTTTGACTATGATGTCCTTCTGCATTACTTGAAACCAAGAGATTTACATAGTTAGTTGTCATTCAATCATAGGTTAATGTTGAGCTTTACTTGGTTTCAAGAATAGTTTAATATTCTCTACTAATCAGGGCCAACCATGTGAAGTTGGAAGCTCATTTGCCACCAATCCCCCCCTCCCACCCCCTCCAACATCTATATTCCCTGTTAACATCTAAAATTCATTCATTCTATTAATAAAATGTAACATTCATGAATTATCACATGATAACATTCATTAGAACATTCACATTACCATCGAAACATAAGATTCATTAAATAATTCACATGAACATTCAACAAAACATAAATAAAACATCTATACATAAACATCAGTCATTATCAAACAAGTTATATAAATAAGTTACATAAGTTCAGATGAATCATTTCTTTTTTCTTTTTCTCTTTTTTTGTCATTCCCTATATTGTTGTAGAGGCATATCCATGTCGTCATCGATATTTCTTTTCACCCATGGATGTACACTCATTGTCCTTTGCAAAGGTTGGTACTCTGTAATAACAAATAAAAGGGTTAAATTAAAAAAAATTGAGACTTAAAATATTTTAAAGAACATTGTAGTGCTCTTTACCTTGTCCAACCACATCATCTTGCCTGCCCATCGACTTGGACCTCAACAAGCTCATCATAAACAACCATTGCATCCCTTGCAACTGCAATATAAGACGTTTTCTTAATTTGAAAAAATTATAGTTAAATTTGTATTACTACACCAAATTCAATTTAAATTTTTTAACTTGTATTAATAATTCAAAAATAAAAATCAAATAGAAAATGTTTACTTGTATATACATTGATATTATTCTTTATCCATCTCATCATCAGGATCATCGTCATTGTCAACATTGTCACCACCACTATCCTAGTTGTCATTGTCATTGTCATCATCCACCTCCTTCTCCTCCTCATCATCATCATGATGAGTAGAAGCATCATCATCATGATCGGTAGTAGCATCATTTTCTTCAGGAGCATCATTGACTAAATCTCGATCATGATCCACTTCTTCATCTTCCTTGATATCTTCTTCTTCCATCACATTATTTTTCATTAGCCTTCCCCTTGGATCATGTGTAACAACAAATGACCAACCTAGTTTATGTGGAACCATTGAGTAAAATACCTACTCACATTGGCTTGGAAGAACATAGGGCTCATCCCCAACTAGCTCAAACAACCTTGTATTAATCATTGGAAATCCATTCTCATGCTCAATAACAGTTCTATCAGGATCATTTTGATTGAGTTGTAATCTATACCATTTGAGAATGAAGAGAACTAATTTGAAGGAATTAAAGTTATAGTCAAGTATATCAACCAAAATGCCATAGTATCAATTTTGAGAGTCTCGAGGATGTAAGTTATTCTAGATGAAATATTGGTCACCTGGAAGACTGCACTTATCCCAAAATCACAAGTTCTCTTTGTGTCATCTAAATATTTGATGCAAAATTTATAACAATTGCAAAACATAGACTTGTGGTGTTTCACCTACAATAATATGAAACATGTATAAATTATTCCATCATGAGTTCAAAAACATACGGTTGATTAACAAACTTATAAGTAACTGGAGATCTCTTAAACCATATGCTAAATCTATTTTCTTTTGTGTAACATTGGGATATCCATTAAAATGAGCTTGTTTAAAGAATGAAGACATGGATTTCCATTTTAATCCATGACTAGAATATTGACATCATTCAATCTTGATTGTTTGCAATAAACAAATGTATTGCATCCCACTCTTTAACATTTGTACAAAAGTAAATAGATGACTTAGAATAGATTTATTTTGAAGATTAAGAATTAATTAACTACAATAAAATCTCATAATTTCTTACCTTTAAATTTCTTAAATCTTCCTTTCCCCACCAAGTACTCCCCTTTAAATGTTTTAATGGATTCTAGATCCCAATGCAATCTATATGGGTCTTTGCTACAAGATTAGGAAGATATTGACTAATGTACACCATCATTTGGTATGTCATATATCCCTCAATCATAGAACCCTCGAGATGTTCTCTTTTTTGAACCAAACCCTTCAAAAATTTCAAGTGTCTCTCAACCATCCACATTAACCTAGGTTGTATAGGTCCACACAATTCAATATCCTCAACTTGGTATATGAGGTAGTGTTCTTGTGCATTGAAAAAAGTTGAAGGTAAATAGTTTTGCATTTCACACATTAGTAGATGAATTCTTTTCTTCCAATATTTTATATCTTCTTTATGGATTTCTTTAAATGACAACCACCTACAAGGGATTCAAGATACAAAAACATATAAATATGAGACTTTACAATATATTACTTGTTTGATATATTGAACAAATATCACTACTTACCTCATGTATTTTCCAAGATCATATATCACTTGTTTGATATTATTGTCAAAGTTGTTTGGGAGTGATAGGGATAGTACATACTACAATAATTTTCAACTAATCATTTGATTCTTTTCTAACGTAATACAATGAAATTTGAATGCAGTTTCACAAATATATTGTAAATACAAAAGATCGTGACTTATCTTGATGAAGGTATGCCAATCATGCATTTTCAGCCTTGGGCCAAATTCACTTTTCTTTGATATGAGATTTGCTTATATTCACAACAAATCCTATAGGAAATCTCAGTTTTTGTATGAATTATTTTATGCCATTACTTTGTTGCTCTGTTAATTAATTTGGTCTCCATTTCTATTTGATTTAATGATATTTTTTATTGGATGATTGGAATCATGAATGTCACTACAAATTTTGGCAAGTTTTTCTTTGTCATGCCTTCCATCCAATATTTTCCATAGTGTCTCTGTTAGATTCTTTCCAATATGCATGGCATCAAACAAATTCACAATTTGTAGTTGCTTGTAGTAGGGCAACCTACTAAATTCTCTGGGATAACATTTTGGTCCCTCTGGAAGGTGGTTAGTACTAATGCCTTGACAACCTCAAATTCTATTATATTTCAACTGCCATAGGTGAGGTATCATTCTTCATGGATTTGATGCAGTCTCTTCTTTTCCATTGAAAAGATGTTTTTCTACACTTCGATACTTATGTTTTGTGTGGATAAAGTGTCTATTCTCATCAAACACCTACTTTCTTAAACTTTCAGGATGATGCAATTTCATCTTTATACCACACATTAGACATGAAAATTTTCTTTTTGTTTGAAGACCTACAAGATAATGATACAATTGGATTAGAAATGTTCATTTTTGGAATTAGTATTATCATGTACAACTAGATTTCACATAACATACCACAAAAATGTGTCAACCCGAGGGCACCATGAATTGTCCACACAAGAATTACATGGAATTAAAATTGTATTTGTCCAATTGATCTAGAGATATCATACATAGTGAAACCATTCCATAACACCAGCAACTCATCAATAAGAGGCACAATATATACATTCATATCTTTCACTTGGTACTTACCTACTTGAATGAACAACATTAGATAATTATTGTGGTCATTTCACTCCAAGACTTATAATTACATGTAGGTAAAAATAAAATAATTAAATTCCTAGACTAATAATTGCCAACATAATGTGTTCCCTCTTTATTGACATCCATGGAGGAAGGTTATTGTTGATAACAAAAACATGCCAGACCGAGTAAATGGATCTCATCTCTCCATATGTATTAACATCGCTAGTTTCTAGAGAAAGCTTGATATTTCAAGGTTCTTCTTTAAAGTATGGCTACTTTTCCTCTATGTCCTTAAATGCTGAACCATCTGGAGGCATTCAAATAATGTCATCTCAACTTCTATTTCATGCATGGTGATCCATAAATTGTGCTAAGCTATTGCACCTAAATAATCATTTAAGATGTAGAATAATAGGGATGTAATGAAGAACCTTGTGAGGCACCTTTTTTTGTCACTTGATCATCTTGATATTTTCTTGTATAGCATTCAGGGCATTCTATTGCAGTTTCATGTTCGTTATAATAAATTACACAATCTTGAGGACAAGAATCTATTGATTGATACTCCATTCCAATATGTTTCATAGTGGCACATAATTATCGATATGAGCAAGGAAGACCATTTGATGGTGGTAAAAAATAATCATGTATCAATCTACATCAAAAAAATATTAGTTGTTAGTATAAACAATCTTAATTGTACATATTTCACCTTTAATAAACTATAATGATGTATATCACAAACCTTAGCATATGCGACATTGTTATGTTGCATAAACTATTCATAACCTTCAAATTGACCAAAAATAATACAATAGAGAGAAGAGTTGATTGGGATCCTTCATAAAGAGCCGTGTTTGTCTTCTCAAGTAGAGGTATATCGTGGATGACCTCAATGTCATCCTCATCATGATCATCATCATTAGCAACAACAACAACAACTCTAGTACCAAATGTGTCATGGATCAATGCATTCATACCATCATCTTCAAATGTGTTTTCTAGTGCATGATCATCATCTTCCATGGGATCATGACCTTCTCCTTCAATACTCACACCTCCATGTTCCTCAAAGATGTGTTGGTCCATATCACCTACTACCCTAGGGAGATCAACCTATATTAAAATGATGATAATCAAACCCCTATTTTGTGGTTCATAAGTATATTAATTGTGAAAACAATATAACAAACAACTTACCAATGGATGATAATCAAACCCCCCTTCAATGTTACCATTCTCCCAACAATGTCTCTTAGCTATTTTGATTTTTATTCTTCTTGTCTTTAAGTCATTACAATGCTTGCAAGGATAATAACATTTTTCATCACTTGATCTTTGAAAGTTAGACAATAATCTAGTGATTGTCTCCCTACTTTGATCAAACTCCCTTGTATTATCTAGCACAATCCTTCTTCATAAGATTAACTTATTTGTGTAGTTGGTTGTAGTTAATGCTTATACCTGCACATATGGTTTTGAAAGAAAAATTTGGTGTAATTAATGTGTATATCTACAAAAATATTGGACATGTTGTACTTATTGTTTGTATCTACACATATGGTTTTGTAAGAATTTTTGTGTGTAATTAATGTGTATATTTGCAAAAATATTGGACATGTTGTACTTAATGTTTATATCTACACATATGCCTTTGAAAGAATTTTTTTTTGTAATTAATGTGTATATCTACAAAAATATTGGGCATATTGTACTTAATGTTTATATCTGCACATTTGGTTTTGAAAGAAACATTTGGTGTTGAAATAGCAAAATTTTTACAAAATTGTTTTTTTACAAGAAAATACACCTGAAGAACTATTAGCTCAGAAGCTAGAACATAGTGTTGAAACAATACAGAAAGTGCTTGACATGAGAGGTCTGCAAGTGAGGGTGTTGACCAATCTTGAAAATTTGAATGTTGAAATGAAAACTATCGAGGATCAAATACCTATGCTAGAGTTACAACAACATGTGAAGTTGAAAGCTATCAAGGATCAAACACCTATGCCCCTTTTCCTCTATCCCCTTCCTCTTCATTCCTCTTGTTTTTAAGTCCTTGTCACTCCCTCCATTCTTTTTCTTGTTTTTGCCTTCTTGTTTTCTTGAACATTCAACAATTTGTTCACATGATTCCTTATTAGTTCATATTTCAATCAAATTCTTTTTTCCTTCAACTTAGCCATCTATTGATTTATCCATGTGCAAGTGAATGGTGTTAAACATAAGTCATTATTGTGTCCAAACTCCATGTTTGTTTGACCAAACTATATTAGGAATTACATTCTTTCTTGTTATGTTATGGTCACTTTAGAAATAGCATCTGCATTTTCTCAAACCAACATATCCTAATATCTTGAATGCTAATTTCTTAGATTTGTTCATTTGAAACATTTTCCTGGTTTTTGTGTACATTTTTTATCATCTTTCTCCTTTAAAAGTTTGCATGCATGGGATATTTAAAGAAAACACACTTCTCATTAGATTCTTACCCTCCAATGTATTCCATTTAAGATATTAATATATTAGGATTTGTCATGATAACCTTGGAATTTTTCATGTATTGCATCCACATTTTCTTTGCCATTTCTTATAAGAGAGTTTCAAGGTTGGCAACCACTTCAACATCCTTTGCATGGTTTAGAGTAATGTCATTATGGTAGAGGCTTCTACAAGGGAATGAGCCTCATAATTATTACATTTACATAGAAGTAAAACTTTCTTCTTCAACTCCTTTCACTCAACTCTTCACTGAAGTTATTCTTCTAGTAGTAAGAATAACTGCTACAAACTCCTAGGAGCCAAGGGACCCTGAACCTATGCTACATTTTCTAGAGACATGGGAGAAGTTACCACTGGATTCAGTACTTCATAACATTTTGGATCATCTAGTGATTCCCAAATTAATAACAACAAGAGGTACTTGGGATCCTCACAGGGAGACTATGCTAATACATGCATGGTTACATCCTTGGCTTCCATTTTTTGGCCAATGTATGGAGCCTTTATATTGAACCATTCATTATAAGTTGGGGAATTCACTTCATGTTTGACATGCAAGTGATGCATCTGCATATGAAATTTTATCACCTTCAAAAACTGTATTTGATCCTACTAGTTGGGAACAAGTGATTGTTTAAATTATTTTCAACTAAAAAATTATTTCTCCATTTTCAAGTAACCTAAATCCTTGTTTCTCCCAGATGTATTGTTTCTTTATTGTTATATATTCTATAATAGATTTTCAATTTCTTTCTCCATGTTTTTATGATGCATAGAAAAGCCCATATCATCTTAGGATAACACTAAGGAAAGTGATTATAAATATATGAATAAATAAATCATAAAGGAGTTTAATTAAATAAATAATTTGTGTGTCTAATGCTATTTAATGAAATACTAAACTAGCTAATCATCATATACTTATAACGATCAAAGTACGCACAAAGTAAGATCTTGGTACATAAAATTTCAGCAAAAAATATAGGGAACAAAATTCAAATAGGGAGTCATATAGTATCTAACTATAATTATGAATTAAACATAATATCAAATATAACCTTGTGTACAATGCAATATCATTCTGTGTATTTTGTTAGTCCACACCAAAATCAATAACCTTGTTTTTACTATACAAAATTTTTGTTAGTCAATAACCTATTTCTTTTTTTAATTTGGTAAGTAATCCCCTTGAATTGGGTATACCATGTTTTCTATCCAAGTAGTATCAGGACAAGCACAAACAACTCCTAGAATTTTTCTTCATAGACCCAGTGGATGTTCATGCACATCCAATTCAAAAGTTGCTACCATTAGATATTTTTGTTTCAAATAATCATATAATAATTTGGGTTATGGTGCTCAACCCATGAGCACTCTAAGGCTTATCTTATCTTGGATGTCAACTAGGTACATTCTATTTCTCCTTTGATTAAATTAGCAAAAAGACTTAATCCCCACATGCCTTTGAAGAATAAATTACATTCAACATTGAGATTGTTGGTTTTTTGAAACATCATGGTTTCAAATTACCCTGATGAGAACAAGATACATCTAGGGGCAACTACTTCCCATTTTCAACATACCCTTTCAAACACAAGCCAACTATAAGGCTAGACCCTTCTTCTACTTCAAGCTCTGCAAAACCTAGGCAGGTGGACTTGTAGATTCTTCATATGGTACCAGTTGTCAAAAGCATGCACTGAATCTAAACAAAGCAGATAAAACCCTTAATCTTCTAACACTTATGCAAAGATCTAGGACAATAAATAGCTAATAAAATGGCCTAAGAAATTGATAAGCTAAGTGAGGGAATCCTTTTCAGTTCCTTCAACATTAAAGGGAAATATTTTGATTATAATGATGTTGATTTTCAACAAAACCCCAAATATGCAACAGTAAGAACAAGTTGATCCTGAAGCTGATTAGTGCCTTATCTATTGGGAAATTCTACAAATTAATCACATACATCTATGATACTAGTGACATATTCCATGCATCAGGATATCAAATCTTTCTTATCACTTTATGAATTAGAAATTGATGTTCATAAATGCCTCATTCTCATGGAATATCCTTCTCAAATAACCAACAACCCTGTCAAACACATCAAGCATTTACTTGGCCCTTTGTTCCAACAACAAAATATATCTGACATACAAACTTAAGGGGATGCAAATGGGTCTCAATTCTTTGTCCCTAAACCTCAAAACATTGCAGATTATAGAGATAAGGGACAAGAATCAGAATGAAACTAAGAGATTCCTACTCATTTGTACTCATTTCTTTGAAACTATACATTCAGATGCATGTAAACCAATTCATGAAACCACTAAATGGATCAGAACTAACTATATTAGCTTGACTATTGCTATTCATACAAGAGAAATATGCTGAAGAATATGGTGGAACCATAGCTCTGTATCCAACAATGTGGTTTCACAGAAAAACTAGAACCAACCCTTGGTCTCACAGTGAAAACTACCAACCATTGAGAAAGAGAAAGAAAAGACTAAATAGAAAGGAAGAAATCCTAGATTAGATCAGATGCTAGCATTTGTCCACTTGGAAAACCTCCATCTATAGATGCAAAACATCTCTCTACTCCCTCTCTGTAACTATACATCAAATATTTTCATTGTTTGTTGAGAATGCTTTGAAAATATGTCTAGAATGATTGAAATGTGTAGTTGATTATGATGCTAGATCTGAGATCAAAGCAAAGGAAAAATACCCATCAAGTGACTTTTAGATGCAAGAAAAGCTTTTAAAATTATTTTCCCTAGAAATTCTAGCCTCAACAAACTTTTATATTTGCCTTCCAACTAATTTTGATGCTCAATGATGAATTCTGCCCATTCTACTAAGAATGCCCTAGAAAACTCAAATCTACTTATATACTGTATTGCTGAATACCTGTGCAAATTATGATCTCATATTCAAAAGTTTCATCTTCTCCTAATTTTGATGGTATATTGTACTGCATATTTTCAACAAAAATTTCCCCTCTGTCATGCGTTTGAAAATTAGGTCCCCATTGGAAGTTCAAAGCATTAAAATGAAAAATTTAAAAATCTCTATAGTTAAAACTATAGAAAACTTAAAATTCTTTTAAATTTTTCAAATGAGACTATGAGCATTCAAATTTTGTAAATAAAATGATAAAATATTAATTTTTTTCATTTTTCAAATTTCTGCCCTTGTCCATCTGGGTCAACCCTCCTGGTTGACTCCCACATGGTAGCTCCTTATTGGTAGAATTTTGCCACTTCAAACATTGCGCAATCAACACACTTCACCACATGTCATCTTCTAGCAATGTCGTAGGTTTAACCCTGGGTTCCTCCTTAACTCATGTGATTGGGCACGTTAAGGCATTTTTGCACCATTGAAGCTTCTCACTCTTAACCATGGTTAACTCATGCGAGTGCAAAATGATGATTTTTGGAGCCATTTACATTGATTGGGCAATTTGTGATGTGAATTTGTGGAATGACACCACTTGCCTATCACTAACATCATTATATGCTTTGCTCATGCATGGCCTTGGTCAAAATTATTGTTTTTTGTGCGCCTAGCTATCATCCACGAAATGCGGGTTCCAACATAAGCCTTACACTTTAAAAGTTCTTGTCTTTTAAGACAAGCTATAAGGTGAGTGACTTGGTATTTAAAGATTTGAAAAATTTGTATCACAGTGAATGTGGGTTAATGTTCGTGAAGATATACTTCAAAACTCTACACTCTTTCCACTACTGCTCATCTCTTCCATCCTTGTGCATAGACAACTCTTCTTCACTACATCGTTGTGGGGGCACTACTTCTTGTGATTCCTCTCCCTCACATCTTTTCATTAACTAGCTTCCTCCAAGCCATTTAATTTCTATTCCTCCTCATTCACAATGTCTCCATCATGGTTTTTTTAACCAACTTCCTTTTGCCATGGATGCAAGTGGATCTTTCTTCTGTACATATGGCACTTCCCCTGTTCTGCACTTGGATGCCCTTTGTTGTGTGTTGATTCACTTGCTGGTGGAGTTTTATTACTTCCAACATAGATTGCTCCTCTTGCATGGGGCTTCTTTGTTCCTCTTTGCTGGCCTCTTTTCTATTTTCAAAGATTCTCTATTACTTGCCCCACCTTGGCGAGTTGAAATTCTTGTGCATGGCTAAGGCATATGCACTAGCAGAAAAACAACCCTTCTCTTGCTATTATTCATGAAAGACACCATTGTTTCCATTTACAAGTTAATTTTGCAAGGATCAGTAACTATCACAGGCATAAAAGGAGAGACTTACTTCTTTTCTTAAGGGATACAACTTACCATTTATCCCCCACCAAGCTACATAATATATTTAACTAGCTTTTAAAATAGAGGATGAATGCCTTCTACTGCCAAACTTTCATTTTAATTTGTGAACACACTAGACACCTCTCCTGCGGTTACTCCATTTGGGATACAAAATTTCCTAATCTATTTGCATGCTTTGTTCTTCTTGCATGGAGTGAAAAAGTTCACTATTTCTCCCTTATGTTGTTCTTTCCCCTTTCCTTTTGCCAAATGCATAGATTCTCTCTAATATAGATGAGAAATTTAGAGTGGTGGAGAACCTATAGGTGCCATTACTTAGAAACTATAATAATACAAGGGAAGCTTGAACCAACTCATCCAATTACTCATATAAAAGAAAATATTTTAGATCATGGATTAAAACAATAAATCACAAGTTTCAAGGTCATTAGTAATTTGAAATTCCCTCATGACGATGCTTGGTTGAGTTACATTGATCAACCATAAATGACCTATAAAAAGCATACCCACATCCTTTAAGTCTATAACAGTCTTTAATATCATATAAGAAAATAGGGCAATCATTTTCCCTTTCTTCAACTTCTTTTAGCATCTTATTCAAATTTGTGATCGGGTTGATTATTATTTCTTTACATGTTATGGTTGGAAAATATACTTCATTACTCTAATACACTGGAGCATTCACTTTAGTTTTATTATTTTCATGCTTTGACTCATCAAGAAATGAAGACATGGCTGCAACTTACTTGCATGTTCATACTTTTCCTTGCAAAACTTACTCTGCTGGATGGAATTAGCTAGGTCCTAAGGTGGGTTTGACAAATTTTTTTTTTTTGATCTGAAGCACATGATGTATCAAACTGATCTACTGAGCCTATCATACTGATTAAAATCAAAATCAACCACTGAAGAATCATTTTTTAACTCAATTTTTAAAACTTTTGCAAATTGATAAGTAGGAGATAATGAGTGCTAAGTGTTCCATTTATTCTCATGAGAGATGGATTCATGTTGAATCACTACTCATGAAATATGGGTCAATGAGTTTGACTCAAAATCACACAGTTAAATCCTGATAGCAATATCACACTTTTGCAAATTGTCAATTTCATGCCAAAGGGTCATTTAACTGGCTTCAAAAACTGACCAAAACACCTGGCTAAGCCCTAAAAACAACATACTGATTCTTTGTTCCACATTCTTGCACCCTGCCAACTCTTGTGCCATGAAAATTTTGGGGTCAAAAGATATTGACTATCAAGGTTGCCTTCTTAGAACTGCCTGTAAGAAAACATGTCAAAAAACCATAAAATACATTTGTATTTGGCTCTGAAAATAGAGCAAACTGATACTTGGGGGCACCAAAACTGGGGCATCAATTTACTATTATGAGGAGAGTATAAATATAGGATTTGGGCTCATGATGAATTACTAGGATCATTTGGTGAATGGTCAAAGTGGGCTTTCAAAATTGTAGAGTTGAGAACAATCACATAAAAGTGATTTTTTACAAATGGAATGGACTTGGTAAAGTGTGTAGATGGATTCATCAAAATGTGCAAATTGGCACACTTAAAAAAAAATTTGGAGTAAAAAGAATTGGTAGAATCCATTTGATCTAGGAAATCACAAATTTAGAGTTATAAGATCCTAAACAGGGGTACTGATGTATCTGCATTTCTTGACACCAGTAAAAAGTTATAGATTGCATATGGAATCGCTTTTGAAAACTAATCAAATAGATTCTTCATAAACTCAAATTAGAGAAATAACAAGTCTATGACCTCTAAAATGTAATACAAAAGGAAATTTCTCATTTTGATCAACTAGGTCAAAGTCATAACAAGTCAAACAGGGCCTCCCAAGATTCTAAACAATTTGCATCAGCATGACAATAATAAATGACCGACTTTGAGGGATTCAAAACCTAGTCAAAACATGTCAAAATGACTTAAAATATGAAATATAGGTTCTTTGGTATGGATGCTAAACACTCCCAAAGTGGCAAGTCATGAAACATTACTAGGTGCAAGATATTCAGATGCAAACTAGGCCTCCTATCATTGTTTGACACTTAGGCAAAAATGTAGATTTGGAAATTGCTCAAAACAAAACTTCACAAAATGACTAGGAATGAAAATTTATCTTCATGAGATGAGTAGATATGATGAATTCAAGGTGTTAGAAACATTAAAAACCTCTTAGGCCTCAAATGGACAGTTGGGTACACATGCATAAAAAATGCTTATAGGGCTTGATTGTTAGAATGGTACTCAAAATCAGGGCTTAAACTTTTGAGTCCCAACATAGACCATTGTAATTCTTTTTATTAATGATGGAATTTAGTTTTTATGATTACAAAGAAAACTACTGGAGTGAATGTGTTTCTTGATCAACATTAATAGGCTAGAGAGCAAAAACTCATCCATACCCCAAAATGACTAAGGAAATCAAAGGCTTAAGAAAACAAAAAATGTATTACATCTTAGAAGCAGAAGATCACCTAGCATTTGGTGGAGCTAAGAAAAGAGTCTAGGTTTGATAAAATTGAACTAATATTGCATAGCTCATACTTTGAACTTTATTTATTTTTCTAAATTCAACAAAATAGGAAGAGTTTGTATAGTAAGAAAATCATTATGTGTATTGTGTATTTTGTAATATCTACCATGATCTGTTTTTGTAAAACTTCTTGTGAACTCTATCCATTTTTTGTGGTTTGGATTAGTTTAGTGCAGGATCTTGAGGTAAGTCACTTAGCATGGGTTTAGTGAGTTTTATTGTTTTATTATTTGGATTTTGGAATATGTATGCTGCTACATCATTTTTTCTTCATTTTTTCTATTGTGTAGATAATATGTAATAAGTTCCTTAAAAAATATCTCTCTGAATATACATGTTTAGAAGGAAATATAAACACATACATGTTTAGAAGGAAAGGAAAAGTACATTTACATATGTACCTCTTCTCACCTTAGAAGAAAATCATAGACCAAGGGCACAACATGACAATGAATCGCGTAGCAAGGGCACAACACGATAATGAAATTACAAAGCAAGGAAACATCAATGAAATGAAATTGTAGAGCAAGTGCACAACAATGAAATTCAGAGATCATGAGGGCTTAGCAACCAAATGCAACAAGCACTAATCATAAGGGCCATGACAATGTTCACAACACTCGACCTCTTTCACATGCAGCTCACTCCACCTCTTTCGCACGCAGTTCTCTGTAAGTTGAAAATGATTGTCCTATTTTTTTTTTTTTTTTTTATGCTTGTAAGGTCATCACAATTATGACACCAATGTTGGTATTGTGATGACGCTAGGGATAATTGCAAAAAATAAATTAAAAAATCACCACAAATTACACCATCGTTGCAAATTGTTATCGCAATTTCACCCCAAATGTTGTAGTGTGTTGTTATTCTAAGTTAGCAAAATAAAATAAAATTTAACAATGTGTTGGATTCATTGATTGGAGTTGATTTTAAATGTGCATAGTATGTACCACCTCGCCCATGATAGTGGCTTTGTTTGTATCTATGCCATTCAAATTGTAATCAATAAGAAGCTCTTTGCCTCCACATATTGATTTTATTGCACATAAAAATACACAATTTCCCTTTCTTGCCTCAAATATGAAATTAGGTCACTTCTTAGTTAACGCGGGTCGTGTACTATTTATAAAAATTGCAATATTCCTTGATGTTTTTGGCCTTCCATCAATGTATATAGCTATTTCTTTACTTTGTTCAATAACTTTTTGTTGTAAATAATTTTTCACAAGTTCATACCCACACATACTTTTTTTATATCTAAGAATTTGCATCCAACTACTATAATCATAGAAAGGTCTAACATACTCCATCAATTCAACAACCTTGGTGTAAGAGACCTTTTTTTCCATCCATGGAAAATAGGCCCAAACCATGTAATGAGGATGGTTCTATGCAATATGTCCTCTCTCCAACACAAAAATTTATGTTTATTGGAGGAAGTTCATCGAGGACCCATTATTTTTGTAGATGTTTGTACCTTAAGGGCACATTAGAGTCACCTTCACTCTCATCATTATAATAACATGACTCCCCTTGAGAAAGGAAAATTTTCATGTGCTTATTGAATTTCTTTCTTATATTTTGAGCTCACGTTGATCTCCTTGATTTAGACATACTAAAAGTCTCACTTTCTTCTTCCATTCCTACATTTTCCTCACTCAAGGAAGAAAAGTCTGACAAATACCTATTCATTGGTACGTAAAATTCATTAAATAAAATAGGTGGCAATGAGAGAGATATTTTACAAATGGTAAAAGACATTAATGTCTATGGGGTGTATTGACTTATACCCGATGATCCATAAGATTGTGTGGGATGTTCATGAAAGGGCTTTGGGTTTAAGGATATGTAAATCAATTGTCTTATGTTAGCTAAAAAATTCATGATACGTATTCTTAAACTTAATCTAATATTAGCATCACATATGAATTATTAATAGTAAAAGGTACATGATAAGTTAATCAAATTAATCATTGATCTATCAGAAAAACAATATTGAATAGCATAAACATTGATCACATAACTGTACATTTCATTCTTTTTATTGATAATCAAACCCCCCTTTAATGTTATCTAATCAAACCCCATGGTCATTGATATTCTTCTTCATCCATCTCATCATCTAGATCATCATCATCAATGACATCATCACCATGACTATCATGGTCATCATCATCATCATCATCCTCATCATCACCGTCATCATCATCATCATCATCATCATCATCATCATCATCATCATCATCATCATCATCATCATTAGTAGAAGCATCAACATTTTTATTAGTAGCAACATCATTTGCATTAGGAGCATCATCAACTAACTCTCAATCCTGATCGACTTCTTCCTCTTCCAAGGTATCTTCTTCGTCTATCAGCTTTCCTCTTGGATCATTTCTAATAACAAATGACCAACCTAGTTTATGTGAAACCTCTGAGAAAAATACCTGCTCACATGGGCTTGTAAAAATATAGGTCTCATCCCCAACTAGCTCAAACAACCTTGTATTAATCATTGGAAATCTATTCTTAGGCTCAATAATAGTTCTATCAGGATCATTTTGAATGATTTGTAGTCTATACCATTTGATGACAAAGAGAACTAATTTTAAGGAATTAAAGTCACACTCGACTATATCAACCAAAATTCCATAGTGTTAATTTTGATATTCTCGAGGATGTAAGTCATTTGTATATGAAATATTGGTCACTTGGAACACTGCACTTATCCTAGAATCACAAGTTCTCTTCATGTCATCAAAATATTTGATGCAAAAATTATAACCATTGCATAACATAGCCTTGTGGTATTTCACCTACAATAATGTCAAACATGTATAAATTATTCCATCATGACTTTCAAAAACATACAATTGACTAACAAACTTATAAGTACCTGGAGATCTTTTAAACCATATGCTAAATCTATTTCCTTTTGTGTAACATTGGGGTTTCCATTACAATGAGCTTGTTTAAACAATGAAGACATAGATTTCCATTTTAATCTATGACCAAAATGTTGACATTGTTCAATCCATACCATCATCCAATCTTGATTGTTTGCAATAAAGAAATGTATTGCATCCCACTCTTTAGCATTTGTACAAAAGTAAATAGATGACTTACAACAAATTTATTTTGAAGATTAAGAATTAATTAACTACAATATCATCTCATAATTTATCACCTTTCACTTTCCTAAATCCACCATTCCCCACCAAGTACTCCCCTTCAACTTTTTTAATGGAGTTGAGATCCCAAATGCAATCTATATGGGTCTTTGTCGCAAGCTTAGGAAGATATTGAGTAATGTACACCATCAACTGGTATACCATATATCCCTCAATCATAGAAACCTTGGGATGTTCTCTTTGTCAAACCAAACCCTTCAAAAATTTCAAGTGTCTCTCAACCATCCACATTGAACTAGGCTATAAAGGTCCACACAATTCAATCTCCTCAACTTGGTGTATGAGGTAGTGTTCTTATGCATTGAAAAAAGTCAAAGGTAAAGACTTTTGCATTTCACACATTAGTAGACAAATTTTTTTCTTCCAATATTTTATATCTTCTTTATGGATTTCTTTAGATGACAATCACTTACAAGGGATTCAAGACATAAAAACATATAAATATGAGACTTTACAATTATAGATTACTTGTTTGATATATTGAACAAATATCACTACTTACCTCCTCTATTTTCCAAGATCATATATCCCTTGTTTGATATTATTGTTGAAGTTGTTTGGGAGCAATAGGGGCAGCACATACTACAACAATTATCAACTGATTATTTCATTCTTTTCTAACGTAATATAGTGAAAATTGAATGATGTTTCACGAATATATTATAAATACAAGAGACTGTGACTTAGCTTGATGAAGGTATGCCAATCATACATTTTCAGCCCTAGCCCAAATTCACTTTTCTTTGATATGAGATTGCTTATGTTTGTAGCAAATCTTGTAGAAAATTGAATTTTTGTATGACTTCTTTTATAGCATTACTTTGTTGCTCTGTTAATAAGCAAGGAAGGGCACTTGCATTAATTTGGTCTACATTGCTATATGATTCAATGATATTTTTCATTGCATGATTGGAATCATGAATGCCACTACAAATTTTGGCAAGATTTTCTTTATCATGCCTTTCATCCAATATTTTCCATGGTGTCTCTATTACATTGTTTCCAATATGCATAATATCAAACAAATGCACTATTTCTAGTTGCTCATAGTAGGGCAACCCACTAAATTGTCTAGTATAATATTTTAGTCCCTTTGGAAGGTGATTAGTGATGCCTTGATGAATTTCATGATCATCAGTTACATAATTAGCCAAAAAAATACAATCGAAATATATAATTTCCAAGCATAAGTCATTAGGTGGAGCGATAATACCTCAAGTTCTATTATATTCCAACTGTCATAGGTGAGGTGTCATTCTTTGTGGCTTTGATTTAGTCTCTTCTTTCCCATTGAAAAGTTGTTTTTTGACACTTTAATACTTATGATATTTGTAGAGGAAGTTCTTATTCTCATCAAATACCCACTTTCTTAAACTTTTGAAATGATGAGATTTCATCTTTTGACCACACATTGGACATGTAAATTTTCCCTTTGTATGAAGAGCTACAAGATAACGATATAATTGGATTAAATATGTCTATTCTTGGAATTAGTATTATCATGTACAACTAGATTTTAGCAAAACATACCACAAAAATGTGTCAACCCTGGGGCATCATGAATTGTCCACACTAGCATTACATAGAATTGAAATTGTTTTTGTCCAAATGGTCTATAGATATCATACCTAGTGAAACCATTCCATAACACCAACAACTTGGCAATAAGAGGCATATCATATACATTCATATCTTTCAGTTGGTACTTACCTAGTTGATTAAACAACATCAAATAATTATTGTGGTCATTTCACTTCAAGAATTATAATTACATGTAGATAACAATAAAATAATAAAATTTACTTAAAAAAATCATTGCCAACATAATGTGCTCCCTCTTTATTGACATCCATGGAGGAATTTTATTGTTGATAAGAAAAATAGGCCACACTGAGTAAATAGATCTCATCTCCCCAAATGAATTGACATCGTCAGCTGCTAGAGGAAGCCTAAGATTTTGAGATTCTTCTTTAAAGTGTGGCCACTTTTACTCTATGTCCATAAATGTTTAACCATCCATAGGGATTCAAATAATGTCATCTCAACTTCTATTGCATGTATGGTAATTCATAAATTGTGCCAAGCTGTTGCACATGAATAATCATTTAAGACATGGAATAATGGGGATGTAACAAAGAACCTTGCGAGGCACCTTTTTTGTCACTTGATTATATTGATATCTGCTTGTATGGCATTCAGGGCATTATATTGCATTTTTGTGTTCTTTATGATAAATAACATGGTCTTCAGGACAAGCATCTATTGCTTGATACTCCATTCCAATATGTTTCATAGTGGCACATAATTCTCGGTACAAGTGAGGTACAACATTTGATGGTAGTAACAAATAGTCACCTATCAATCTACAGATACAAATATAAGTCATTAGTATAAACTATCTTAATGGTACACATCTCACCTATTATAGACTATAATGACCTATATAAAAAATCTTAGCATATGTGACATTGTTATGTTGGATAAACTATTCATAAACTTCAAATTCACCAACAAAATACAACACATAGAAGGGTTGATTGGGATCCTTTGTAAAGGGTCATTTTTTCCTTCCCAAGTAGAGATACATCGTGGATGAACTTAGTGTCATCCTCATTATAATCATCATCATCATTAGCAACAACAACAACACTAGTACAAAATGTGTCATGGATCAATGCATTCGTACCATCATCTTCAAATGTGTTTTCTAGTCGCATGATCATCATCTTCCATGGGATCATGATCTTCTCCTTCAATAATCACACCTCCATGTTCCTCTGAGATGTGGTGATCCACATCAAGTACTACCCTAGGGAGATCAACCTATATAAAAATGATGATAATCAAGCCCCTATTTCGTGGTTCATATGTATATTAATTGTGAAAATAATATAACAAGAAACTTACCAATGGATGATAGTCAAACCCCCCTTCAGTGTGACCATTATCCCTATAATGGATCTTAGCTATTTTAATTTTGATTCTTCTTGTCTTTAAGCTGTTACAACTCTTGCAAGGATAATAACATTTTCTCATCGCATTCTCTTTGAAACCTAGAAAACAATCCAGTTATTACCTCCCTATTTTGATCAAATTCCCTTTGTAATATCTGACATGATCCTTCTTCATTGGAATAACTTATTCTTGTACCCTTATTGAGTTGTTTATATGTAATGTTTATATCCACTTATATGGTTTGGAACGAAACATTGTTGTAATTAATGTGTATATTTGCAAAAATATTGGACATGTTGTACTCAATGTTTATATCTACACATATGGTTTTGAAAGAAAAAAATGGTGTAATTAATGTGTATATCTACAAAATATTGGACATGTTGTACTTAATGTTTATATCTGCACATATTGTTTTGAAAGAAAAAATTGGTGTAATTAATGTGTATATCTACAAAATATTGGACATGTTGTACTTAATGTTTATATATACACATCTAGTTTTGAAAGAAAAAATTGGTGTAATTAATGTGTATATTTGCAAAAATATTGGACATATTGTACTTAATTTTTATATCTATATGTATGGATTTGAAAGAAAAATTTGGTGTTTATAATGTGTATATCTACAGAGATATTGGACATGTTATACTTAATGTTTCTATCTGTGTTGTCAAGTTTTAGTTGTCACTTCCTATGCAGTTGACGTCTTTGGTTAGAATGAGAGTGTTAATAAAAGAGACATGTCTAAGTATGTCTTAAGTAACCTACTTCTCATCTTTCCCAAGCCATCTACTTTCTTCAATTGTGGGTTTCCTATTTTTCTAGTATGCATGAGATTTAGGTGATCTAGGCATGAATGGGTTTTGGGATCTTCTCAATGAGAAGTAAGTCATTCTTCACCTAATTATCAAGTGTCTTTCCCTAACATTTCATATCCCAATTTTGAGCTCTTGAGAAAATTTTACCTTTTAAGCGAACCACATCAAGTGCAGATTCGAAGAATAGAGCCATGATAGTAGCTAATGAGTCTAAAATTTGATTATGTCAATACTTGAAGGCCTAAGAGGCTATGGATAGAAGCCAATGAAAATTTTATTAAAAGTTTGGGGGATAAGATGAAGTATGTCAAGTATGATAGGTTTATGGTCGATGTACTGCATATTGATGGAAATGAAGCTATTTGTCTTTGTTTCTGATGCCACATGAGCTTAAGATAAATCTCTACTCCAATGATGGATGGACTATATATATACTCACAATTGTTAAGATATGATCAGAAACTAAGCATTGAGCCATCAAAAAAAGTAAAAGGTTAAATGTTTCCTGTTGAGTTTTAGGTTAGGAAATGTGGTCGAAAAAGGGATTTTCTACCTCAAGGAAACAAAGGAAGTGATTTTTTGAAGATTATGAAAAGTGTGAAGTAAAGATGCTCTAAAATATGAATATTCCTTGGAGATTCTTGATAGATACTTCCAAAAAAGTAAGTAATAAGAGGGTGACCCTGATACAAAGAAAATGTAGTATTAAAAGCTTTCAACAAAAAGGAGAATAATGGAGTGCACATGCTACCAAAGGATTACTGCTCGTGCTACATTTCTAGATAAAGGAAAAATGGTTTACAAAAAAGATAAGTGTGTGTGTGTGTGTCTCTCTCTCTCTCTCTCCTGCATATGTTAACAACATTAAATATTTTTGCATTTCAGATTTGGAAAAAAAGAAGGGCACTTCCTGCAAAGATAAAATAATCATGCAAGTTAAGTCATATTACTCCAATAAAGTAATAGTGCTTTCAATAATTTTATATTTTATGTGCAAATAAATAGAAAGTTTAAATATCTGTTACTCATGGAATTAAATGCAAATCTTACTATTATGAACATTGGCCGAACTTAATTTCATTCGTGTGGTGCCAACGTTCAATTTCATATACCTATTTCACAAGGATTGCTGGTAATTCACTTCTTCAAGTATATTTAAAATGATTATTTATCTAATTTGCATCTTGTGTAATCATTTACCAAATGGAAATCAAAGCTTCTAGTAATGAGAAGCTAATTTCCCTAGAGAGTGAGCTAAAGGAGTTGTCAGACACATCCTTCAAATTCTATGATTTGGGTTATCTTCAAAAAAGGCTTAATTCTCTACCCTTTCACCCAATCACTCAAAAGCTCAAAGATAGTGGATTGGTGGAAGTAGTTGGCTTTCCTATGGTTGTACATGCACCTGGGCTTGTTTGAGAATGCATTTAATGATAGGACCCAAAAAAAAAGAAGATTTATTTCCTAACTAGTCTAATCTCCTATCTATCAACAAGGAATTGATGTAGTCTACATTTGGCATCCCAGTCAATGAGCAATATTGTGACATATAATTCATTTCTTTTGCATCCATGTTCAATGAAAAAAAGACTCTCAGGTGGGAGGACATGCAAAAGACCTTGTTCCAAATTGCCCACTCAAAGAAGAGCAAGATGCCAAAAACTCTATTTGGCACAAATATAAAGTGAGAGGTTGTAGACATCCTCACACTTCTCCTCAAGTTAAAGGGAAAATAAGATATTTTGGAGTTTGTTGAGCATCATTTCTTTCTAGTGCAAGAAATTTGTGCAAAAAATATGCACATAGATTGGGCATAGATCATCTGCCATGAACTCTCATCATGGTAAAATTTGGCCAAAGGGTTAAAGAAGTTCTACATGTCTTCTAATTTAATTTATGCCCTAGCAACTCACCACAAGTCACCCAACCTCCCTACCATTCAGGATTACAATGAAAGCATCAAGGTCTATGAGTTTTACCCACATCTACAACTACAGAGAAGTCACAAGGAGTATGTGGCATTTAATTACACCTTTACAATGAGGCTATGCCTTGAATTTCAAGGAAGCTAGGAGAGGAGATTCTCACCTAAGGCAATTTTGGCAATAAGTCAATTTGGATGGTCATTCATCTAGTTCTTGAGTTTCTCCTATTTATGGATAGTGGCTTATGATGGATTTCCTAAGAAGTTGCCAAGATATCCAAAGGACAAGGTCATTCTAGTCAAGGGGTGTTAACAAATCTTGGAAGTAAACACTCTCTATTCTAATGCGAAGAAGATTGTCAAGATTTCATTCCTTATAGTGGTTGGCCCATATTCTTGTGCCTCTAGATTAGATGCCCAAATTTTGGTAAAGAGCTTTGAAGGAAAGATTAAGTTGCTAGATTATGAGGTGCTCAAGCCTCAATATGATCCAATTGATTTTGTAAAGGATTATTTGAAATTGGGATATGCCTATAGGCATTTCCTAGATATTGAATATTATTGGTTTAGGTGTTTCAATGAGTACCAAACTTGAGAGAGATTTTGTTCATGATTAACTATTGATGAAATTAAAGTATATAACAGTTTTGTTGATGTTTATAACCTTGTAGATGATAGAGGCTTCATGCATCCCACATCATATGAGAAGATCAAGGACACCCCAATTTTGTCCACCCCATATGCTAGCCTAACCATAAATACCATGGAGGTTATAATGTAGGGGGTCATCAAAAGAACTAATAAATGGGTTAAATGGACTTGAGAGAGGAAGAAAAGAATGGGAAGTACTAGTTACACATGAGGAGTTTCATTTGGATTTGCTTAGTCCACCACAGCAACAACCACCATTGCTACCACTTCATGTGCTGCAAGCCTTGCTCAATCTATTCAGCAAGGAGGAGACCAACCTCCAAAGAAGAAATTGTCAATTACTCTGACTTGTGGAAGTGGATCTCTTATAGACACTAGAAATGTTGGAGAGAAGTAGGATGACAAAAATAAGGCAGAGCAAGAAAAATTAGTGGCTAAGCCATCTTCCCCCATTTAAGTCATCAAGTTGGATAGTGACACCAACCCTATGGATGACCATGAGCAAGATGGATCCCAACAAGGAGATACTTTAGCCATTTTAGTAACTAAGGTAGTTGCTTTCCTTATTTCTTCTCAGGACAATCCAACTCCATTGAAGCCAAGGAAGTTGTTCGATCCCACTACTTTGCATTCGATTGTCAATCTGCTATCTATAGAGTCACGGCTCGAGGAGACCATTGATAGAAAGAAGAGGAGATAAAAGGATGCTAATCCATCAAAGGAATTGATCACACAAGTCACCTCCTTTCAACCATTTAAAAAGATGAAGAAGCAAAAGACAATTGCTGCATTGGCTACAAATTCGAATACTAGTCACATGCTGATCTTCATCATTAAACCACATAAAAGGTGACAAATTTCATGAGCTATCAAACAATGATTTCCAAATCAAAATATTCAATCTTGGTATCTCTATTCATGATTCCATGGTAAACATCTGGAAGTTAACCAATAAGAAAATAGAAGATAAGCTAGAAGAGCTTAGAGCAGAGAAATAAGTGTTGAAGGCCTCAAACAAGGAGCCGGTGGAATGCATCAAGTCTATTCTTGGAAGCATGTATTTAGGCCAATTTGACTTGAATGCAAAAGAAAACAAGAACTTGTTGATAAAGTTAGAAAATGAAAGCCAATTCAGGCAGGTTAGAAGGGCATGGGTAGATAACCTAAAGATTCAAGGTAACCTACTGGTGGAGAATTTGGAAAACCTAGTGTTGGATGCAAACAAGCTCAAAGAGGCAACCTCAAACTATAAGACAACTATAAAACATTTAGTTGATGAGATGATAGGGCAATTGACCCTTCTACAAGAGGTAATTGATATGAAGAAAAATATGACAATTACTCATGGGATCCTAAAGATGGGCATAGAGCCATTATTTCATTGGAGACAATCCTTAGAATTTTTCATAGAGAGCTCCAAAAGGTTTGCAAATGAGCTAGGAGATGTATGCGACCTAGTGCAAAAAATTATTGACAAGTATTTTTAGAACTTAAAAATATTGTATATAGAGTCTTTTGTGTCCACCAATGGAAAGCTTGTGGATATTGAGGGAATGAAATCAAAGTTCTTGGCATTTTTTGATGAGGCCGTTGACCCTCTCAATTTCCATGTGTTTAAAATCGAGGACCTCTCAACAAAAAATATAGTCGTAATCAGAGAGATAGAGAAGTAAAAATCAAGAATGACCAGAATAGATGAATTAACAGACCTACATGACTACTAGATGGTCTGGTTTGACAACATTATCAGTCCAAATGCCAAAGAGTTGAACAATATAACTGACCACTATGAAAGTATAAAAAGCTAAATCAGTTACCCCAAAGAAGAAATAATTATCTTTGGCATCTGTCATTCTTCTTTCTTATCTTTCTTTTTGTAGCCATTCTTGGCGTTTTGTCAATCTCTATAATAGACAATCATTTAAGTTTTTCCTATTTTTAGTATTTCTATCCAGAGATGCTTTGTAAAGCAATCATCCAATGTAACCAACTATTTTGAGAAGGCTTATATATCTAAACTTTCAAGTTGTTAATAAGATTGGACAAAATTACTTTGGACAAACCCTTGTGACTGTGACTATTGTTGACAATTGGCTATATATAGATATCTAAATGTTGTCATTAATGGAAACAAATTATGTACATACTTATAGTAAACCTCAAAAAATAAAGGTACTTAGCTTTTTGGTACTCAAAAAATTATCTAAGTATGAAAATGGTTTACAACAATGTATTGGTTTATATGTAAAATGTTTCTAATGTCATATTATGACTAGCGAAGTTAGATGGAGATAGTATACATGTTAGTGATGATGTGTATAACCTTGGAAATCAGTACAGATAGTACAAGAAAATGATAATTAAGATGTATAGGACATCAAAATGAAAGGTAAAGGAATTTTTTTTTTTTACAAAATAATTACTTGACCAATTAGGACTGACATCCTAGATGTTTACTCTAAGTTGGAAAAGTATATTACAATATTAGCCAACCTAGCATCAATTTGTAAAAAGGCATGGTATTTATGCAAAGGATATCTTGTGAGGTTAAGTGTGCATTTTTTATATGAAAGTGATATGCAAACTTTTTGTGAAGTGATATATGCAAAGTTTTTGAGAACCTAATTTTATGATCTGAGATCAAGTTGAGGTCAAAGATCAGCTAAGAAGAAGGTACAACATCTTTTTTTTTTGTATTTTAGGAACTTAAATTTTAGTTACTTGTTTGGGCAGTGAGCTCTTCTTGTAATTGAAAGTGCATGTTTGGGCAGTGAGCTCTTCTTGCATATATTATACCACAACTGCTAACATGGTTGGAATCTCCTAACAGGGATTCAAAGTCTCCTAACAGGGACTCTATATACCGAATTTTCTTATTGAATTTTAATAGGGTCCATCCTCTAACAAGGAACATATATATTAGTATATCTTTGTAGGCATCATTCCCATCAGGGTTTTCCCTTGGCCAAGGTTTTCCTAGTTAACAAAATATGGTGTTATGAGTTCTCCTTGTGTATGGTTACTTTTACTATTCGACATTATTTGTTTAATTTCTTATGCCTGGTTCAAAGTAATTAATAACAACAAAAATTTTTAGAATACTGATTTGCGCCACACCCCCCCCTGCCCCCGAATTTTCTTATTGACTCCTAATTGGGTCCATCCTCTAACAAGAAACATATATATTAGTATATCTTTGTGGGCATCATTACCATCAGGGTTTTCCCTTGGCCAAGGTTTTCCTAGTTAATAAAATATGGTGTTATGAGTTCTCCTTGTGTATGGTTACTTTTACTATTTAACATTATTTGTTTACTTTCTTATGCCTAGTTCAAAGTAATTAATAATATCCAGTTGGCAAAAAAAGTTTTTAGAATACTGATTCGTCACGCCCCCTCGCCCCAACACCCCCCCCCCCCTCTCAGTATTCCCTATTTCGAGCAATTGGTATTAGAGCATATTTACTTAGAAGAGGCTTAATAGCTTGAGTAAAATTCCTATGGATATGGAATAGTTGATGAAGAACCTTGAAGAGGAACTTCAACAAATTGATCTCCTTATTGAAGAAGGAGACAAGCTAAAGGATAGATATGAAAACTCCAAAGTATACATTGGACAACTCAAGGATGAGATTGAGCATCTCAAATCCAAGCCTGAATCTACCAGATTTGAAAATGGCAATGATGAATATTCAAAGCTAAAAACGGAGTACAAGATCTTGAAGCATGAGTTGAAGATTACTAATTTGTAGTTAAACTTGAAGAGTGATCCTAGCAAAGTTGAATCTAAGTTGAAGATTGAAAATTTAGATCTTAGAGCCAATCTAGCAAAGTTGACATCTGAGATTGAAGATTAAGAACAGATCATGAAGAACTTCAAAAATAAAACACTATTGTTAAAGGTGAACTAACTCAAAGTAAGGTACAACATGAAAAAATTTATTCTATCAGAGAAAAGCTTGATGAATCTATGTCAATAAAAAGACCTACCTATGACAAGACTGGTCTTGGTTACCTATTTAATATGTCCACAAAGAAACCTATAAGTGGATCATATCTAAAAGAAAAAGATAAATCTAATAATAAGACATATGAAAAGAGATTGTACAAATAAGTCATTTAATCATGTTACAAATTTTTATTGTCATAATTGTCATGGTATGGGTCATAAAGAAATTGATTGTAAGAAGTCTAACTATGATAAAGATAAAAGGAATAGTAGAATGTCTGGAAATACTAACCCTACATATAGAAGAAGATCTAATGAGAGGACATGAAGAGAAATAAGACCTTTTGACGAAAGAAAGCAGATCATGTCTAATAAGTATAACAACCTTGGACACATAGCCCAGAATTGTCAAGCACCTATTGATCAATAGAGTCCTAGAAGGAAAACCCCAATATGTTAGCTATGCAACAACTTTGAACATACAAAAAAGTACTACATAATGGATAGAAGCAAAAATGAAAGAAATTTTAGAAATGATAGAAGAAATCATGAAAGAAACTTTGGGAACAAAAGCAACAATTAAAGAAACTTTGGAAATTATAGAAGGAATCATGAAAGAAACTCTAGAACTAAGCAAGGCAATGAAGATCAAAAAAATGTAGTTAGTGAACTTTGAGAAGAACTTGATGAGGAATTTATAAAAGGATTAAATATTTTTGATGAAAAGTTAGATGATGCAGAGATATTAAAGTTAGGAATTGAGTTTGATTCAACTAAGTTGAATTAGGCGTGCACTATAACTTGGAACTTTAGGTAGAGATAGAAGTGTGAGTATCAAGGTTGAGAAAAGGTGTATCTAGATTGTGGCTAAGCTCACTTGGAATTTGGAGCTTTTAATAACAAGTTATGAAGGAAGTAAGAGTTATTGTTGTAAACATAGAAGGTTGATTCTATAATAGTAGATGAAATCTATGTTTTTACAGTGAATTTCATGAAGCAAAGTTTTATGAAGCATTGTTATGATGGATGGAATCTATAGTTATCCTCGGGTAGCACTTGAAGATCAGACAGATGATCTTGAGCAGATATTTAATTTCAAAATGTAATTAACAATTTTTTTGAGTTAGCAAAGTACACAATTAATGCAAGTTCAAGTTGGATAAAAGGAGTACAAAACATAATTATTTCCACATTTACAAATAATTTTAGAAGACTAGAGAATACATAAGTGATTTGCAAAGGCAATTTCAAGCAAAACCCTACTTCAAAAAAGGTATTTTTATCTTTTCTTGCACATAAATTATTGGATAAATTTCTATTTAGTATAATTATGGATATGTCAGTAGTTTAGAATATTGAGAATGTTGATAAACCCAAAGTGAAGGTTGTTCCTATGAAAACCTTAGAGGAAGACCCTAATTCAACTTTATCTATTACTCTGAACAATGTAATCTACTTGGAAGATATAGGAAGTTACTTGTCTAGAAAATTTGAGACAACTGGAAGTGAATTCATGAACAAGCACATGGAAATTTGTTTCAATCATGATATGACTATAAAGTTTGGATATGAGCATGTGAAGGATTTAGACTTAGATATTACTTTTACCGTGAACTTGATACTGAAGAGTGGAATTAGATTATATTAAGCATAATCCACAATGGAAATATTTGGATGGGAGAAGATGTAGTTGATATTTTTTCCGACCTTATACATGAGGTTACTAGTCTTAGTAAGAAAGGAAGTGTACCCATTGGAGAGAACCTAGTTAAGAAGAAGGTGGAACTTAACACCAAAGTAGTTTATAATGGTAAAGCAATGGTTATCAACACCATTAGACAACATGATGTGATATTCTTGAGTAGAATCATTGCACACTCTATTTGTGCAAGTTCCAAAAGTGATGAGTTGTTAGCAGGTTTCATTTATGAAACTTATAAGATTTGTGTTGAGAAATAACAAGTGAATTTAAGTGAGACTTTGATAGCACAACTCCTTGAGAATTTGGAAAGGATTAAGAGGACTAAGAATGGTGATTTAGATTTCAATCTTTGATTAATCACATTTTCTTTCATGTACTTAAGAGATTTGCATTTCTATGAGTTGTTGATATTATGAGTAGTGAAAGATGCACTATGGACAAGATAAAAGATGTGTGTAGAAGGCATCCTAAAAAGAAAATCTTGGACAATAGAAATCTGATTATGAGGACATTTCAAAATGAGATGAAATAGAGATTCAAAATTGCCCCTGCAATTGTTGACAAATTTAAGAATGATATATGTTTTATGGTGGATACAAATCTAACTTATATTGAAGTAGCAAAACAAAGGGAAACATTTCTTGAGCCCTTATGTTATGAGCTAAATGATGATGTAGCTATTGGTTATATTGATTTAATGTTGAGATCCAAAATAGATCAAGCTTCATTCAAATTTGGAACTTATGAGGAGGTAACTCAATTAGCCTACCAACCATCATTAGAGAAAGCATCTTATAAGAAAGTTTAGACTATGGTGAAGAAAGCACTAAGTGAGGCCGGTATGACAGAAAGTGAGTCAAACTTGCACTAAGAAAAATGATCTCTAGACTGAAACATATTGGTGAACAAGGTGTGATGTATGTGAGACCCCTATCAGTTGGTGAAGCATCTGGTGTATCTTTTATAGAAACTCCTAGAGAATAGAGCATTCCATATGTTGTTGTATCAGTAGAGAAACCTAGTGAACCTAAGAGGAAGTCTGAGAGGTTAGTAGAAGTTGTGATTGACAAGGAAAAGAGAGTCAAGCAACAAGCTACTATACCTAGCAAAAGGAAGAAGGAATTTTTGACAATTGAAGATTCTAGCAAAGAAGAAGTAGAAGAAGAAGAAGTCAAAAAACCAGTAAAGGTTATTGTTTCCAAGTAACCAACAGGTAAGACAAGGAAACCATGGAAACCAAAGATAGAGAAAATCAACATAGCCATTGTCAATGAAGGAAACTTTATGCAGATGAACAGGTTCTATGATTTATACAATGATATTGATAAGGAACAAATAGATATCTCTACTGTGAGATATATGATTCTTAATAACTTGAAACTTGAGAATATTAAAGGCATGATGAATAAAAAAGTCTATGATAGACTTATAGCTAAGAAGACACTAGTTCATGAAGAAGACATGGAACTTCAAAAGTTAATGCTAAGAACTATGTGCAAGATAGATGATGAAGACAAAATCAAGAAATTGATGAAGAAACTAGAACCTTACTTGTGAAGTAAGATGAGACCATTTTTCTTCATGGGATGGGAAAAGAATTTTATAAGAAGTGAAATTGCAACAACTTTTAATCAAATGATGATTGAGTTAAAGGAAGAACCTACAACTGTAGAGAAAAATTTAGAAGTATAAGTAAGTGGTGATACTATGCAAATTGATCAGACAAATGTTATTGTTAACATTAATGAAAATCCTTTCAATTAGCCCAAATCTTATTCAAAAGATATTCAGGATTAGTTGAGACTGATTGAATAAGAGAAAAGACAACTAGAAGAAGAAAAGAAAAAAGTTGAAGAATCCAAGTTGAAATTGCTTGAGGAGGAGAAGAAACAAAAAGAAAGAAAAGAAAGAGAGGAAGAAGAAGAAGAAGAGAGAAAATCAAAGAAGGTAACATAGAAGAAACAAGAGGAAGATGTGGTGAAAGCATCTCGCTCATCCACTCCCATATCTCTTGCTAACCACATAGGTAATGATGATGATCAAACTAACTTAGTCTCATCTTTGACAAAACTGATTGAGAAGAACTAAAAAGTCAAGAGTTTGCAAAGAGAATTAATGGAGGTGGTTGACATATTGCACAACACCCTCTCAGCCAAACATGCAGAAGTAGACCCTGAACAAAGAGCTCAAGTAGTTGTAAAAACCATTTGATGATGAGTTTACAATTTTTTTGAATGTTGCTAAGTTTAAGGCTCAAATTTCACATGATGCTAATATTTTTAGCACCATTTGTCAGAATATTTAAAATGATTTGATGAGTCTTGATACTTGTATCATGGAACTTCGAAAATGTATACCAGTTGGAAAGGTACTGTACATCAAATGTACCTTATCTCATAAGTTGAAAATACAGTTAGATAAAAAGATTCAAGGGAAGCTAAGTGAGCTGGAAGCTCTAACCAATTAGATACATAAACCCTCTTCCAAAATTGATGAGTTTGAAGGACAAGTTGTTGATGTTCACTTAGACATCAATAAACTGCAATTTGATAAAGAGAAAGTTTTGAGAAAACTATTATAATTTAGAGAGTCTATTGTTCTAAAGATATCAGCTATTGAGAGATAGTTGGAGGAATGTGTCAAAGAAAAGGACACTTATTCCAATTTTACATACTCCGACCTTAATGCAATTAAGATTGCATCATATTCCTTATGTGTAATGCTCACTTCTGTCGAAGCAAAAAATGACACATTGGAGAAAGGTATGAACAGGTTGAAGATAAATTTTGATGATTGCATGAAGATAATATAAGCTTGAAGTAGCAAGACAAAAAGTTCTGATAGTTTTGGATAGTAGGCAGAACATTTTTGATAGATTTTGGACTTTTCAACCTTTTTCATTAATGTCAAAGGGGGAGAAGTTGTAGAAGAAAATTATAGTAGGTTATGTATGTAGTAATCATATCGAAAGGGGGAGCATTTTTAATATGAATTATTTGTAATAGATGATAAGTAATGTAGATTTCAGTAAATTTTTCATTACTTAGCCAATTTTTCTTACTTTGTTGCCATCAATGCCAAAAGCAGAGATTGTTGACAATTGGCTATATACAAATATGTAAATGTTGTCATTAATGGCAATACATGATGTGCATACTTATAGTAAACCTCATAAATAAAAGTACTTAACTTTTTGGTACTCAGAAAATTATCTAAGTATGAAAATGGTTTACAATAGTGCATTGTTTTATATGTAAAATGTTTTTGATGTCATATTATGACTAGTGAAGTTAGATGGAGATAGTATGTATGTTGGTGACGACATTTATAACCTTGAACATCAGTAAAAATAGTATGGAAGAATAATAATTAAGATATATAGGACATCAGAATGAAAGGTAAATGAATTATTTTGTTTTAGAAAATAATTACTTGACCAATTAGGGTCGACATCCTAAATGTTTACTCTATGTTGGAAAAGAATATTGTGGTCTTAGCTGACCTAGTAGCAATTTGGGAAAAGGCATGGTATTTATGCAAAGGATATCTTGCGAGGTTAAGTGTGTGTTTTTGATGTGAAAGTGATATGCAAACTTTTTGTGAAGTGATATATGCGTAGTTTTTGAGAAATTAATTTTATCATCCGAGATCGAGTTGAGGTTAAAGATCAGCTAAGAAAAAATTACAACATTCATATTTCTATACTTGAGGAACTTAAAGTTTAGTTACTTATTTGGGCAATGAGATCTTCTTGTAATTGAAAGTGCATGTTTAGGTAGTGAGCTCTTCTTACATATATTATACCACAACTCCTAACAGGGTTGGAATCTCCTAACAGGGATTCAAAGTCTCCTAATAAGGAGTCTATGTACTGAATTTTCTTATTGACTCCTAACAGGGTCCATCCTCTAACAAGGAACATATATATTAGTATATCTTTGTGGGCATCATTCCCACAGGGGATTTTTTGTTTAGTGTGGAGCTTGATCAATCCCCAAGTGGGAGATTGCTAGTTTGAGGTGACTGATCAGGGAAGTACTGCACATACTTCATAATTCTTTAGGGCTGACATGTAATTATCAATATTTTGGGCCAATATGTAATTATTAATTATAACCCTAAATCAATAAAAATACTTATATAAAAGGGCTCAGGGTTAGGGGTTTTTAATAAGGTATGATGCGAAGATTGCTCTTTGTGGCAGTATTGAGCTATAAGGGATTACAGATTGTAATCGAGTTGTAATCACTGGATCGTAATAATATTGGACTTGTTGTTTGGTGGACATAGCCTAGGGATTGGGCGAACCATGTTAAATATTGATGTCTTGTGTTCTCTTTTGTGTGATCTATTATTTTATGTTATTGTTTATATTTTCATCTAATTGTTATTTATGTCTGTGCTTTTATAATATCATTTGGTATCAAAGAAAGGTTGTTTATTTTAGTTATCCTCTTTAGGAAAGTCTCATGGTTGAGTGGGAGCTATGGAAAAGAAGGGTAAGCTAAGGGTTGACAAGTTTAATGGGAAAAACTTACAGTTATGAAAGATGCAAATGGAAGAGTATCTTTATCAAAAGGATTTATGGAAGCTATTGGAAGGAAAAATCAAGAATCGAAAATCTATGACAAATGACGAATAGGATCTTTTAGAGAGAAAGGCACTTGGAAGCATTCAATTATGCCTAACACCATTGGTGGCATTTAACATTACATTAGAGAATATGATAGAAGAGTTGATGGAAACCCTAGGAAAATTGTATGAAAAGCCCTCCACTTCAAACAAGGTATTTCTAATAAAGCAATTATTTAATATAAAAATGGCAGAAGGTGGATCTGTTATAGATCATTTACATGAGTTTGATACTATTACTAGTTAGTTATTTTCTATGGATATTAATTTTGATGAAGAAATTAGGGATCCCTTATTTTTGTGTTCTTTTCTTGAAAGTTGGAATGGCTTGGTAATGGCTATGAGCAATTCCATTTTTGGATTTAATAGTCTAAAATATGATGTTGTGATCGGTGTTATTTTTAGTGAGGAAACTTTGATCGAAAACCTCAGGTGGATCTACATCTAGAAGTGCTTTGAATGCACAAAGTCCAGGTAGAACAACTGAGAGAGGAAGCAATTATGGAAATCATGGAAAATCAAGAAGAAAGTCAAAAGGGAAGAGGTCTCAATCAAGAGGACCAAACGAGTATTGGTACTATGGGAAACTAGGGCATAAAAAGAAAGATTACTAAACTCAAAAGAAAAATGAAGGAGAAAAGCAAGATGGAGACAAGGAGACAAATGTGGTAAGTAACAAATCTGAAGAGGATGCTTTGCTTCTGTCTTTAAAAAGTGTTGATGATTCATGGGTTTTAGATTCTGGTGCTTCATTTCATGCTACACCTCATAGAGGTTATTTCAATGATTATATCCAAGGGGATTTTGGGCTTATTTATTTGGGGGATAATGAACCCTATCATATTTTTGGAAAGGGAAAAGTTAAGATTAAGTTGCAGAATGGAAATTTTTGGCTACTACATGAGGTAAGACATGTTCCAAGGCTAAGTAGAAATTTAATTTTAGTAGGGAAACCTAGTGATGAGGGTTGTGTAGTTACTTTTAATAATAAAAATTGGAAAGTTTCAAAAGATTCCTTTGTAGTAGAAAAAGGTGTGAAATTAGGCACCTTATATCTTTGTACAGGTTATATTGTTCCTTCTACTTTGATTGTTTCAGAGAAAAATAAAAGTTCAGGAATAGTTGCCACAATTGAGTAGGGAGAATAAATTGTTGTTGTAGATTCTGATATAGTGTTGTGGCACAATAGACTTGGGCACATGAGTGAGAAAGGTATGAAAGTACTTCATTCAAAAAAAGTTTTACCAAGTCTAAAATGTGTTAATATGGATTTCTATGAAAGTTGTGTGTATGGAAAACAAAAGAGAGTGAGTTTTGTGAAGACTAGGAAGAAAAATAAAAGTGATAAATTAGAGCTTGTGCATACAAATGAATGGGGACTGGCTCAAGTATCTTCCCTTGGTAGCTCTCATTATTATGCTACATTTATTGATGATGCAACTAGAAAAGTATGGGTTTATTTTCTTAGATAGAAATATGATGTATTTCAAACTTTTAAGAAATGGAAATGCTTGGTTGATAACGAGATTGGTAAAATATTAACATATCTCAAATATGATAATGGTGGTGAGATTTGTAGTCATGAATTTGAAGATTATTGCTAAACTAATGGTATTTGTAGACAAAAAACTATTCCAAGGATTTCATAGAAAAATGGAGTGGCTAAACACATGAACATGACTATAATGGAGCGTTGAAGGAGCATGAGGTTGCATGCAGGGTTTCCCTTAAACATGTGAGCAGAGGCTATCAAAACTATTGTATATTTGATTAATAGAGGTCCCTCTACTCCTTTGGGATATGGTATTCTAGAGGAAGCATGGACTGGTAAGAAGGTGAGTTACTCTTTTCTCAAAACTTTTGGTTATGAAGCATTTGCTCATATGGATTCTAAAAATAGAACTAAGTTGGAAGCTAAGTCAAAGAAATATGTATTTTGTGGATATGGCATTGATGAATTTGGTTATAGGTTTTGGGATTTTGAAAATCATAAAATTGTAAGAAGTAGGGATGTCATATTAAATGAGAAAGTGTTTACAAAGATTTGTCATAGCAACATGAGAAGAAAGAAGATGATTATTTAGTGTTGGATGATAGTCCAAAAGTTGATGTTCTAATAATTCCTCATGATGTGCAACAACCACAAAACAAATACCACACACACCAATCAATGTTAGATGGTCAACAAGGATAAGTAGACCTTCAGAAAGATTTTCTCCCTCTTTGTATTCTATTTTTCTTACTGATGCTGGTGAACCTAAATGTTATAATGAAGTTGTATAGGTGGATATTAATATTTAGTGGGAGTCTACAATGAAAGACAAAATGGACTATTTGATGGAAAATAAGACATGAGATTTATGAAAGTTACTTGCAAGTAAAAGGGCTTTATAGAATAAGTGAGTTTACAAGTTTAAAGAAGAGGATGGAGGTAAGAAAAGAGTTAAAGCTAGGTTAGTTGTAAAAGGATTTTCATAGAAAAAGGACATTGATTTTGATGAGATATTCTCTCCTATTGTTAAAATGACTTCTATCTGTACTATTTTAAGTATTGTGGCTACTAAAAATTTGCATTTGGAGCAGTTTGACATTAAAAAAACCTTCCTTCATGGTGATTTGGATGAAGAGATATATATGGCTTAGCCATAGGGATTTGAGGTCAAAGGTAATGAGAACCTAGTGTGCAGATTGAAGAAAAGTTTATATGGCTTATAACAAGCACTTCAACAATGTTATCTAAAATTTGACCGTTTTAAGCATGAGCATGGATATAGTCAATATCATTCAGATCATTGTGTTTACTTTAAGAGGTTGGATGATATGCTTGTAGCTGGGTCTAATGTTGATCACATTAAGGGGCTAAAACACCAGTTAGAACATGCATTTTCTATGAAGGATTTGGGAGTAGAAAAATAAATCCTTGGTATGAAGATTTTTAGAAATAGAAAGAACAAAAAATTGACATTACTGTAGGCTAATTATATTGCAAAGGTGTTGCAACATTTCTCTATGAAGAATGCTAAAGCTGTCAACACACCTTTACCTGGTCATTTGAAGTTGACTAAGGAAATTTGTCCAAAGACACAAGAAGAGGAGGATACGATGTCCAAGGCACCTTATGCTTTAGTTGTAGGAAGCTTGATGTATGCTATGGTATGTACAAGGCTAGATATTGCCCATGCAGTGTGAGTTGTTAGTAGGTATACAAGTCATCTAGGAATTGAGCATTGAAATTTAGTCAAATGGATTCTTAGATATTTGAGAGGAACATACGATAAGTGTTTACACTTTGGGGGCTCTACTACTAATTTACAAGGATATGTTAACTCAGATTTGGTAGGGGATATTGATACTAGGCAGAGTACTATAGGTTATGTATTTACTATTGGTGGGGAAGCTGTGAGTTGGGTTTCTTGTTTGCAGAAAGTTAATTCTTTATCCTCTAAAGAGGCAGAGTATGTTGCTACTACAGAGGCAACTGAGGTGATGATATGGCTCTAGTTCTTCTTGGAAGAATCTAGACACCCTCAAAGGGATAATTATTTGTTTACAGATAGTTAGAGTGTTATTCATCTTACAAAGAATTCCACTCTTCATTCAAAGACAAAACACATTCAGTTGTGGTACCATTTCATTAGATCAATTTTGGATGATGGAAAATTAAAGCTGGACAACATACATATAGATGAAAATCCAATAGATATGTTTAAAAAAGTAGTAACAAGGGAGAAATTGAACTCCTCTTTAGCTTTAGTTGGTCTTCTAGATTGAACAGGAATACAAGAACATCAGAGTCTAGGGTGGTTTGCTCTAGGGGGAGCCTCATGGAGTAGCAGTATAGCTATAGGATTAGTCTCCAAGTGAGAGATTGTTGTTTAGTGTGGAGCCTGATTAGTCCTCAAGTGGGAGATTGTATGTTTGTGGTGATTGATCAGGGAAGTACTGTAAATATTTCATAATTCTTTGGGGCTGACATGTAATTATAAGGATTCTTGGCTAACATGTAATTATTAATTATAACCCTAAAATGGTAAAAATACTTGTATAAAAGGGCTTAGGGTTAGGGGTTATTCATAAGGTGTGATGCAAAAATTTCTTCTTGTGGCGATATTGAGCTGTAAAGGATTATAGATTGTAATTATGTTGTAATCATTGGATGATAATAATATTGTACTTGTTGTTTGGTGGATGTAGCCCAGGGATTGGCTGAACCACATTAAATCTCAGTGTCTTGTGTTCTCTTCTGTGCAACTTATTATTTTTTGTGGGTATGTGCAGGATCATGGTGTACCAAAGTATGGCCTTAAGTGGCAGTGAAAAATCAGCAAATCAGAACCTGACACATAATTTTAAAGTGGTAATGGACTTTATATCAAAAATTTGTAAGAAAATAATTTGTAAGAAATTGAATGTAGTTTCTAAACTACTAGGCCTTATCAGGAGAAAAGAAAAAATTGATTGGTCAAAAGCTTGGATTTTAATGCAGTACTACAAACATTTTAGGGCAAAAATAAAAAGTAGGTGTATGTCTGACCACCTTAATCAAAATCAAATGATAATATTTTTTAAATATATTTATAGATATAAAAAGTAGACTCATGCTTGAATGTGACGCATAATTTTTGATATTTTTATTCCAAATTAATAATTAAATATGAATTTTCTACCAAAACATTTTTGGAAAAAAAAAACTCCTGTATCTGACCACCTTAACTAATAGAAAATTTCACCAATTTTTTTAAAAAAAATTTCTTATACTAGGTGAAGCATAGAATGTGACACAATTTTTAGATTTAAAAAATGTTATATCCTTTGAAAGTTATGGCTATTTTTCAATCAGCATGTGAATCAACACTTTACAATAATCTTCATTGATAATTAACTAATAAATGCTTATCAAACTCAGAATTTGACAGCAATTATATTGAGGGAATCTCGAGAGCGATAATAAAAAACCTTTTTCATTTTATTCAATTTCGATCAAAATAACATTGTCAAATGGCTACCCGAAGTCTGAATGTCACTAAAACCCTCCTCAAACATGTTTTTTGGGTTGACTGGGATGGCTTAGTAAATATCAGGCCTAATTGGATATCCGATCCCAAATCGGATATCCAATATGACTCGGTGAGCCTCCATCCACTTTTAGAGGGAAATTTCAAATCCCAAGATATTTTAGAGGGAAAACCGAGTTTGTGATGTATAGCTTATAACTTATCAATTATTTGAGTTATATTACTATGTAAAAAGATATTATAATATATATTTTATATATATATATATATATATAATAACGTAATGTAAAGATATAACATATAATCTATTAATATATAATAATATATTATGTTATTCTTATTATAATCTATAAATATAATATATATTATTATATTATATTATTATTTTTCCTATATTTTATTAAATATAATAACCTAATATATTATATGTATATATGTATGTTATTAATATATATTATTATTATAATCTATAATTATTATTATTCTTATGAGCTATGTTATTAATATATAATAATATATTATCTTATTAGTATTATAATCTATAAATATTATATATATATATATATATATGTCAGTAGGGGTCCTAGGACCTGTAGGGACGTATTAAAATCATTCTTATGGGTCAAAGGGGGTCATAAGGTGACCTATGCCCCCCTTCGACCCATTACATAATGACATATGTCCCTAGAACCCCTAGGGACATATTAGAATCGTTCTTATGGATCGAAGGGGGTCATAGGGTAACCTAGGACCCCTTTCGACCCATTAAATGATGACATTTGTCCCTATGGATCCTAGGACCCCTAGGGACATATTAGAATCATTCTTATGGGTCGAACCTATGACCCCCTTCGACCCATTAAATGATGAAATTTGTCTGTAGGGGTCCTAGGACCCCTACAAACATATTAGAATGCTTCATATGGGTCAAAGGTCATAGGTCAACCTATGACCCCCTTCGACCTATTAAATGATGACATATGTCCCTAGGGCTCCTAAGACCCCTAGGGACACATTAGAATCATTCTTATGAGTCAAAAGGGGTCATAGGTTGACCTATGACCCCCTTCAACACATTACATGACAACATATGTCCCTAGGGGTCCTAGGACCCCTAGGGACATATTAAAATCGTTCATATGTCTCAAAGGGGATCATAGGTTTACCTATGACCCGCTTCGACCCATTATATAATGACATATGTCCCTAGGGGTCCTAGGACCCCTAGGGCCATATTAGAATCATTCTTATGGGTCAAAGGGGGTCATAGGGTGAACTATGACCCCCTTCAACCTATTACATGATGACAAGAATGCTTCATATGGGTCCAAGGGGGTCATAGGTTGACCTATGACCCCCTTCGACCCATTAAATGATGACATATGGCCCTAAGGGTCCTAGGACCTGTAGGGACATATTAGAATGGTTCATATGGGTCAAAAGGGGTCATAGGTTGACCTATGACCCCCTTCGACCAATTACATCATGACATATGTCCATAGGGGTCATAGGACCCCTACGGACATATTAGAATAGTTCATATGGGTCAAAGGGGGTCATAGGTTGACCTATGACCCCCTTCGACCCATGAAATGACAACATGACATAATAGAATCATTGTTATGGGTCAAAGGGGGTCATAGGTTGACCTATGACCCCTTTCAACCCATTACATGATGACATATGTCCGTAGGGGTCCTAGAACCCCTAGGTACATATTAGAATCGTGCAAATGGGTCTAAGGGGGTCATATGTTGACCTATGACCCCCTTCAAACCATTACATGATGACATATGTCCCTAGGGGTCCTAGGACTCTTAGGGACATATTAGAATGCTTCGTATGGGTAGAAGGGGGTCACAGGGTGACCTATGACCCCCTTCAACCCATTAAATGATGACATAAGTCCCAAGGGGACCTAAAACCCTTAGGGACATATTAGAATGCTTCAAATGGATCAAAGGGGGTCATAGGTTGACCTATGACCCCCTTCGACCCATTAAACAATGACATATGTTGCATGATCACATATGTTCGTAGGCATCTTAGGACTCCTAGGGACATATTAGATTCAATCAAATGGGTGAAAGGGGGTCATAGCTTGACCTATGACCCCCTTCGACCCATTACATGACAACATATGTCCCTAGAGGTCCTCGGACCCCTAGGGATTCTTATGTGTCAAAGGGCGTTATTAGGTGACCTATGACCCCCTTTGACCCATTACATGATGACATATGTCCCTATGGGTCTTAGGACCCCTAGGGACATATTAGAATGCTTCATATGGGTAAAACCTGTGACCCCCTTCAACCCATTAAATGATGACATCTATCCCTAGGGGTCCTAGGACCCCTAGGGACATATTAGAATGTTGCATATGCGTGAAAGAGGATCATAGGTTGACCTATGACCACCTTTGACCCATTACACGATGACATATGTCCCTAGAGATCCACGGACCCTTAGGGACATATTAGAATCGTTCATCTGTTGCAAATGGGGTTATAGGTTGACCTATAACCCTGTTCACCCCATTACACGATGACATATGTCTTTAGTGGTCCTAAGACCCCTACGGACATATTAGAATCCTTCTTATGGGTCAAAGGGGGTAAAAGGGTGACCTATCACCTCCTTCGACCCTTTACATGATGACATATGTCCCTAGGGGTCCTAGGACCCCTAGGGGCATATTAGAATGCTTCATATGGGTCCAAGGAGGTCATAGGTTGACCTATGACCCCCTTTGACCCATTAAATGATGACTTATGTCCCTAGGGGTCCTAGGACCCCTAAGGACATATTAGAATTCTTCATATTGGTCAAAGGGGGTCATAGGTTAACCTATGACCCCCTTCGACCCATTACATGATGAAATATGTCTTTAGGGGTCCTATGACCCCTATGAACATATTAGAATCGTTCTCATGGGTCAAACGGGTTCATAGGTTGACCTATGACCCCTTTTGATCCATTATATGATGACATATGTTCTTTGGGAACCTACGACTCCTTAAGACATATTAGAATGCTTCATATGGGTCAAAGGGAGTCATAGGTTGACCTATGACTCCCTTCGATGCATTCAATGATGACATACATCCATAGGAGTCCTAGGAACCCTGGGGACATATTCAAATACTTCATATGGGTCAATAGGGGTCATAGGTTAACTTATGACCCCCTTCGACAAGTTACATGACGACATGTATCCCTAGGGGTCCTAGGACCCCTAGGCACATATTAGAATCCTTCATATGTGTCAAAGGGGGTCATAGGTTGACCTATGACCCCATTTGACCGCATGAAGACATATGTCCCAAGGGGTCCTACGACCCTTACGGACATATTAGAATAGTTCTTATGGGTCAAAGGGGCTCATAGCTTGAGCTATGACCCCCATTTGACCCATTACATGATGAAATATGTCCCTAGGGGTTCTAAAACACATAGGGACATATTAGAATTGTTCTTAACGGTCAAAGCGGGTTATAGGGTGACCTATGACTCCCTTCGACACATTACATGATGACATATGTCCCTAGGGGTACTAAGAATTGTAGGGACATATTAGAATGCTTCATATGGGTCAAAAGGGGTCATAGGTTGACCTATGAAACCCTTCAACCCATTAAATGATGAGATATGTCCCTAAGGGTCAGGGGTCATAGGTCAACCTATAACCCCCTTTGATCCATTACATGATGACATATGTCCATAGGGGTCCTAGGACCACTAAGGACATACTAGAATCATTCTTATGGGTCAAAGAGGGTCATAGGGTGAACTATGACCCCCTTCAACCCATTACATGATGACATATGTCCCTAGGGGTCCCATGACCCCTATAGACATATTAGAATCATTCATATGTGTCAAAGGGGGTTATAAGTTTGACCTATGACCCCTTTCGATCCATTAAATGATGACATATGTCCTTAGGGGTCCTACGACCCCGAGCGACATATTAGAATCTTTCATACATGTTAAAATGTGTCATAGGTTGACCTATGACCTTTTTCAACCCATTACATGATGACATATGTCCTTAGGGGTCATAGGATAGGACCCCTGATGTAATATTATAATTATTCAAATGGGTCAAAGGGGGTCATAGCTTGACCTATGACCCCCTTCGACCCATTACATGACGACATAAGCCCCTAGCGGTTCGAGGACCCCTAGGGACATATTAGGATCGTTCATATGTGTCAAAAGGGGTCATAGTTTGACCTATGAGCCCTTTCGACCCATTACATTATGACATATGTCTTTCAGGGTCCTATGACCCCTAGGGATATATTAGAATCATTCTTATGGTTCAAAGGGGGTGATAGGTTGACCTATGACCCCCTTCGACTCATTACATGACGATATATGTCCCTAGGGTTCCGAGGACCCCTACGGACATATTAGAATCATTCAAATGGGTCAAAGGGTGTCATAGCTTGACCTATGAGCCCCTTCAACCCATTACATGATGACATATGTCTTTAGGTGTCCTAGGACCCCTAGAGACATATTAGAATCGTTCTTATGTGTCAAACGGGGTCATAGGGTGACCTATGACCCCTTTTGACCTATTACATGATGACATATGTCCCTAGGGGTCCTAGGACCCCTATGGAAAAATTAGAATCATTCTTATGGGTGAAAGGGTGTCATAGGGTGACCTTTGATCCCCTTAGAGCCATCACATGACGACATATTAGAATCATTTTTATGTTTCAAAAGGAGTCATTGGGTGACCTATGAGCCCCTTCGATACATTACATGACGACATATGTCCTTAGGGGTCCTAGGACCCCTAAGGACATATTAGAATGCTTCATATGGATATATTAGAATGCTTATTTTGGGTTTAAGGGGGTCATAGGTTGACCTATGACCCCATTCGACCCGTTAAATGATGATTTATGTCATAGGATCCCGAGGGACATATTAGATTGCATCATATGGGTCCAAGGGGGTCATAGGTTAACCAATGACCCCTTTTGACCCATTACATGATGACATATGTATTTAGGGATCCTAGGATCCCTAGGGACATATTAGAATCATTCTTATGTGTCAAATGGGTTCATAGGTTGACCTATGATCCCTTTTGACCCATTAAATGATGACATATGTCCTTAGGGGACCTAGGAACCCTAAGGATATATTAAAATCTTTCATATGTGTCAAAGGGGGTCATAAGTTTACCTATGACCCCTTTAAACCCATTACATGACGACATTTGTCCCTAGCGGTCTTAGAACCCCTACAGACATATTAGAATCATTCTTATGGGTCAAATGGGGTCATAGGGTGACCTATGACACCCTTCAACACATTACATGATGACATATTTCCTTAAGGGTCCTAACACCCTTAGGGACATATTAGAATCGTTCATATGTGTCAAAGGGGGTCATAGCTTGACTTATGACCCTTTTTGACCTATTACATAATGACATATGTCCCTAGGGGTCATAAGACCCCTATGGACATGTTAGAACCGTTCATATGTGTCAAAGATGGTCATAGCTTGACCTATGACCCCCTTCGACTCTTCATATGATGACATATATTCTTAGTAGACCTAGGAATCCTAGGGACATATTAGAATGCCTCATATGGGTCCAAGGGGGTCATAGATTGACCTATGACCCCTTTCGACCCATTAAATGATGACATATGGCCATCGTGGTCCTAGGACCCCTAGGGAGATACTAGAATCATTGAAATAGGTCAAAAGGGATCATAGCTTAACCTATGACCCCCTTTGACTAATTACATGATATCATATGTGCCTAGGGGTCCTAATACCCGTAGCGACATATTAGAAATTTTTATATGGGTCAAACAAGGTCATAGGTTAACCTATAACCCCCTTCAACCCATTACATGATGATATATGTCCCTAGGGGTCCTAGGTCCCCTAGGGACATATTAGAATCATTATTATGTGTCAAAGGGAGTCATAGGATGAACTATGATCCCCTTTGACCCATTACATGATGACATATGTCCCTAGGGGTTCTAGGACCCCTAAGGGCATATTAAAATTATTCATATGTGTCAACGGGGGTCATAGGTTAACCTATGACACCCTTCGACTCATTACATGATGTCATATGTCCCTAGGGGTCCTAGGACCCCTAGTGACATATTAGAATCGTTCATATGTGTAAAAGGGGGTCATAGGTTGGCCTATGACCCTATTCGATCAATTACATGATGACATATGTCCCAAGGGGTCCTAGGACTCATAGGGACATATTAGAATCATTCTTATGGGTGAAAGAGGACCATAGGTTGGCCTATAAACCCCTTCGACCCATTAAATGATGACATATGTCCCTAGGGGTCTTAGGACCCCTAGGGATAGATTAGAATGTTTTATATGGGTCAAAGAGGGTCATACGTCAACATATGACCCCTTTCGACCCATTACATGATAACATATGTGCCTAGGGGTCCTAGGACCTCTAGGGACATTTTAGAATTGTTCATATGTGTTAAAGGGGGTCATATTTTGACGAATGACCTCCTTTGACCCATTACATGATGACATATGTCCCTAGGGGTCCTAAGACCCCCAAGGACATATTTGAATCATTCTTATGGGTCAAAGGGTGTCATAGGGTGACCTATGACCCCGTTCAACCCATCACATGATGACATATATCCCTAGGGGTCCTAGGACTCCTAAGGATATATTAGAATCATTCATATGTGTCAAAGGGGGTCATAGGTCCTTTGACCCATTAAATGACGACATATGTCCTTAGGGGTCCTAGGACCCCTAAGGACATATTATAATAATTCATATCTGTCAAAGGGTTTCATAGGTCCTTCGACCCACTACATGATGACATATGTCCCGAGGGGTCCTAGGACCCCTAAGGTAATATTAAAATTGTTGAAATGGATCAAAGTAGTTCATAGCTTAACCTATGACCCCCTTCGACCCATTACATGATGACATAAGTCCCTAGGGGTTCGACGACCCCTAGGGACATATTGTAATCATTCATATGTGTGAAAGGGTGTCATAGGTTGACCTATGACCCCCTTCGACTCATTATGTGATGACATATGTCCATAGGTGTCTTAGGAACCTCAGGGACATATTAGAATCATTTTTATGATTCAAAGCGAGTCATAGGTTGACCTATGATCCTCTTCGACTTATTACATGATGACATATGTCTCTAGAGGTCCTTGGACCCCTAGGGACATATTAGAATCATTAAAATGGGTCAAAGGGGGTCATAGCATGACCTATGACCCCATTCAACCCATTACATGATGACATCTATCCCTAGGGGTCCTAGGACACCTAGGGACATATTAGAATCATTCTTATTTGTCAAAGAGAGTCATAGGGTGACCTATGACCCCCTTTGAACCATTACATGATAAAATTTGTCCATAAGTGTCCTAGGACCCCTAGGGACATATTACAATCGTTCATATGTGTCAAAGGGGGTCATAGGTTGTCTTATAACCCCCTGCGACCCATTAAATGATGACATATGTCTCTAGGGGTTCTAGGACCCCTAGGGACATTTTAGAATGCTTCATATGGGTCTAAGGGGTTCATAGGTTCCCCTATGACCCCCTGTGACCAATTAAATGATGACATATGTCCCTAGGGTTCCTAGGAACCCTAGGTACATATTAGAATGATTCATATCGGTCAAAGGGAGTCATACGTTAACCTATGATCCCTTTCGACCCGTTAAATGACAACATATGTCCCTAGGGGTCCTAGGACCCCTAGTGACATATTAGAATCGTTCATATGTTTCGAAGGGGGTCATAAGTTGACCTATGACCCCTTTCGACCTATTTTTTGATGTCATATGTCACTAGGGGTCTTATGCCCCTTAGGGACATATTAGAATCATTCTTACGGGTCAAAGGGGTCATAGGATGACCTATGAAACCCTTTGACCCATTACATAATGACATATGTCCCTAGGGGTCCCAGGACCCCTAGTGACATATTAGAATCATTCATATGTTTCAAAAGGGTTCATAGGTTGATCTATGACCCCCTTTGACTCATTACATGATAACATATGTCCCTAGGGGTCCTACGACCACTATGGACATAATAGAATAATTCATATGTGTCAAAGTCAACCTATGCCCCCTTTCAACCCATTACATGATATATGTCCCTAAGGGTCGTAGGAGCCTTAGGGACATATTATAATCATTCAGATGGATCAAAGGGGGTCACAGCTTGACCTAAGACCCGCTTTGACCCATTACATGATGACATATGTCCTAGGACCTGTTGGGACTTATTTGAATCATTCTATTGGGTGTGAGGGGGTCATAGTTTGACCTATGACAACATTCGAGCCATTAAATGATGACATATGTCCCTATGGGTACTAAGACCCCTAGGGACATATTAGAATAGTTCAAATGGGACAAAGGGGGTCATAGCTTGACCTATGACCCCCTTCAACCCATTACATGACGACATAAGTCCCTAGGTGTCCGAAGACCTCTAGAAAAATATTAGAATCGTTCATATGTGTCAACTTTGACCCATTACATGATGGCATATGTCCCTAGGGGTCTTAGGACCCATAGAAAATTTTTAAGATCATTCAAATGGGTAAAAGGAGGTCATAGGACCCCTAGGGACATATTTCATCATGTAATGGGTCGAAGGGGGTCATAGGTCAAGCTATGACCTCCTTTTACCCTTCGACCCATTACATGATGACATATGTCCCTAGGGGTCCTTAGACCCCTAGGGACATATTAGAATCATTCTTATGGGTGAAAGGGGGTTATAGGGTGACCTATGACCCCCTTCGACCCATTACATCATAACATATGTCGCTAGGGGTCATTGGACCCCTAAGGTAATATTAGAATGCTTCATATGGGTCAAAGGGGGTCATAGGTTGACCTATGAACCCCTTTGATCCATTAAGTGATGACATGTGTCCGTAGGGGTCCTAGGACCCCTCAGGACATATGAAAAAGTTTTATATAGGTCAAAAGGGGTCATAGGTTAACTTATGACCTATGATCCCCTTCGACCCTTTACATGACGACATATGTCCCTAGGGGTCCTAGGACCCCTAGGGACATATTAGAATCGTTCATATGTGTCAAAGAGGGTCATAGGTTGACCTATGACCCCCTTCGACCCATTACATGACGAAATATGTCCCTAGGGGTCCTAGGACCCCTAAGGTAATATTAAAAAATTTCAAATGGGTCAAAGGGGGTCATACTTCACCTATGACCCCCTTCGTCCCATTACATGACAACATATTAGAATCTTTCTTATGTGTCAAAGGGTGTCATAGGTTGACCTATCACCCCCTTCGACCCATTACATGATGACATATGTTCCTAAGGGTCCTTGGACCCCTAGGGACATATTAGAATCATTCTTATATGTCAGAGGGGGTCATAGGGTGACCTATGACTCCATTCGACCCATTAAATGATGCCATTTGTCCCTAGGGATCCGAGGACCCCTTGGGACATATTAGAATCATTCATATGTGTCAAATGGGGTCATAGGTTGACCTATGACCCACTCCAATCTTATTAGAATGGATCTTATGGTTCAAAGGGGGTCATAGGTTTACCTATGACCCCCTTCAACCCATTACATGATGACATATGTCCCTAGGGGTCCTAGGTCCCCTAGAGAAATATTAGAATCATTCATATGGGTCAAAGGGGGTCATAGCTTGACCTATGACCCCCTTCAATCGATTACATCATGACATATTTTTTTAGGGGTCCTAGGACCCCTAGGGACATATTAGAATTATTCTTATGGATCAAAGGGGGTTATAGGGTGACCTATGACCCCCTTAATCACATTATATGATGACATATGTCCCTATGGGTCCTAGGAACCCTAGGGACATATTAGGATGCTTCATATGGGTCAAAGGAGTTCATAGGTTTACCTATGAACCCCTTTGACCCATTAAATGACTACATTTGTGTTTATATGGGTGAAAGGGGGTCAGAAGTTAACCTATGACCCCCTTTGACTCATTACATGGCGACATACGTCGCTAGGGTTCCTAGGACGCCTTGAGACATATTAGAATCATTCTTATGGAGTTAAGGGGGTCATAGATTGACCCATGACCCCCTTTGACCCATTAAATGATGACATATGTCCCTAGGGGTCCTAAGATGCCTAGGGTCATATTAGAATCATTGTTATGAGTCAAAGGGGGTCATAGGTTGACCTTTGGCCACCTTCAACTTATTACATTATGACATATGTCCCTAGGGGTCCTAGGACCCGTAGGGCCTTATCAAAATCATTGTTATGACTCAGGGTCATAGGGTGACCTATGACCCCCTTTAGCCCATTAGATGATGACATATGTTCGCAGGGGTCCTAGGACCCCTAGGGACATATTAGAATCGTTCTCATGTGTCAAAGGGGGTCATAGGTTGACCTATGACCCCCTTCAGACATATGTCTCGACGGGACTTAGGATCGCTAAGGCCATATTAGAATCGTTCATATGTGTCAAAGGGGGTTATAGGTTGACCTATGACCCCCATAGACCCATTACATGACGACATATGTCCCTCGAGATCCTAGGACTCCTAAAGTAATATTAGAATTGTTCGAATGGGTCAAAGAGGGTAATAAATTGACCTATGACCGCCTTTAACCCATTACATGACGACGTATGTCGCTAGGGATCCTAGAACCCCTAGGGACATATTAGAATCCTTGTTATTGTTCAAAGGGTGTGATAGGTTGACCTATAACCCCTTTGGACCCATTACATGATAAAATATGTCCTTAGGGGTCCTAGGACCCCTAGGGACATATTAAAATTATTCAAATGGGTCAAAGGGTGTCATAGCTTGACCTATGACCCCATTCAACCCGTTACTTGATGACATATGTCATTAAGTGTCCTAAGACCCCTAGGGACATATTAGAATTGTTCTTATTTTTCAAAGGGGGTCATAGATTGACCTATGACAATTTTTGACCCATTACATGATGACATATGTTCCTAGAGGTCGTAAGACCCGTATGGACAAATTAGAATCATTCTTATGATTCAAAAGGTGTCATAGGGTGACCTACGATCCCCTTAGAACCATTACATGATGACATATATCCTTAGGGGTGCTAGGACCCCTAGGACGCTTAGGGAGATTTTAGAATTATTTTTATGGGTCAAAGGGGGTCATAGGTCACCCTATGACCCCCTTCCGCACATTACATGATGACATATGTCCCTAGGGGTCCTAGGACCCCTAAGGACATATTAGAATGCTTCATATGGGTCCAAGGGGGTCATAGGTTGACCTATGACCCCCTTTGTCCCATTAAATGATGATTTATGTCCTAGGACCCATAAGGACATATTAAAATGCTTCATATGGGTCGAAGGGGTTCATAGGTTGACCTATGACCCCCTTCGACCCATTAAATGATGACTTATGTCCTTAGGGTTCTTGGGACCCCTAGGGACATATTAGAATGCTCCATATGGGTCAAAGGGGGTCATAGGTTAACCTATGACCCCTTTCAACTCATTACATGATGACATATATCTTTAGGGGTCCTAGGACCCCTAGGGACATATTAGAATTGTTCTTATGGGTCGAACGGGTTCATAGGTTTACCTATAACCCCCTTCGACCCATTAAATGATGATATATGTCCTTAGGGTACCTAAGACCCCTAGGGACATGTTAAAATCATTCATATGTGTCAAATGGGGTCATAGGTTGACCTATGACCCCCTTCAATCCATTACATGATGACATATGTCCCTAGAGGTACTAGGACCCCTAGGGACATATTAGAATCATTCTTATCAGTCAATGGAGTTCATAGGGTGACCTATGACTCACTTAGACCCATTACATGATGACATATGTGCTTAGGTGTCCTATGACCCCTAGGGACATATTAGAATCATTCTTATGGGTCAAAGGTGATCATATGTCTTATGGGTCAAAGGTGGTCATAGGGTGAGCTATGACCCCCTCCAACCCATTACATGACGATATATCTCCCTAGGGGTCCTAGGACCCTTAGGGACATATTAGCATGCTTCATATGGGTCAAAGGGGGTCATAGGTTGACCTATGAGCCCCTTTGACCCATTAAATGTTGACTTATGTCCCTAGGGGTCTTAAGACCCCTAGGGACATATTAGAATGCTTCATATGGGTCAAAGGGGGTCATATGTTAACCTATGACCCCCTTTGAACCATTACATGATGACATATGTCTTTATGTGTCCTAGGACCCCTAGGACATATTAGAATTGTTCTTATGGGTTGAAGGGGGTTATAAGTTGACCTATAAACCCCTTTGACCCATTAAATGATGACATATGTCCCTAGGGGACCTAGGAAGCCTAGGGATATATTAGAATCATTCATATGGGTCAAAGGGAGTCATAAGTTGACCTATGAACCCCTTCAGCCCATTACATGACGACATATGTCCCTAGAGGTTCTAGGATTCCTAAGGACATATTAGAATCATTCTTATGGCTCAAAGGGGGTCATAGGGTGACCTATGACCTCCATCAACCCATTACATGATGACATATTTTTCTAGGCATCTTAGGACCCCTATGGACATATTAGAATTGTTCATATGTGTCAAAGGGGGTCATAGTTTGACCTATGACCCCCTTCGACCCATTACATGATGACATATGTCCCTAGGTGTTCTAGGACCCCTATGGACATATTAGAATCTTTCATATGTGTCAAATGGGGTCATAGGTTGATCCATTACATGACGACAGACATCCCTAGGGGTTGTAGGACCCCTAGGGACATATTTGAATCGTTCAGATGGGTCAAATTTGGTCATAGCTTTACTTATTGCTCCCTTTGACTCATTACATGAAGACATATGTTCCTAAGGGTCCTAGGAGCCTTCGAGACATATTAGAATCATTCATATGTTTGAAAGGGGTTCATAGGTTGATGTATGACTCCATTCGATGCATTGCATGACGACATATGTCCCTAGGGATCCTAGGATTCCTAGAGACATATTAGAATCGTCCCAATGGATCAAAGGGGGTCATAAGTTGACCAATGACCCCCTTCGACCCATTACATGACAACATATGTCCCTAGGGGTCCTACGACCGCTAGGGACTGTGATGAACCCTTTTTTCAAAATTTTAGTCTGATATTCAATTTAGGTATAAATTAGGAAATCATCAAATTTTTAAACAAACAACCTAAGATCCTTTCTTCTATTAGTTATGCGAGGAGTTTGAGAATTATCATTAATTTATTGATTTTAAGGGAATATTTCTCCTCATAGTGTTAGGTCATCTTTCATCCTGATTATGATCATTCTAAGATGGTAAAATGACGGTGCAGAGGGCGCGTGAAACAAGTCCTCGAAATTACTCCGTCTTTCCCCCCACCAACTCTCTATCTCAGGATTTCATAATTCAGGTGAAGGTACAACCTTCTACACTATAATTCAAAGTTCCTTATGTTATTCAAATTTCTATATATATAAGTTTATTGTATTAATATCCTTTGATACAATATTTATTATTACTTTATGTATCAATATCCGTTTGAACTTTGATTATCATGCATATATATATATATATATATATCTATATATCTATATATATATATATATATATATATGCAATGTAAAATATGATAATCTGAACAACTATTGCAAATGTTTTAATAACATTGAGTACTTCTTGTTATTTATAATATCTATTTTGATATGCATGCGATAACACTTATGAATTCATAATGTAATAATATTGCAAGCATGTAATAATCCTTTCCTGTGAAAGCCCAACCATTCTATGTCAGGGCATGAGACAGGAATTTTGTAATCCCCCTTAATAGCATTGTATTCATTAACATTATTGTGATAAGACACAACTAGATTTTATGTCAATACCTTCAAACTTTAGACAATCCACTATTTGAGATGTACAGGAGGAAATTATAATAGTACTCGTATCCGGATTACAGATGTACTACCCTGTCAGCATGGTCTTGCGAATCAGATTACGACTTGATGTCTTGAAGTAATTATATATATCTTGCATCCATTCATAGAATGTGAAATATTCTGTTACGTATTCAATGTTGGTTTTAATATATCATTTGTTCTTCTTTGAATGTGAAATATTGATTATGCTGCTTGATGCAATCCCTTCCTTCGTATTTCTCCTCCCTTTGCCCTAACCCTATGACAGGTATTAATATGCTATTCGGTAGTCACCATATTGTGTCGTGTCTATTCAATGTAACTTAGTTATATTTTAGTTTCCTTATGTGCATCGATTAGTATTAGATTATTTTTAGCTTGGGCATATGTACATAGTAAATCTTGATAATTATGTATAAGTTCCAATATGATAATAATTAATAATTAGGGTTTCTTTGAATTAGAAGATGTTTAAATACTTATGTTAGGTTTAGGTTTATGGAATTAAATAACATTTATAATATTAATAGGGTTTATGTATTAATGTATTGTGAACTAATAATACATTTAAGGTTATGTTTGTTCATAAGGAATAGAAAAATGATTAAAATAATATTTGAAACATTTCAAAGTAGTAACAACATATTAACATATTAAAATAATATTTGTCTTAACTTATACAATTTGATTGAAATACTTTTTAGAGATTTTTAATTTAGTATATTAAAAATTTACATTAATCTAGGTTCATACAGTCCCCCCTTCCTGATTTTGCTTGTCCCCAAGCAAAGCTGAATGAGAAAGGATTTCTTCTTGAACCCACGAAGCATCTTCCCTGGGAAGATTTTTCCATTTTACTAAGTACTTTGGAATAGTCCGATTTCTTAATCTTTGTTCACGTCTATCAAGAATAATCTTAGGCTCCAATATCAACTTCCCTTCACTCTCTAATGGTGGAAGATCACCACATGGGACTATATGTTTCCCAAGAACCTTTTTAAGCCTGGATACATGGAAGACATTATGGATCTTGCTATTTTCGGGCAATTCTATTTCATATGCTACCTCTCCTATCCTTCGTAGGATCTTGTATGGTCCATAGAAATGTGACTTTAGTTTTTCTGCTCCACTGATTTTGATAGAAGATTGTTTATAGGGTTGTAATCTCAAGAATACTAGATCTCCAATTTGGAATGACCTGTCAATTTGCTTCTGGTTAGCATATATCCTCTATTAATTTTGAGCTTGGTGGAGGTTATCTTTGAGAGTCTTCATGATGTCAATACTTTCCTGAATGAAATCTTTAGCTCCAGGGACTCTGCTTTCTTGATTGATTAGGTCTCCAAATGTAGTAGCATCATATCCATATAATGCTTTAAATGGACACATTCCAATAGACATGTGATGAGTATTATTATAACAATATTCTCCCAAGTACAACCATTTGATCCATGAATTTTGTTGTCTGGTTACATAGTTTCTGAGATATCCTTCTATCCATTTGTTAACAATTTCAGTTTATCCATTTATTTGGGGGTGATAGTTGGTGCTAGGAGTTAATTCCGTTCCTGCTAATCTAAAAAGTTTCTTTGAGAATAAGCTAAGAAATTTACTATCTTTGTCACTAATGATATTCTTTGGTAATCCATGTAATCTAAGAATTTCTTTAAAGAATAATTCTACTATTTGTGGTGCCTTTAAATGTATGGATATGGGAAAGAAATGTGCATATTTGGTTAACCTATCTACTACTACCATGATGGAGTCTTTGTCTTGCACTTTAGGTAAGCCTATAATGAAATCCATAGAAATGCTCTCCCATTTTTGTTCTGGAATAGGTAATGGTTGTAATAACCCATCTAGATAATCATGCTCAACTTTATTTTTTTGGCATATTATACACTCCTGAACATGTTTTATAACATCTTTCTTTTGGCCTTTCCATGAGTATCTTTCCCTTATTTTCTTGTAGGTTTTGTAGAATCCAATGTGTCCAGATAGAGGGTTGTCATGATATTCTCTCATAACCTTACCTTTAACTTTGGAATTTGTTGCAAGTAATATTCTTCTCCTATATAGTATGAGTTCTTTAATTATTTTGATTTCATCATTAGTTACACTTCCTTCAATGATTTCCTTAGTCCTAGGATCCTTAGCATATTTCACAATAATTTCATTTTTCCAATCATCTGTGATGCTAGTAAGGGTGTTCAATTGACCTTTTCTAGATAAGGAATCTGCTACCACATTGTGAGTTCCTTTAACATAGTCAATATAAAAATTATATGCTTGGATTTTACATACCCACTTTTGCTAGCGATCATTAAGGTCCTTTTGATTCATGAAGAATCTCAAACTATTATGGTCTATTTTAATGTTGAATCTTCCACATACTAGGTACTGTGAGAATTTTTCCAATGCATGCATGATAGCCAACATTTCCTTATCATAAATTGAATAGTGTCGTTCAATTTTTGTTAGTTTCCTACTTTCGAAAGCAATAGGGTGTTTGTTCTGCATAAGTACAACCCCAATCCCTTCACCAGAAGCATCACACTATAATTCAAAGGGTTGTGAAAAATCAGGGACCACTAAGACTGGGCAAGAACTCATTTTCTCTTTTAATTCTTTAAAAGCCCTTTGCGCTACTTCATTCCATCCAAAATTTCCCTTTTTTGTCAAATCTATTAAAGGAGTTGCTAACTTGGAGAAATTTTTCACAAACTGCCTGTAATAGCTATACAATCCCAAGAATCCTCTGAGTTGTGTTAGGGTTTTGGGTTTTTGTCATTCCTTAATTGCTTTAATTTTTTCCTCATCCATGCTTACACCTTTGGCACTGATTTTGTGGCTAAGATAGAGAATCTCTTCTAATCCAAATTCACATTTTGATGCCTTTGCAAATAGTGATTCAGACTCTAGTATGCTTAGTATTTCTTCAATATGTTGAAGGTGTTCTCCCCGTGACTTGCTATAGATGAGAAGGTCATCAAAGAAGATAAGGAGGAATTTCCTAAGTAGTTTTTGGAAGATATGATTCATACATGACTGGAAGGTGGCCAAAGCATTAGTGAGGCCAAAAGGTAGAACTAGAAATTCAAAATGTCCATAATGACATCGAAATGTTGTCTTGGGGACATCCTCCTCCCTCATTCTAATTTGATGGTATCCTGATCGTAAATGAATTTTGGAAAAATATACTACTCCATGAAGTTCATCTATAAGTTCATCCACCCTGGGAATGGGATACCAATTTTTTATAGTTTTCTTATTTAGTGCCCGATAATCTATACACATTCTCATTGTCCCATCTTTCTTTTTCACTAGTACTATTGGGGATGCAAAAGGACTGGAACTAGGTTGAATATGCCCCATGGCTAAGAGTTCTTGGATGGCCTTTTCAATTTCATCTTTATACTTTTGAGGATGTCGATAAGGGGTGGTGATCACTAGCTTAGCATCGATTTCCAATTCTATAATGTGTTCAAATCCTCTTTTGGGTGGCAATCTTGGTGGAATTTCTTCAAATACCTTCCCATGTTTTTTAAGGATAGGTTCAATATCTATATGGATAGCTGATTCTTGAGGTGTGGATTTATTTAATACCAAACATTGTGCAACCCACTCTCCTCGACCATGCCATAGTATTCTTTCTATTCTTTTACATGAGACCAATTTTGCCGAACCATCAGGTATCCCTTCCAATGTTATTTCTTCACCCTTGTGCTCAAAGTGGATTTTTAAGTTTGGAAGGTCAAACCTAAAATATCCCAAAGAAAATATCCATGGACTTCCTAGAATTATATCTGAATCTAGTGGAACCACATGTAGATATTCCCTGATGGTGTGCTTCCTCCCCAAAGTGATTTCCTGTTGTGGAATTATCTTTGTACATTGCACTAATGATCCCATGGCTTGAATGGAAGTGAAACCTTTGAACTTCTTAGTTTTTAATTTCATTTTTTTGACAAGTTTTTCATCAATGTAGTTATGGGATGCTCCACTATCAACTAATGCAATAACTTTTTGTCCATTAGGAGTGCATCTAATTCTCAAGACTCAATTTTTAGAGGGTTGAGTCATAGTAGCTATCACTCCATATTCTTCTCCCTCTTCTCCATTACCTTGGTCACATTTTTACTTTTTTTTGACCTCTTCTTCCTCTAAGTCTTCTTCTATTCTTTGGACGTGACCTCTTTTTTCACATCTGTGTCTTGGTGCCCAATCTATTCCATAGTGGTGACAAGTGTTTCTTTTTCCACAACAGTTATGGCCTGGTTCCCATGGCTTTTGGCATTTAAAGCATAACTTTTTCTTCTTAATTTCTTCTTGATCCTTTGTAGGGATGAACTTTTTGTGGAATTTATTATTTTTGTGATTTTTTGTATTAGGTTTATTCCAGGATTTGTTATTTGTATTTGAAACTTCCAATTTGAGTGCTATTTCAAAGGCATCATCTAGAGATGAAGGTTTCAAGGCACTTACTAGACCATTTAGTGAATCTCTCAATCCTTATATGAAAAAGTAAGTAGAGTGTTCATCATCTACTCCTATGACCTGGACCGAGATCTTTTGGAATTCCTTAATATAATCGTCTACTGTTCCTTGCTATCTTATTTGAGTTAATTTCTTAAAGTTTTCTTGAGGATGCTTTCTATCAAATCTCTTAATGAGTTTCTGAGAGAATTCTTCATAGGAGGTAATATTTTGGTGCCCTTGAGTAATAAGACCGTGGTGCCACCAATCATGTGATGTTTCTTCTAGGTGGAGGATCGCAAACTGGAGAGCATCTTCTTCTGTCATTGGACTAAGGGTCAAATACGTGTTTAATTTTTGTAACCAGGCACATGCAGTGATTTTTTCTGACCCATCAAAATTTAGAAGTGTCACTTTATTTACTTTAGTTCTAAAGTCTTGGTTTTGAAAGCTTCTTTCTCTCTTATGTGTTTCATGTCTATTGGCTTCACAAAATTCTCTGAATGATATTAACTCTCTGATTTCTGGTTCAAGGTTGGCATAAACTCTGGCATTCTTGATAACTATATTGGTTGTCTGTCCCTCTTCTTCCATTGAGGGCTCTTCCCTAGGTAAGAAGGTAGGATTGGGTACTTGAGGTGGTGAAGCTCCATTATTTGCTAAATGATTTGAACTTATGTCCCCTCCACCAGAATTATTATTTTTAATATTGTTTATGGAATTTCCAATGTTTTGCAGAGCTTGAAGAAGTGCTTGATTTGATCTTTCTATTTTGCTTTGCTAACATTTGGTTTGTCTATTCCATAACATTTCTAATTTCATTACATAATTGCTCACTCATTTTTGCTCCTCTTGTCATTTACTATATTTTTAGGATGGTAGGATCAGGCTCTGATACCAATTGTGATGACCCTTTTTTTCAAAATTTTAACCTTATATTCAATTTAGGTATAAATTAGGAAATCATTAAATTTTTAAACAAACAACGTAAGATCCTTTCTTCTATTAGTTATGCAAAGAGTTTGAGCATTATCATTAATTTATTGATTTTCAAGGAATATTTTTCCTCATAGTGTTAGGTCATCTTTCATCCTGATTATGATCATACCGAGAAGGTAGAATGATGGTGCAGAGGGCACGTGAAACAAGGTCCAAGTGTATCCAACAAGTCCTCAAAATTACTCTACCTTTCCCCCCACCAACTCCCTCTCTCAGAATTTCATAATTCAGGTGAAGGTACAACCTTCTACACTATAATTCAAAGTATATCCTGATGTTATTCAAATTTCTATATATATATATATATATATAAGTTTATTGTGTTAATATCCTTTGATACAATATTTGTTATTACTTTATGTATCAATATCCATTTGAACTTTGATTATCACACACACACACACACACAAATATATATATATATATATATATATATATATATATATATATATATATATATATATACAATGTAAAATATGATAATTTGAACAAGTATTGCAAATGTTTTAATAACATTGAGTGCTTCTTTTTATTTATAATATCCATTTTAATATGCATGCGATAACACTTATGAATTCATAATGTAATACTATTGCAAGCACGTAATAATCCTTTCATGTTAAAGCCCAACCATTCTATGTCGAGGCATGAGAAAGGAATTTTGTAATCCCTCGTAATAGCATTGTATTCATTAACATTATTGTGATAAGACACAACTAAATTTTATGTCAATACCTTCAAACTTTAGATAATCGGCTATTTGAGACGTATAGGAGGAAATTATAATAGTACTTGTATCCGGATTGCAGTATTGCCCTGTTAACATGGTCTTGCGAATTAGATTGCAACATGATGTCTTGAAGTAATTATATATATCTCGCGTCCATTCATAGAATGTGAAATATTCTATTACGTATTCAACATTAGTTTTAATGTATCATTCCTCCTTCTCTGAATGTGAAATATTGATTATGCTGCTTGATGCAATCCCTTCCTTCGTATTTATTCTCCCTTTGCCCTAACCTTAAGATGGGTATTAATATGCTATTCGACAGTGAACATATTGCGTCGTGTCTATTCAATGTAACTTAGTTATATTTTAGTTTCGGTATGTGCATCGATTAGTATTAGATTAATTTTAGCTTGGGCATATGTACATAGTAAATCTTGATAATTATGTATAAGTTCCAATAAGATAATAATTAATAATTAGGGTTTCTTTGAATTAGAAGATGTTTAAATACTTACTTTAGGTTTAGGTTTATGGAATTAAATAACATTTATAATATTAATAGGGTTTATGTATTAATGTATTGTGAACTAATAATACATTTAAGGTTATGTTTGTTCACAAGGAATAGAAAAATGATTAAAATAATATTTGAAACATTTCAAAGTAGTAACAACATATTAACATATTAAAATAATATTTGTCTTAACTTATACAATTTGATTGAAATACTTTTTAGAGATTTTTAATTTAATATATTAAAAATTTACATTAATCCAGGTTCATTGCAGGGACATATTAGAATTGTTCTTGTGGGTCAAAGGGGGTTATAGGGTCACCTATGACCCCTTTTGACCCATTACATGATGACATATGTCTGTATGGGTCCTAGGACCCCTAGGACCCCTAGGGCCATAGTAGAATGCTTCATATGGGTCAAAGGGGGTCATAGGTTGACCTATGACCCATTCGACCCATTAAATGATGACATCTATCCCTAGGGGTCCTATAACCCCTAGGGACATATTAGAATGCTTCATATGGGTTAAAGTGGGTCATAGGTTGACCTATGACCACCTTCGACCCATTACATGATGAAATATGTCCCTAGGGATCTTAGGAACCCTAGGGAAATATTATAATTTTTTAGATGGGTCAAAGGGGGTCCTAGCTTGACCTATGACCCCCTTTGACCCATTACATGATGACATATGTCCCTAGGGGTCCTAGCACCCCTCGGGACATATTAGAATCGTTCATATGTGTCAAAGGGGTCCATAGGTTGACCTTTGACCCCCTTCGACCCATTACATGATGACATATGTCCCTAGGGGTTGTTGGACCCCTAGGGACATATTAGAATCATTCTTATGGGTCAAAGGCGATGATAGGTCGACCCATTACATGACGACATATGTCCCTAGGGGTCTTAGGACCGCTAGGGCCATATTAGAATGCTTCATATTGGTCAAAGGGGGTCATAGGCTGACCTATGATCCCCTTTGATGCATTAAATGACGACATATGTCCCTAAGGGTCCTAGGATCCCTAGGGACATATTAGAATGCTTCATTTGGGTCAAAGGGGGTCATAGGTTAACTTATGACCCCCTTCGACCCATTACATGATGACATATGTCCCTAGGGATCCTAGGACCCCGAGGGACATATTAAAATTGTTCTTATGGGGTGAAGGGGGTCATAGGTTGACCTATGACCACCTTCGACACATTAAACGATGACATATGTCTTGAGGGGTCCTAGGAACCCTAGTGATATATTAGAATCATTCATATGTGTAAATGGGGGTCATAAGTTGACCTATGATCCCCTTGAAACCATTACATGATGACATACATCCCTAAGGGTCCAAGGACCCCTAGGGACATATTAGAATCATTGTTATGGGTCAAAGGGGGTCATAGGGTGACCTATGAACCCATTCAACCCATTATATTACGACATATGTCCCTAGGGGTCCTAGGATCTCTAGTAATATATTAGAATCATTCATATGTGTTAAAAGGGGTCATAGGTTGACCTATGACCCCCTTTGACTGATTACATGATCACATATGTCCCTAGGGGTTCTACGACCCTTATGGACATATTAGAATAGTTCATATGTGTCAAAGGGGGTCATAGCTTGACCTATGAACCCCTTCGACCCATTATATGATGACATATGTTCAGAGGGGTCCTTGGACCCATAGGAACATATTAGAATCATTAAGATGGGTCAAAGAGGGTCATAGCTTCACCTATTACCCCCATTGACCAATTACATGACTACATATGTCTCCAAGGGTCCTAGGACACCTCGGGACATATTAGAATCGTTCATATGTGTCATTCGAGCCATTATATGATGACATATGTCCTAAGGGGTCATAGGACACCTAGGAAAATATTAAAATTATTCTTATGGCTCAAAGGGGAATATTAGGTTGACCTATCACCCTTTTCGACCCATTACATGATGACATATGTCCCTAGGGGTCATATGACTCCTAAGGACATATTAGAATCATTCAAAAGGGTCAAAGACGGTCATAGCTTGACCTATGACCCCCTTCGACCCATTACATGACAATATATGTCCCTAGGGCTCCTAGGACTGCTAGGGACATATTAGAATCATTCTAATGGGTCAAAGGGGGTCATACGGTGACCTATGATGCCCTTTGACCCATTACAAGATGACATATGTTCCTAGGGGTCCTAGGGACATATTAGAATGCTTTATATGGGTCAAAGGGGGTCATATGTTCACCTATAACCCCTTTAAACTCATTAAATGATGACATATGTCCCTAGGGGTCTTAGGACCCCTAGGGACATATTAGAATGCTTCATATGGGTCAAAAGAGGTCATAGGTTTACCTATGACCAACTTTGACCCATTATGTGAACACATATGTCCCTAGGCATCCTAAGATCCCTAGGGACATATTAGAATCATTCATATATGTGAAAGGGGGTGATAGGTTGACATATTAACCCCTTCGACCCGTTACATGACGACATATGTCCCTAGGGGTCCTAGGACCTCTAGTGACATATTAGAATTGCTCATCTATTTCAAAGGGGGTCATAAGTCACCCTATGGCCCCCTTCGACCCATTATATGATGACATATGTCCCTAGGGGTCCTAGGACCCCTAGGGACATATTACAATCATTTTTATGTTGCAAAGGGGGTCATAGGTCTTCGACCCATTACATGACAACATATGTCCTTAGGAGTCCTAAGACACCTAAAGACATATTAGAATGCTTCATATGGGTCCAAGGGGGTCATAGGTTGACCTATGACCCCCTGTGACCTATTAAATGACAACATATGTCCCAAGGGGTCCTAGGACACCTAGAGACATATTAGAATGCTTCATATGGGTCCAAGGGGGTCATAGGTTGACCTATGACCCTTTGTGACCCATTAAATGACAACATATGTCCCAAGGGGTCCTAGGACCCCTAGAGACATATTAGAATTTTTCATATGGGTCAAAGGGGGTCATAGGTTAACCTATGACCCTCTTCGACCCATTACATGATGACATATGTCCCTAGTGATCCTAGGACCCCTAGGGACATATTAGAATCATTCATATGTGTCAAAGGGGGTCATAGGTTGATCTATGACCCCTTTTGATCCATTACATGACAAATTTTGTCCCTAGGGGTCCTAGGTCCCCTAGGGAAATATTAGAATCATTCTTATGGGTCAAATGGGGTCATATGGTCACCTATAACCCCCTTCGACCCATTACATGATTACATATGTCCCTAGGGGTCGTAGCACCCCTAGTGACATAGAATATTTCATATGTTTCAAAGCCTTCGACCCATTACATGATGACATATGTCCCTAGGGGTCCTAGGACCCCTAGGGACATCTTAGAATCGATCTTATGGGTCAAAGGGGTTCATAGGGTGACCTATGACTGCCTTCGACCCATTACATGATGACATATGTCCCTAGGGGTCCTAGGACACCTAGAGACATATTATAATCATTCTTATGGGTCCAAGGAGGTCATAGGTCCTTTCAACGCATTACATGATGACATATGTCATAGGTCGACCCATTAAATGATGACATATATCCTGACCCCTAAGGACATATTAGAATCGTTCATATGTGCCGAAGGGGGTCATAGGTTGACGTATGAACCCATTCAACCCATTGTAAGATGACATATGTCATTAGGGGTCTAAGAACCCATATGGACATATTAGAATCATTCTTATGTTGTGAAGGGGGTCATAGGTTGACCTATGACCACCTTCGACTCATTTAGTGATGACATATGTACCTAGGGTTCCAGGGACCCCTACGAAAATATTAGAAGCATTCATATGTGTGAAAAGGTGTCATTGGTTGACCTATGACTCCCTTCGACCCATTACAAGATGTCATATGTCCTTAGGGGTCTGGGACCCCTAGGGACATATTAGACTCATTCTTATGGGTCAAAGGGTGTCATGGGGTGACCTATGACCCTCTTCGAGCCTTTACATGATGACATATGTCCCTAGGGGTCCTATTACCCCTAGGGACATATTAGAATCATTCTTATGTGTCAATTACATGACAACATATGTCCTTAGGGGTCCTAAGACCCTAGGGATATATTAGAATCGTTCATATTTCTCAAAGGGGGTCATACGTTGACCTATGACCCCGTTCAACCCATTACATAATCACATATGTCCCTAGGGGTCCTTGGACCCCTATGGTAAGATTAGAATTGTTCAAATGGGCCAAAGGGGGTCATAGCTTCAACTATGACCCCCTTTGACCTATTACATGATCACATATGTCCCTAGGGGTCCTAAGACCCCTAGGGATATATTAGAGTCGTTCATATGTGTCAAAGGGGGGTCATAGGTTGAGCTATGACCTCCTTCGACCCATTACATGATGACATATGTCCTTAAGGGTCCTAAGACACCTATGGACATATTAGTATCGTTCTTATGGGTAAAAGGGGGTCATAGGTTGACCTATTACCCCCTTTGACCCATTACATGATGACATATCTCCCTATGGGTCCTAGGACCCATAGGGACATATTAAAATCATTCAAATGGGACAAAAAGGGTCATAGCTTGACCTATGTCCCACTTCGACCCATTACATTATAACATATGCCCCCAGGGGTCCTAGGACACCTAGGAACATATTAGAAATGTTCATATATGTCAAAGGGGGTCATAAGTTGATCTATGAACTTGTTTAACCCATTAAATGATGACATATGTCCCTAGGGGTCTTAGGACACATAGGGACATATTAGAATAATTCTTATGGTTCAAAGGGGGTCATGGGTTGACCTATGACTTGCTTCAACCTATTACATCATGGTATATGTCCGTAGGGGTCCTAGCACCCCTAGGGACATATTAGTATCATTCAAATGGGTCAAAGGGGTTCATAGCTTGACCTATGACCCTTTATAGCCCATTACATAATGACATAAGTCCCTAGGGATCTGAAGTTCCCTAGCGACATATTAGAGAGGGGTTCGAGGTCCCCTAGCGACATATTGGAATCATTCTTATGTGTAAAAGGGGTCATAGGTTGACCGATAACCCCCTTCGACCCATTACATGATGACATATGTGCCTAGGGGTCTTAGGACTCCTAGGGACATATTAGAATCATTCTCATGGGTCAAAGGGGGTCATAGGGTGACCTATGACCACCTTAGACCCATTACATGATGACATATGTCCCTAAGGGTCCTAGGACTCCTAGGGAGATATTAGAATCGTTGTTATGTGTCAACGAGGGTCATAGGGTGACCTATGACCCTCTTCGACGCGTTACATGATGACATATGTCTCGAAGGGTCTTAGGACCCTTGGGGACATATTAGATTACTTCATATGGGTCTAAGGTGGTCATAGGTTCATCGATGACCCTGTTGGACCCATTAAATGATGACTTATGTCCCTAGGCGTCCTAGGACCCCTAGGGACATATTAGAATGCTTCATATGAGTCAATGCCTATGACCCCCTTCGACCCATTACATGATGACCTATGTTTTTAGTGGTCCTAAGACCCCTAGGGACATTAGAATCATTCTCTTGGGTCGAAGGGGGTCATGGGTTGATTGATAATCCCCTTTGACCCATTAAATGATGACATGTCCCTAGGGGACAAAGGACCCCTACAGACATATTAGAATTGTTCATATGTGTCAAAGGGGGTCATAGGTTGACCTATGACCCCCTTCAACCCATTACATGATGACATATATCCCTAGGGGTTAGAAGACCCCTACAGACATATTAAAATCTTTCTTATGGGTCAAAGGTGGTCATAGGGTTGCCTATGACCCCCTTCAGCCCATTACAGGAGGACATATGTCCCTATGGGTCCTAGGACACCTAGGGACATATTAAAATCATTCATGTGTGTCAAAGGGGGTCATAGGTTGACCTATGACCCCCTTCGACCCATTACATCATAACATATGTCACTAGGGGTCCTGAGACCCCTATGTACATATTAGAATTTTTCATATGTTTCAAAGAGGGTCATAGGTTGACCTATGATCCCCTACGACCCATTACATGACGACATATGTGCCTAGGGGTCTTAGGACCCCTAGAGAAATATTATAATCATTTAGATAGGTCAAAGGTTTTCATAGCTTAACCTATGACCCCCTTTGACCCAATACATGACGATATATGTCCCTGGGGGTCCTAGCACCCCTCAGGACATATTAGAATCATTTATATGTGTGAAAGGGGTTCATTGGTTGACCTATGACCCCCTTCAACCCATTACATGATGACATATGTATAATTGTTTTTATATGTCAAAGGGGGTCATACGTTGACCTATGACCCCCTTCGACCCATTACATGATGACATATGTCCCTATGGGTCTTAGGACCCCTAGCGACATATTAGAATCGTTCTTAAGCATCAATGGGGGTCATAGGTTCGACCCATTCCATGATGACATATGTCCCTAAGGGTCCTAGGACCCCTAGGGACATATTATAATCGTTCTTATGGGTCCCTATGACCCCCTTCAACCCATTAAATGATGACATATGTCCCTTGCGGTCCTAGGACTCCAAGGGACGTATTAGAATCGTTCAAATATGTCAAAGGGGGTCATAGCTTGACCTATGACCCCTTTCAACCCATTACATGAAAATGTATGTCCCTAGGGGTCCTAGGACTGCTGAGGACATATTAGAACCTTTCTTATAGGAAAAAGGTGGTCATAGGGTGACGTATGAGCCTCTTCGACCCATTACATGCCGACATATGTCCCTAAAGGTCCTAGGACCCCTAGGGACATGTTAGAATGCTTCATATGGGTCAAGGGGGTCATAGGTTGCCCTATGACCCCCTTCGACCCATTAAATGACAACATATGTCCCTAGGGGTCCTAGTTTCCCTAGGGACATATTAGAATGCTTCATATGGGTCAATGGGGGTCATACATTAACCTATGCCCCTTTTGACCCATTACATGATGACAGATGTCCCTGGGGATCCTAGGACCCTTAGGGACATATTAAAATCATTCCTATGTGGTGAAAGCGGTCATAGGTTTACCTTTAACCACCTTTGACCCATTAAATGATGACATATGTCCCTAGGGATCCTCAGACCCTTAGCAACATATTATAATCATTCAAATGTGTCAAAAGGTGTCATTGGCTGATCTATGACACCCTTTAACCCATTACATGACGTCATATGTCGCAAGGGGTGCTAGGACCTATAAGGACATTTTAGAATCGTTCTTATGGGTGAAAGGGTGTCAAAGGGTGACCTATGACCCCCTTCAACCCATTACATGATGACATATGTCCCTAAGGGTCCTAGGACGCCTAGGGACATATTAGAATTATTCATATGTTTCAAAAGGTGTCATAGGTTGACCTATGACCGTCTTCAACTGATTACATGAAAACATATGTCCCTAGGGGTCCTAGGACTCGAAAGAAAATATTAGAATCTTTCATATGTGTCAAAGTGGGTCATACATCGACCTATGACCCCCTTCGATCAATTACATGATCACATATGTCCCTAGAGGTCCTGGACAAATTAACACTATTCAAATGGGTCAAAGGGCATAATACTTTGACCTATGGCCTACTTTGACCCATTATAGGATGACATATGTCCCTTGGGGTCCTATGACCCCTAGGGACATAGTAGAATCGTTCTTATGGTTCAAAAGGAGTAATAGGTTGACCTATGACCCCCATCGATCCATTACATGATGACATATGTCCTTAGGGTTCTTAGGACCCCTAGGGACATATTAGAATCATTCTTATTGGTCAAAGGGGGTCATAGGGTTACCTATGACTTGTTTAGATCTATTACATAATGACATATGTCTCTAGGGGTCAAAAGACCCCTAATGACACATAAAATCATTCTTATGGGTCAAATGCAGTCATAGGGTGACCTATGAGCCCCTTCGACCCATTACATGATGAGATATGTCTCTAGGGGTCTTAGAACCCCTAGGGACATATTAGAATCATTCAAATGGGTCAAAGGGGGTCATAGGTTAACCTACGATCCCTTTTGACTCATTAAATGATGACATATGTCCGTAGGGGTCCTAGGATTTTTAGGGACATATTAGAATTGTTCTTCTTGTTCAGAAGGGGTCATAAGTTGACTTATGACCCTTTTCGAGCAATTACATGATGACATATGTCCCTAGGTGTCCTAGGACCCCTAGGAACATATTATAATCATTCTTATGGGTGGAGGGGGGTCATAGGGTGACCTATAACTCTCATCGACCAATTACATGATGACATGTGTTCTTAGGGGTCCTAGGACCCCTAGGGACAAATTAGAATTGTTCTTATGGGTCAAAAGGGGTCATATGTCACCCTATGACTTCCGTAGATCTATTAAATGATGACATATGTCCCTAGTGGTCTTAGGACACGTAAGAACATATTAGAATTGTTCTTATGAGTCAAAAGGGGTCATAGGCTTTCGACCCATTACATGATGACATATGTCCTTAAGGGTCCTAGGACCCCTAGGGACATATTAGAATGCTTTATATGGGTCCAAGGCAGTCATAGGTTGACCTATCACCCCCTACGACCCATTAAATGATGACATATGTCCCTAGGGGTCCTAGGACACCTAATGACATATTAGAATGTTTCATATGGGTCAATGGGACTCATAGGTTAACCTATAACCCCCTTCGACCATTTACATGACATCATATGTCTCTAGGGGTCCTAAGACCCCTAGGGACATATTAGAATCATTCTTATGGGTCAAAGGGGATCATAAATCCATTCGACCCATTAAATGATGACATATCTCCTAGGTGTCCTAGGAATGCTACAGACATATTAGAATCTTTCATATGTGTCAAAGGGGGGTCATAGGTTGACCTATGACCCCTTTCCACCTATTACATGACAAAGACATATTAGAATGCTTCATATCGGTCAAAGGGGGTCATAGGTTGAATTATGAATCCTTTCGACCCATTTAATGACAACATATGTCCTTAGGGGTCTTTGGACCCCTCAGGACATATTAAAATGCTTCATATGGGTCAAAGGGGGCTCGACCCATTAAATGATGACATATGTCCCTAGGAGTCCTAAGACCCCTAAGGACATATTAGAATTGTTCTTATGGGGTGAAGGGGGTCATAGGATGACCTATGACCACCTTAGACACATTAAATGATGACATATGTCCCTTGGAGTTCTAAGACACCTAGGGACATTTTAGAATCGTTTGTATGTGTCAAAGGTGGTCACAAGTTGGCCTATGACCACCTTCAAACCTATTACATGATGACATATGTACTTAGGGGTCTTAGGACCCTTAGGGCCATATTTTAATCATTCTTACGGGTCAAAGGGGGTCATAGGGTGAGCTATGACCCTGTTTAACCCATTACATGATGACATATGTCCCTAGTTGTCCTAAGACCCCTAGTGAGATATTAGAATCATTCATATGTGTTAAAGGGGGTCATAGTTTGACCTATGACACCCTTCAACCCATTACATGATGACATATGTCCCTAGGGGTCCTAGGACCCCTATGGACATATTCGAATCATTCATATGTTTCAAAGGAGGTCATAGGTTGACCTATGACCGCCTTCGACCCATTATATAATGACATATGTCCCTATAGGTCCTAGCACCCCTAGGGACATATTACAATCGCTCTTATGGTTCAAAAGGGGTCATAGGTCACCTATGACCCCCTTCGACCAATTAGATGATGACATATGTCCCTAGGGATCCTAGGACCCCTAGGGATATATTGAAATCGTTCAAATATGTCAAAGGGGGTCATAGTTTGACCTATGACCCGCTTCTACCCATTACATGATTACATATGTCCATACGGGTCCTAAGACCCCTAACAACATATTAGAATCATTCTTATGGTTGAATGTTAGTCATAGTTGACCTATGACCCCCTTTGACCCATTACACGATGACATATGTCCCTAGAGTTCCTAGGACCGTTAGGGAGAATATAGAATCATTCAAATGGGTCAAAGGGGGTCATAGCTTGACTTGTGACCCTGTTCGACCCATTACATCACGAAATATGTCCCTAGGAGTCCTAGGACCCCTAGGGACATTAAAATCATTCAAATGGGTCAAAGGGGGTCATAGCTTGATCTATAACGCGCTTTGACCCATTACATGATGACATATGTCCCTAAGGGTCTTCAGACCCCTAGGGACATATTGAGATCATTCTTATGTGTCAAAGGGGGTTATAAGGTGACCTATGACCCCCTTCGACCCATTACATGATGACATATGTCCCTAGGGGTCCTTGGACCCCTAGGGACATATTACAATGCTTCATATGGGTCCAAGTGGGTCATAGGTTGACCTATGACCCCCTTCAACCAATTAAATGATGACATATTTCTTTAGGAGTTCTAAGACCCCTACAGACATATTAGAATCGTTCTTATGGGTCGAAGCGAGTCATAGGTCTTTGACTTATTAAATGATGACATATGTACCTAGGGGTCCTAGGACCTCGGGGACATATTCAAATAGTTCATATGTGTCAAATGGGGTCATAGGTTAACCTATGACCCCCTTTATGCCATTACATGACGACATATGTCCTTAGAGGTCTTAGAAAATTTAGAAACATATTATAATCATAATTATGTGTCAAAGGGGGTCATAGGGTATCTATGACCCCTTTCAATTCATTACATGATGACATATTTCCTTAGAGGTCCTATGACCCCTAGAGAAATATTAAAATCTCTCATATGTGTCAAACGAGGTCATAGGTTGACCTATGACCCTCTTCGACCCATTACATGAAAACATATGTCCCTAGGGGTCCTAAGACCCCTATGGACATATTATAATCATTCATATGTGTAAAAGGAGATCATAGGTTGACCTATGACCTCCTTCGACCCATCACATGATGACATATGTCCCTAGGGGTTCCAGTACCCGTAGGGACATATTATAATTGTTCAAATGGGTCAAAGGGGGTCATAGCTTGACCTATGACCCCCTTCAACCCATTACATGACGACATATGTCCCTAATGGTCCTAGGAGCCCAAGGGACATATTAGAATCATTTATATGTGTCAAAGGGGGTCATAATTTGACCTATGACCCCTTTCGATCCATTACATAATAACATATGTCCATAGGGGTCCTAGGACTCTTAGGGATATATTATAATCATTCTTATGGGTCAAAGGGGGTCATAGGTTGACCTACGACCCCCTTCGACTCATTACATGACGACACATGTCCCCAGAGGTCCTAGGACTCCCAAGGATCTATTATAATCATTTGAATGGATCAAAGGGTGTCACAGACTGATCTATAACCCCCTTCGACCCATTACATGACGACATATGTCCCTAGGGGTCGTAAGACCCCTAGAGACATATTATAATGCTTCATATGGGTCAGAGGGGGTTACAGATTGACTTATAAACCCTTTTGACCATTTAAATGATGACATATGTCCTTAGGGGTCTTAGCAACCCTAGGGACATATTAAAATGCTTCATATGGGTGAAAGGGGGTCGCAGGTTAACCTATGACTCCCTTCGACCCATTACATGATGACATTTGTCCCAAGGGGTCCTAAGACCCTTAGGGACATGTTAGAATCGTTCTTATGGCGTGAAGGGGGTCATAGGTTGACATATTACCCGCTTTAACTCATTAAATAATGACATATGTCCCTAGGGGTCCTATGACCCTGAGGGACATATTAGAATCACTCATATGTGTCAAAGGGGATGATTGGTTGACCTATGACTCTCTTTGACCCATTATATGACAAAATATGTCCGGTCCCGTAGGAATATATTAGAATAATTCTTATGGGTCAAAAGGTGTCGTATGGTGACCTATGACCTATTTCAACCTATTATATGACGACATATGTCCGTAGGGGTCCTAGAAGCACTAGGGACATATTTGAATCGTTCATATGTGTCAAAGTGGGTTATAGGTTGACCTATGACCCCTTCAACCCATTACATGATGACATATGTCCCTAGGGATTTAGGGAAGCCTAGGGACATATTAGAATCATTCATATGTGTCAAAGCTTCGACCCATTGTATGACAACATATGTCCTTAGGGTTCCTAGGACCCCTGAGGTAATATTAGAATCGTTCAAATGGGTCAAAGTGGGTCATAGCTTGACCTATGACTACCTTTGACGCATTACATGACGGGATATGTTCCTAGGGGTCCTAAGATCCCTAGGGACATATTATAATCGTTCAAATGAGTCAAAGGGGGTTATAGCTTGACCTATGACCCCGTTCGACCTATTACATGATGACATATGTCCCCAGGGGTCCTAAGACCCCTAGGGACATATTAGAATTGTTCTTATGGGTCAAATGGAGTTATAAGGTGACTTATGACCCCCTTTGACCCATTGCATCACAACATATGATCTTAGGGGTCCTAGGAAACCTAGGGACATATTAGACTGCCTTATATGGGTCAAAGGAGGTCATAGGTTGACCTATGAACTCCTTCAATACATTAAATGATGACGTATGTCGCTAGGGGTCCTAGGATATCTAATGACATATTAGAATGTCTTATATGGGTCAAAGGGGATCATAGGTTAACCTATGACCCCCTTCGACCTATTGCAAGATAACATATGTCCTTAGGGGTCCTAAGATCCCCAAAGACATATTAGAATCATTCTTATGGGGTGCATGGGGTCATAGGTTGACTTATGACCCGCTTCGACCCTTAAATGATGACATATGTTGTTAGGGATCATAGGACCCCGAGGGACATATTAGAATTATTCATATGTGTCAAAGAGGGTGATTGGTTGACCTATGACCCCCTTCGATCCATTACATGACATCATATGTCCCTAAGGCCCCGTTTGGTTGGGGAAGATAAATTTGTGCCATAACCAGGTTATCTTATAACCAGGTTTTCGAAAACCTGATTTTGTGGTTTGGAAAGCCAATGGTCCGTTTGGTTGACACGAAAGATGAATATACCGTGGACACCACAATATTATTAAAAAAACTGTCATAAAATTCAAAACCTGATTTTAATTTCGAATTCCACCTTTTTGTTGGAAGAAACTTCTTCCAATTTTTGACCAAAATTGGAAGATGAAATTGAAAACCAGGTTATGATTTTAACCAACCAAACACCAAAGTTTTTTTGCAAAACTTGGTTTTACTCCTGATAACCCAGTTTTGGCCCTCATCTTCCAGCAACCAAACGAGGCCTAAGGGTCTTAGGAAACTTAGGGCCATATTAGAATCATTATTGTGGGTCAAAGGGTGTCATAGGGTGAGCTATGACCCCCTTAAAACTATTACATGACAACATATGTCTCTAGGGGTACTACGAGCCCTAGGCACATATTAGAATCATGCATATGTTTCAAACGGGATCATAGGTTGACCTATGACCTCCTTTGACCCATTACATGACAACATATGTCCTTAGGGGTCCTAGGACGCCTAGGGATATATTAGAATCGTTCATAAGGGTCCTAGGGGGTCATAAGTTGACCTATGACCCTCTTTGACCAATTAAATGATGACATATGTCCCTAGGGGTCTTTGGACCCCTAGGGACATATTAGAATCGTTCTTATGAGTCGAAGGGGGTCACAGGCTAAGGACATATTAGAATCGTTCTTATGGGTCGAAGGGGGTCATAGGTTGGCCTATGACCCCCTTCGACCCATTAAATGATGACATATGTCCCTAGGGGTCCTAGGACCTCAGGGACATATTAGAATAGTTCATATGTGTCAAAAGGGGTAATAGGTTTACCTATGATCCCCTTTGACCCATTATATGATGACATATGTCCCTATGAGTCCTAGCACCCCTCGGGACATATTACAACTGATCTTATGGTTCGACCCATTAAATGATGACATATGTCCCTAGGGATCCTAGGACCCATAGGGACATATTAAAATTGTTCAAATTGGTCAAAGGGTGTCATAGCTTGACCTATGAACCGCTTCGACCCATTACATGATGACATATGTCCTTAGGGGTCCTAGGACCCCTAGCAACATATTAGAATCGTTCTTATGGTTCAAAAGGAGTCATAATTTGACCTGTGACCTCCTTCGACCTATTACATGACGACATATGTCCTTAGGGTTTTTTGGACTGCTAAGAAGATATTAGAATCGTCCAAACAGGTCAAAGGGGGTCATAGCTTGGCCTGTGACTCTGTTCGACCCATTACATGATGACATATGTCCCTAGGGGTCCTAGGACCCCTAAGGATATTAAAATCATTCAAATAAATCAAAGGGAGTCATAGCTTGACCTATGACCTGCTTTGACTCATTACATGACAACATATGTCCTTAGGGGTCCTACGACCTCTAAGGACATATTGGAATCATTCTTGTGTGTCAAACTGGGTCATAGGTCACCCATTACATGGTGACATATGTCTCTAGGCATCTTATGACCCCTAGGGACATATTAGAATCATTCTTATGGGTCAAAGGGGGTCATAGGGTGACCTATGACCCCCTTCGACCTATTACATGATGACATATGTCCCTAAGGGTCCTAGGACCCCTAGGGACATATTAGAATGCTTCATATGGGTCGAAGGGGGTCATAGGTTGACCTATGACCCCCTTCAACCAATTAAATGATGCAATATGTCCCTAAGGGTCCTAAGACCCCTAGGGACATATTCTAATCATTCTTATGGGTCGAATAGGGTCATAGGTTGACCTATGACCCCCTTCAACTCATTAAATGACAACATATGTCCCTAGGGGTCCTAAGACCTTAGAGACATATTATAATAGTTCATATGTGTCAAAGGGGGTCATAGGTTACCTATGACCCTCTTCATCCCATTACATGATGACATATGTCCCTAGGGGTCCTAAAAAATCCAGAGAAATATTATAATCATACTTAAGTGTACCCTATGACCCCCTTCAACATATTACATGACGACATATGTCCCTAGGGTTCCTAGGACCCCTAAGAAAATATTAAAATCGCTCATATGTGTCAAAGGGGGTCATAGGTTGACCTATGACCCCCTTCCACCCATTACATGATGACATATTTTCATTGGGGTTCAAGTACCCTTAGGGACATATTAGAATTGTTCAAATGGGTCAAAGGGGGTCATAGCTTGACCTATGACCCCCTTCGACCCATTACATAATGACATATGTTCCTAAGGGTCCTGGGACCCCTAGGGACATATTAGAATCATTCATATGTGTAAAAGGGGGTCATGGGTTGAGCTATGACCCCCTTCAACCCATTACATGATGACATATGTCCATAAGGGTCCTAAGACCCCTATGGAGATATTAGAAACAGTCTAATGGGTCAAAAGGGTTCATACTTTGACCTATGACCCTCTTCAACCCATTACATGACTACATATGTCCCTAGGGGTCCTAGGACTGCTAGGGACATATTATAATCGTTCAAATGGGTCAAAGGGTGTCATAGTTTGATCTTGTATGCACCCTAAAATGGTCACCTAGACTATGAGCCCCAATTATTCAATTTATCAAATTTCTTGAATCAATGGCTTGCAATATTTTATTAAATCAATTCAAATCAATTTTCTTTATCAAATTCAATTTGTTTTATTTCTAAAGTTGATCATTTTATCCTAAGTCTTATTTAATTAAAAGAACTCGCTCTCTTTTAATTAAATAAAATAAGTCCCAATTTAATTAAAAGAAAACTTCTTTTTTAATTAAATATTTCATCCACATTTAATTAATTAAGAGAAAAACCTCTCTTTTAATTTGATTAAATATTTCCTATTTAATTAAAAGAACTTGCTCTCTTTTAATTAAATAAAACAAGTCTTCATTTAATTAAAAAAAAACCTCTGTTTTAATTAAATAATTCATCTACATTTAATTAATTAACAGAAAAACCCCTCTTTTAATTTGATTAAATATTTCCTATTTAATTAAAATAACTTGCTCCCTTTTAATTAAATAAAATATCCCACTTAAATCTCTTTTTGATGAAAAAGGAGTTAAAACAAATTAAAAATTAAATAAATCTTTTATCTACACTTAATATGAGACTTATCTTCATCCTTTCTCCACTTTCTTCTCAACCACTGCACTTTTCTCATTGGTGGATCTTTAGTTCACATGGATCATTATTTCTCCACCCTTGATTAAATCTTTTTTTCCTCTCAATCTAGATCGTCCAATCTTCCTTGTAACGGAGAGCCCTCCCCTCATTTTAGACTCTCATTATTATGCTATAGTTATGTGGCAGGTTTGGAGAATGATTTTTGAAGGATTTTTGAATATTAAAGATTTTGTAGAGAACTTCTATCTTCTTCTCTCATTCTCTCTTGCATGCATGGCTTCCATCATCATGATCCATACTTTGATTTTCATGTTAGCTTAGATCATGCATTGATAGATTAGATCTTGCTTTTATAGATTAGATCTACATTGTTATTTCTTTTCATAGATTAGATTTCATTTCTTGCATTTTTTTGAAGTGTTATCATTTAGATTAGTTTTTCATTTCCATTTGCATGCATATTAGATCATTGAATCTCTTGTTTTCTGGTGTACTTGCATGGGCACAAACTAGGTCAAACTGAGGGCCTCCATTACAAACCTCTGCACCCCATGAATAGGGAGCTATGAGTCGCCATTTGAGACCTCATTTTTGAGAAATCTTGAATATAATGACTCATAGAAGTGTGCCAAATTTTAGGCATACATTTTTGGTTCCCGCTATGGGGCAACCCACCTTTGCTTGCTGAATTTTATGCAGATCTGTTTGTAGGCTCAAAAACAAAAAAAAAAAAAAAAAATTCTAGATTTGAAAGATTTGATCATATCTTTAAAATGGCTAAGTATTTTAATCTAAAATTTGTTTTGAATGGTTTTAATATATCGAGGAAGCTTCGGTGAAATTTTTAGATTTTTCTAAAATATTTTTGATTTTTTATGATTTTTTCTTGATTTTTCATAAAAAATCATTTTTGGGAGTAAATTAGCATATTTTTCAAAAAAAATTACATTTTTGAAAATATCTCTTAATTTTAAATAAAGTTGGTTCTTTATGTTTCAATTTTAGAGCTCATATCAGAGGTCAATAATTCGAGACTCAAAGAAACCCTAGATTTGAAATATTTGATCATATTTTTTAGCTGGCTAGGTATTTTGATCTAAATTTTTTTTGTAAGCTTTTGATGCATCTGAGAAGCTTCGGTCCAATTTTTATATTTTTCTAAAGTATTTTCAATATTTTATGATTTTTCATTGATTTTTCATGAAAAATTATTTTTAGGAGTAAATTAACATATTTTTCAGAAAAATTTATATTTTTGGAAAGATATCATAATTTTGAACAAATTTTGTTCCTTGTGTTTTGATTTTAGAGGTCATATTAGGGGTCAATAGTTTGATTTGCAAAAACCGGTCTGTTTTGACAAAATGACTCCCTAGAGCACAAATTAAAAGATATTTTCAAAATTTTTCCATTTTTGGAAAGATCTCTGATTTTTGATAGGGGTTACTTTTCTATATTTTGGGTTTTGGATCCGAATTCATATCATGTAGATCCAATCTTTATGACTAGGTCAAAAATAAATTTTAAAAAAAGGCATTTAATGAATAGCTTGCATTTAATTTTTACAATGAATCAATGCATGATGTGAGCTTTTGTTTGGACTACTTGTTGATTATTATCACTCTTAAAAATTATATTTTTAGATCTAACTCTAGTTTTGCATGAGTTGACATATATTGCATATCTTGTGTTTGTTTGTGTTGTTTGTTGCTTTGTTCGTTGCGAGCGAGCGATCAAGCGTAAACGAAATGGTACAACAAAGAAAAGACACATTGAAAAAATTATCAAGTATTTTTTTTGATCTCTAAAACTTTTAAATTTGGGATTAAAATTAAACCTCTCATGTGTTTGGCTTGAGTGTTTTACATGCTTTCATAAAACACATTTCAATTGATGCTCTTAATGGGAAATGAATGAACATAGATTTTCTTTCATACAAGTTTGTGTAAGTGAATTCTGGTGTTTAAACCTTAAGTAATTCTTGATTCCAATATCAAATATCTCATTAAGTGATTGAGGGCATGGATTCATTCCTTGTTTACATAGGGAGTTGAATGCACCACTTTGTGGACTCACTCTATGTTTACTTGGAAAGTTAAATATTCCATTGTTCAACCCTTTTTCATTTGTGAGTAGTATTGATTAGTAGTTTTAGATTACTTGTGATTGATCTAGATTTGTATCTTGGGTTATTGGACTCACTAATCCACCGGCCCCTCATTTCCACCCCGTGGTTGCAAGATCAGCGCCACATTAAGGGGGAGGGGTCTACAAGAAAGAAGCGTTAATTGCTCCACTAGGCAACCCTTTTGTGCTTTTTGGAACTCACTTATTTTCTAAGGTGTGGACTCACTTTGAGTTGGTCTGAAGAGTTAAATGTTCCACTTTTGGACTCACTTTGAGTTGGTGGGAAGAGTTAAATGTTCCACTTTTGGACTCACTTTGAGTTGGTGTGAAGAGTTAAATGTTCCACTTTTGGACTCACTTTGAGTTTGTGTGAAGGGTTAAATGTTCCACTTTTGGACTCGCTTCACATTCTCTTGAAGGGTTAAATGTTGCACTTTTGGACTCGCTTCACATTATCTTAAAGGGTTAAATGTTCCACTTTTGGACTCACTTTCCATTTACTTGAAGAGTTAAGTGTTCCACCTTTAGTGCTCTGAATACTTTTGATAGTGAATTACTTAGTTTTTATTTCTAGGAGGCCTGCTTGGGGATTTCATCACCCCTTGGGATGACATCAACTCCTTTGTTCCGACGGAGTATAAATATCGAGAGGTGAATCCAAAGACACCTCTCTTGGGAATTGAGTTTGATATCACTCTTCGCTAAGCCTTAAAGAACTTTATACCTTTGAGAAGTGAAGGAGGAGATTTGGGTTACCGTCTCCCCCCGGCTGTGTGATTTTGAATTCTTCTCGTCTACGAATTTGGACCTCACGTACCTTGCGTATATCGAGGACTCCTTTTAGAAAGCCACATATATCCTTGTAGACAACTTGATAAGGTGTTGTTGTGTTCTAAGTGCCTGCTAAACCATTGTCAAGAACATACACAAGTAGAACCTTTAAGGAGTAGAAATACTAAGTCACTATACTTGTTCATGCGTAAGGTTGCTTTGCCCCTTGCTCATTGTTTGAAAACTGTTTTCTTGAAATCCTTGATTGCTATCTTGTGTGCTTGGTTCATGATAGAGAATCTATTAATACATCTAGTTGGATATTTAAAATGAACAAAATCTGAGTTCTTGAGCTGAGACTTTACGATCGAATAACTTTGTTATCCCATTATTTCTAGTCTCCCTAGGTTGATCCTATTTGGATTAGGCTACTTACCCCATTTTTATAAGCCTTTTTGCACCTTAGGTTATTGTGCTTTGACCTCTTGAATTAGTAGTCATTGATTTCATAAGAGATCTTATTTGGAGTTGGTGGGTTAGAAACTGTCCTTGTTGAGAAAGATATACACTTGGATCCTTTGATATTACACTTGGAGAGTCTTAGTAATCTCTTGTCCATTCACTTTCATACAAATTTAATTTTAATTATTTATAATTTGGGTAAATCATCCTCCTAGTCCATATGTGCTAGGGTATTCACCCAAAGTTGTGAGCACCTCTATGGCAGTGTTGGTTTATGCCTCTTGCAAAATTCTATCTTATCACATCTCTTTTGGATAAGTTAGTGCTTTTTCTATCCTAGTTTGGTACCAATGTTTCTTAGGGTTATCCTATCAACTAGTACCTTTTCTTTCATATTGGTTACAAGTGCTATTACATGTTGCTCAACATTGAAATGAACTCAAAATGGTATCAAATTTCTCAAAATGACTCTTGGTCTTCTTTCTTCTTCATCTTCTATGTCTTTCTAGTCTCCCATTTCTATTCTTTCTTTTCTTCATGTCTTCTTGATTCTTTTCCTCTTATTATCATATAGTCTACCTTCTTCTATTCATTCTTTGTCTTCTTCAATGCTTGATTCTTCTTCTTCTAGAACTATGGATCTCGACTATCTTGTTAGGGACCCTCACTTGAGAGAAGATGATCTTGACCTTCTTGTTGAATTTGAAAATTGTTGTCGCTCCAATAGAGACATGGATGCTAACATTGCGACAAAAATGCTTAAAAAAATGGATAAATCATACACCTTTGCTAGGATCATGTGCAAGATTAAATCACAATATCCTTCTTCAACATATTTCTTATCTTCCAAGTCTTATCATGATTCTTCTAAATATCATTCATATTCTTCATCTTTTAAGTCTTATCGTGATTCTTCTAAATATCCTTCATATTCTTCATCTTCTAAGGCTTATCAAGATTCTTCTAAATATAATTCACATTCTTCATTTTCCAAGTCTTATCATGATTCTTTTAAATATCGTTCACATTCTTCATCTTCTAAATCTTATGATGATTCTTCTAAATATTATTCACATTCTTCATATTCCAAGTCTTGCCATGATTCTTCTAAATATCATTCATGTATGTCTTCACCTACCTCTTCCTCACGATATCATTCTTCTTCTACTTCTACCAAGAGTCTTATTCCTCTTATTGAGACATATGATAATGAACAACATGAAAAGTCTTGTGATATGCCTATCTACAAGTCCTATAGTGACAATGATTATGATGATGATTATAATTACATTCCTACATTTCCTAAAAGTCCTCCTAGTCCTATGCTTGTGCTTAAAGGGGATGAGTCACAAATAAATATTAATGGAAATCCACATGAATCAAATCTTGAAAACAACATTGATAAATTTTGTGAACAATATCTAAATGATAAATCTACATTTTTTGACGAAGAGAAAGCATTTTTTTGTACTGAAATACAACATCAATGGGATAAGAGTTCCTCTTCTAAGAACCCTCATGCTGAAAATAAAGATTACACTCTTGAGTAAGATCATGTTAATGTTGAACCTTTGTCTTCTGATGTTCCCCTTTCATCTTCTACTTCCTCCACTATCCATACATCCCCTAAAGATTCTGAGTCTCTCAAATCTTCTACCAATCATTCATCCAACAATGATCCTGATGATTTTCATGCAGTTCCCTATAGTTATCCTCAAGGGCTACCTCTTAAAGAAACTCAAGCTAACCTTTACTTGGCTGCAAATACTTTTGATAATGCTAAACCTAAAGAGCCTAAGCCTTCATGTGCTATAATGCCTACTTCAGCTAGCCCTTCATCATCTCCTCCAAAGTCTTCCATACAATTCCAACATGCTTCCTTCTCCTTAGGAGTGGTTCCATGTCAAGAGGACTATAAAAATGATAAAGAAAAGAATATAAAAAAAGATCAAGATCAAGAACCTCCTATGTCATCCAATTATTTTCACAATGTCTCTGGTCCATTTCATGGTTCTTTTGATCCCTTATGCCCTTCCTCATTCATTCCACCATGTCTTAAGTCTTCTCCTAAGCAAGATCAAGCTACTACTTACACTTTTGAGCTTATTGACAATCCAAATGGCCTTAATATAGTTGCACCTTCCAAATATGATACTTCCATTAAGGCTATTAAAAATAGTGTTGTTACTTCCAATAATGAGCCTATTGAAAATCAAGAGAAAAACTCTACACTTATGTTATCCAAAGATCTTTGTCAAGATCAAAGTGTTCCATCTTCTTGTTCTACCACTCCATGTTCCCTTCCACTTTCTACTCTTCCTAAGTCTTCTCAAGCTTTAATTTCTCCTATCAAAGAAATTTCTCCTATTAAAGATGTTCATGTTCCTATTGAAAATCTTGATGCTCACTCTAAAGATGCTGATGTCCTTGACTGTCATATAGATGTTGATGAACTTATTGATTACCCTTTTGCATCTTCCACATCCATCCTTGGACCTCCCCCATCAATACTAAATGTTTCATGTCTTCCTTCCATCTTGGGTCCTTATGTCCCTTCACTTTCCCCTCCCAATTCTCCTAATTCTTCATCAATTTTGGGTCCTTACATCCCTCCCTCTCCTATCTTTCCTCAAGATCAACGTAGATGCATATCCTTGAATCCTTTTCATCCACCCACTTATCTAAACCAGTCATATCATCCTTCTTCTTCCACAAGTCCCAAGTCTTTTGGAAGTAACTTGAAAGTTCAATACTAGAAAAAGAAGCAATTAGAGAATCCATATAAAAAACACCACCATGTCTCCTCTAATCGACATGGGGGCATAAAGTCAAAAGAGATATCTAAGAAAAAAATTATAGGACAGGTATGGGTTTTAAAATCCATCATTGAAGATATTATCTCTACATCATCAAAAAGAAATTAAAAAAGGCCTATGGCTATATGGATTCCAAAGTTTCTCTTGAGAGAGTCTAATGTTGAACAACAATTGCAGTTGACATTCAAGCTTCCAAAGACTTCCACTTCATCTTCTTCCAAAAGAATTCTTCCATTACATGTGCCTAAACAGAAACCTCTTCTTTCTACTCACATATTCCTTCATTCACATTTTCTACATCCTCTGACCACCCTTCAAGGTGTGTGTTGACGTTGATCTTACCTTGATTTTCATTTTTCAATCTTACTCACTTCGCATAAAGCCATATCCTCCATTTTTGTCTCCCATCTTCCTTTCCCTATTAGCATCTTTGAGCATATCATTTCAAATCCTTTGTATATCATGGTTTAAAATTTCAAGGAGCATTATCTCAAAAGCTTGACTTCTTCCAAAAAAAAAAATAAATAAAAAAAAAGAAGAAAAAAATTGAAAAAAAAAAAAGAATTTTTTTTTTTTTTTTTTTGAAAATGTGCCTTGGTGAAAACCTAGTAATCAGGCACCTTGGTAGTAATAGTAAAGATAAATAAATTCATCTTATGGTGAAAACCACTCCCTTGTGGCACCTCGAATAAGTACCATGATGAAAACCTGACAATCAGGCATCATGCATGGTTCTTCTATATCTTTCATTAATTTCGTGTTCTCCCTTTGATCTTGACAATGTTGACCTATACACAAACATTTGGCTATCTTGTGAGCTATCTTATGGTGATCTTATTTTCATTCCTTTTATGTTTAGCCTTCATATCTATTTTCCTCCATTCATTCTAGTCTTTTGCTATCCTTTTCCCATTTACCCTTTTGGTCTTGATCTAATAAAAAAGAGAGAGTAAAATATGATGCTATGAAGCCTCTTGACATGTCTACTCCTTTGGATTGCATATTTCCCACTTTTGCATTATGCTTTCATGAATTATCCTATGTTGGCCTTTCATTTCTTGTCCAAATGTGCTTTACATGACAATTTTTTTTCTAGCTTAGGTACTCTTGAGGAGTCAGCCTTTGAAGATCACTTTCACTTGCATCATACACTTCTTGCTAATCCATCATATCCATTAGCTTATTGCTCCATCATGTCCTCCACCTTGTTAGACATTGGGATTGCACGATGTGATCTTGCTTAAAAGTTTGATGCCCATTCTGTCTAGGGGTATCTTTGTACATATTTATTGATCTTGAAAAAAATAAAAAAAATTCATATATTTGAAAAATTCAAAAAAATTGATATATTTCAAAAATTCAAAAAAATTGATATATTTCAAAAATCCAAAAAAATTGATATATTTCAAAAATCCAAAAAAATGATATATCATAAAAAAGTCTAAAAATTGAAAAATGTCCTGAAAAAAATGATCTTCTTAGTGACAACCTAACAATAGGCACTTTGATGTATCACCAAAAAAAATTATATATTTCAAAAATTCCAAAAATAAAATAAAATAAAATTTAAAAAAAAAAAAGAAGAAGAAGAAAAAAGTGCCTTGGTGAAAACCTGGAAACAGGCACCATGGTAGCAAAAATAGAAAAAAATTATAAAAAAGTCCTGAAAAAAAAGAAAAAGAACCCAAGTGATGAAAACCTGGAAACAGGCGCTACTTGAGGCCTTTGCACCCCTATTTCTTAGCGCATGTCCTCGACACTTAGCCTTTCTCCATCATGCCTTGTCCTTGTTGCCTTGGTTTGGAATTGGTCTTTGTCTAGGGGGCATAATTATGTTAGCTTTGGTCTCTTGGATGTGTTAGTCTTTAGGACACCTCGCAAACGATGTTTTTTAACACCATCCCATTTGTATTTTTCAATACAACCTTTGACATCGAGTGTTTTTCAACACTTATTGGTTTGGTCTTATCCAGTATCATCATGTGATCTTCCCTTCCTGCAAGCATTTGATCCTTATCTTCCAAACTCAGTATTAGTTAACACACTTAAATTTTAAATGCAACACTTAATGCTTGACTTATGTCATGATTTTTTTTTTCTTTGTCTGCTGACTATTATTGATTTTTGTTGAGTATCCTTGTCTGATAAGTCTCTCCATGATGCATTGCTAAAGGACTTGGGGCATGGGACATGTTTTTATTTATTTTTTGCTTGCCGATGTGGTCTTGAAACTCTAGAGTGTCTCTTGTTGTCCCCTTGAAACACTTAGGAGATTTGAGGCATCATCCTTGATTGTTTTTGCACAACCGTTCTTATGGTCATCTTGGCATCTATGCCTTGATGCGAGCGTGGTTTTGCTACATTAAATTGGGTAAGCTAACATCAAATTCATCTTGACCTTTATGTCTTTGATGCTTATGTTAGAATCTTTCCACATTCCAATTCGATATAAATTACATTCATATCTTCATAGTTGCACTTGTGACTAGTGATGATTGTGTGATTTTTGATGTCCGTTAATAATGGCCCAATGATGAAAATAAGTTCTTTTACATTCTTTAATGAATGATGAACACAAAAAATCCTATGTTACAGCTCCTCTTTTGCAAGTACACCTTTTCATTTTCATGTAGCTTGCATTATTAGACTTCATGTTAGTTTGCATTTTTAGACTGCATTATGAGTTTGAGAGGGTTCTCCCTTCATCTTTATTGTGGACTTTTAATCAACTATGGTCACATTTTGATCTTCATTTCCTTATCTTCTTTCGTGATCTCAATCAAAATTTCTATCTTAAATAGTTGATTGATTTTGGGGCATTTTCTTTTCTTCTTTCCATATCTTCCAAACCTCTATCTTCCATTTTCTTTTTCCCCACTTCTTTTTCTTTGAATCACCTTTGGGGCATAATATTTCATGCTTGATGATCTACCTTGGTTCTATGATTCTTATATCTTTCATCTTACATCAAGAACCTTATCTTTTGTTTGATTTGATCAAAATTAGCAATTTTCTGTTTCTCCTCTATCTCATTTCGATTTCGATCACGAGGGGGCCGTAATTATCAAATTCAATCTTTGATTTAGTTTTATCAATTTTATCCTTGACTTTTTGAAGTCAAAATTTATTTGTATTCTTTGTCTTGTTGTGTTCCCTATTCGACCACACATTTGGGTTGTTTTGTGATCCCAAATCGACCTCACACTTCGATTTCTTTCTTTGACTACATGTGTTCCCAATTTGATCACACATTAGTCAAAGAGGGCCAAATGTATGCACCCTAAAATGGTCACCTAGACTATGGGCCCCCATTATTCAATTTATCAATTTATCAAATTTCTTGAATCAATGATTTGCAATATTTTATTAAATCAATTCAAATCAATTTTCTTGATCAAATTCAATTTGTTTTATTTCTAAGGTTGATCATTTTATCCTAAGTCTTATTTAATTAAAAGAACTTGCTCTCTTTTAATTAAATAAAATAAGTCCCCGTTTAATTAAAAGAAAACCTCTCTTTTAATTAAATATTTCATTCACATTTAATTAATTAAGAGAAAAACCTCTCTTTTAATTTGATTAAATATTTCCTATTTAATTAAAAGAACTTGCTCTCTTTTAATTAAATAAAATAAGTCTTCATTTAATTAAAAGAAAACCTCTGTTTTAATTATATAATTCATCTACATTTAATTAATTAACAGAAAAATCCCTCTTTTAATTTGATTAAATATTTCCTATTTAATTAAAAGAACTTGCTCCCTTTTAATTAAATAAAATATCCCACTTAAATCTCTTTTTGATGAAAAAAGAGTTAAAACAAATTAAAAATTAAATAAATATTTTATCTACACTTAATATGGGACTTATCTTCATCCTTTCGCCACCTTCTTCTTAACCAATCCACTTTTCTCATTGGTGGATCTTTAGTTCACATGGATCATTATTTCTCCACCCTTGATTAAATATTTTTTTTCTCTCAATCTAGATCATCCAATCTTTTTTATAAGGGAGAGCCCTCTCTTCATTTTAGACACCCATTATTATGCTATTGTTATGTTGCAAGTTTGGAGAATGATTTTTGAAGGAGTTTTCAATATTAAAGCTTTTGTGGAGAACTTCTATCTTCTTGTCTCATTCTCTCTTTCATGCATGGCTTCCATCATCATGATCCATACTTTGATTTTCATGTTAGCTTAGATCTTGCATTGATAGATTAGATCTTGCTTTCATAGATTAGATCTGCATTGTTATTTCTTTTCATAGATTAGATTTCATTTCTTGCATTGTTTTGCAATGTTATCATTTAGATTAGTTTTTCATTTCCATTTGCATGCATATTAGATCATTGAATCTCTTATTTCATTGTGTACTTGCATAGACACAAACTAGGTCAGACTGAAGGCCTCTATTACAAACCCCTGCACCCCATGAATAGGGAGCTATGAGTCACCATTCGAGACCTCATTTTTGAGAAATCTTGAATATAATAACTCATAGAAGTGTGCCCACATTTTAGGCATACAGATCTATGACCCCCTTCGACCCATTTCATGACAACATATGTCCCTAGGGGTTCTAGGACCCCTAAGAACATATTAGAATCATTCTTATTGGTCAAAAAGAGTTAGAGGGTGACGTATAAAACCCTTTGACCCATTACATGATGACATATATCCCTAGGGGTTGTAAGACCCCTAGGGACATATTAGAATGCTTCATATGGGTCAAAGGGGGTTATAGGTTGACCTATAACCCCCTTCGATCATTTAAATGATGACATATGTCCCTAAGGCTCCTACGAACCCTAAGGACATATTATAATTCTTCATATGGGTGAAAGGGGGTCGTAGGTTAACTTATAACTCCCTTCGACTCATTACATGATGACATATGTCCCTAGGGGTCGTAAGACACCTAGGGACATATTAGAATCGTGCTTATGGGGTGAAGGGGGTCATAGGTTGAGCTATGACCCCCTACAACCCATTAAATGATGACATATGTCCCTAGGGGTCCTAAGACCCTGAGGGACATATTATAATCGTTCATATGTGTCAAAGGGGGTGATTAGTTGACCTATGACTCTCTTCGACCCATTACATGACAAAATATGTCCTTAGGGGTCCTAGGGCCCCTAGGGACATATTAGAATCATTCTTATGGGTCAAAGGGTGTTGTAGGGTGACCTATGACCTCCTTCGACCCATTACATGATGACATATGTCCCTAGGGGTCATAGGACCACTAGGGACATATTAGAATCATTCATATGTGTCAAAGGGGGTGATAGGTTGACCTATGACCTCCTTCAACCCATTATGTGTTGACATATGTCCCTAGTGGTCCTAGGAAGCCTAGGGACATATTAGAATCATTCATATGTTTCAAAGGGGGTCATAGGTCAACCTATGACCCCCTTTGACCCATTACATGATGACATATGTCCCTAGGGGTCCTAGGACCCCTAAGGTAATATTAGAATCGTTCAAATAGGTCAAAGTGGGTCATAGCTTCACCTATGACTGCCTTCGATGCATTACATGATGAGATATGTCCCTAGGGGTCCTAAGACCCCTAGGGACATATTATAATCGTTCAAATGGGTCAAAGGGGGTCATAGCTTGACCTATGACCCCGTTTGACTTATTACATGATGACATATGTCCCTAGGGGTCCTAAGACCCCTAGAGACATATTAGAATCATTCTTATGGGTCAAATGGGGTTATAGGGTGACCTATGACCCCCTTCGACCCATTACATCATGACATATGACCCTAGGGGTCCTAGGAACCCTAGGGACATATTAGAATACTTTATATGGGTCAAAGGGGGTCATAGGTTGACCTATGAACCCCTTCGACACATTAAATGATGACATATGTCCCTAGGGGTCCTAGGACCCCTAGGGACATATTAGAATGTCTTATATGAGTCAAAGGGGGTCATAGGTTAACCTATGACCCCTTTGACCCATTACATGATGGCATATGTCCCTAGGGGTCGTAGGACCCCTAAGGACATATTAGAATCGTTCTTATGGGGTGCATGGGGTCATAAGTTGACTTATGACCTCCTTTGACCCATTAAATGATGACATATGTTTCTAGGGGTCCTAGGACCCCGAGGGACATATTAGAATCATTCATATGTGTCAAAGGGGGTGATTTGTTGACCTATAACCCCTTTCGACTCATGACATGATGACATATGTCCTTAGTGTTCGAAGGACCCCTAGGGACATATTAGAATCGTTTATAAATGTCAAAGGGTGTCATAGGGTGACCTATGACCCCCTTCGACCTATTACATGATGACATATGTCCCTAGGGGTCCTAGGAAGCCTAGGGACATATTAGAATCGTTCATATGTGTCAAAGGGGGTCATAGATTGACCTATGACCCCCTTCAACCCAATACATGATGACATATGTCGCTAGGGGTCCTGAGACCCCTAGGGTCATATTAAAATTGTTCAAATCGATCAAAGTGGGTCATAACTTGACCTAAGAACCCCTACGACCCATTACATGATGAGATATCTCACTAGGGGTCCTAGGATGCCTAGGGACATATTGAAATCGTTCAAATGGGTCAAAGGGGGTCATAGCTTCACCTATGACCCCCTTCGATCCATTACATGATGACATATGTCCGCAGGGGTCCTAAGACCCCTAGGGACATATTAGAATCGTTCTTATGGGTCAAAGGGGGTTATACGTTGGCCTATGACTCCCTTCGACCCATGACATCATGACATATGACCGTAGGGGTCCTAAAAACCCTAGGGACATATTAGAATGCTTCATATGGGTCAAAGGGGGTCATAGGTTGACCTATGAACCCCTTCGACTCATTAAATGATGACATATGTCCCTAGGGGTCTTAGGACCTCTAGGGACGTATTAGAATGTTTTATATGGGTAAAAATGGGTCATATGTCCCTAGGGGTCTTAGGACCTCTAGGGATGTATTAGAATGTTTTATATGGGTAAAAGTGGGTCATATGTTAACCTATGACCCCCTTTTACTCATTACATAATGACATATGTCCCTAGGCATCCTAGGACCCCTAAGGACATATTAGAATCATTCTTATGGGGTGAAGGGGGTCATAGGTTGACCTATGATCCCCTTCAACCCATTAAATGATGACATATGTTGCTAGGGGTCCTAAGACCCTTAGGGACATATTAGAATTGTTCATATGTGTCAAAAGGGGTAATAGGTTGAGCTATGACCCCCTTCAACCCATTACATGATGACATATGTCCCTAGGGGTCCTAAGACCCCTAGGGACAAATTAGAATCGTTCATATGTGTCAAAGAGGGTATGACCCCCTTCGACCCATTAAATGACCACATATGTCCCTAGGGGTCCTAGGACCCCTAGGGACATATTAGAATCGTTCATATGTGTGAAAGGGGGTCATAGGTCAACCTATGACCCCCTTTGACCCATTACATGATGACATATGTCCACAGGGGTCTTAGGACCCCTAAGGTAATATTAGAATTGTTCTTATGTGTCAAAGGGGGTTATAGGTCACCCTAGGACCCCCTTCGACCCTTTACATGATGACATATGTCCCTAGGGGTCCTATGACCCCTAGAGACATATTAGAATCATTCATATGTGTCAAAGGGGGTCATAGGTTGACATATAACCCCTTTCAATTGATTATATGATGACATATGCCCTTAGGGGTCCTAGGACCCCTAGGGACATATTATAATAATTCTTATGGGACAAAGGGGGTCATAGGACCCCTAAAGACATATTGTGAAGAATCTTTTCAGTGCTCTCAATAGCATTGGGAAAAATAGCAAAGAGAAGGATAACAGAGCTGGTCAAAGGGTTATTACAACCTCTTTGGTACGTCATCATTTTAGAAAGGGTAGATATATGAGACAAAATTGTATTAATTTGAATTTAAATCATAATACTTTGAGAAAAGCACTTGGTCAAAGAGAAAAAATTGATGATCCTCTTCAAAATGAAACATGGGCATTTGGATGGAGACTTCCATGTTTTGATAAGAAGCTATCCGATGATGTGAAGGAAGAAATTACAATATTTTGGCACTCTAACTCACAAGTATCACCCAATGCTAAAGACATGTTAAAGTTGAGAATTGGCATCCGAGACCACACACCACATCCTAAACACTATTTGGAGGTAAGTCAAACTATGTTGTTCAAACAATTTAGAGAGAGTCATCCAAGTCTTCATTTATCACAAAGGGCTTTTGAATCTTTGAAGCCATTTTATTGTGTGCCACTCAAAATTTGAAATACATCATAGAAATGTTGGAGAATTGTGGGGCTATTGGGCTTGCAAAATCATCAAGAGACTTGCTAGATCAACTTTTATGTTTTAGCTCTTGATGGTTGTTTCTTTTATAGAAATGGTTGCTTAAAGGAGAAGTGTTCAAAATGTGGTGGCTTATCCAAGTTTGACACATGTTTCCATGAGGGGTGCGAAAAAGATCTCTAAAAGATAATAGTGAAAAAAAGGTATATGAAATAGTGAAATATACATTGAAGAGTGTGGGTGAGAGCTCTAGATGTGAATTGGTCGGAAAAGATATCAGTGTGGCTAGTTTTATTTTAGATTTCAAGGAAAATATTTTTAACAGGTATGCAAGACATAGTCACAGGTCTCAGTGGTTGGATAAACAATTTAGAATGTGTAAGGAGACTTTTCCTATTGGCACTATTATATTAGTTGTTGATTTTGCTGAGAACTACACATTGCAACCTCAAAATAAGATGCAATCTCAGTACTACAACTCCATTCAGATTGATATTTTTGTTCACATAACATATAGACATGCCACTGATAGTGCGGAAGATAATCAAAAGATTATTAGAGAGTATCATTTTTATATGAGTGATGATAGATCTCACTCTCACGAGTTTGTGCAACATTTTTTTGAGAATTATTTTTATTTCTTACATGAGCATGAAATTGCTATGGATAGACATATCATTTGGTCATATAACTGTACAGGTCAATTCAAGAATGTTCACATATTTTATTGGTTATGTAGGATGCACATAGAGAGAGGGGTGCCTCATATTTGGAGTTTTTTTGAGCCCAGCCATGGAAAAGGGGAACATGATGGAGCATGGGCATGTGTGAAGAGAGCTCTAGTTAAGGAGCAATTGAGGATTTCGGCAATAGAGTTTCTTGATGCTCGTAGCATTGTTGATTGGTGTAGTTTAGCATTATCATAGGGGGGGACTCTTGATTCAGTGGAATGCAGGTTCTTTTGGTTGGTTGAGGAAGGGTCCATAGATGATAGATCATATTGTGCTATAGTGAGAGACTCATTATAAATGCATTCATTTCGAAGCTCTGATTCTAGTACATGGACTATTTGGACATAACAACTAGCTTGCTTTTGTCCTAGTTGTTTTTAGTGTAATTGGGATCACTGTGAGTCAAGTGAGTGGGTGGACACATGGGCTCCACATTATCTTACTTCATTGTTTATCATACCCTCTATCAGAAATGATGACATGGAAAGTTCACTTGATCATAACCATCTATTAGATCTACTTCAGCCAGGACATGTCTTTGCATTAGTTGCACCATAGGAGAATGATGAAAAATTTGTTTATTGGTTAGCACATTGTGTAAGAGGTAAACAAAAACTTGCACAACCGATCATAGATGATGATGGATTCACATATCCTACTGGTTCAGTGGTTGTTGTTGGAACATGGCTGCGGACATACATGCTTAGAAGGAATGGAATTCCTATATTTGAAGACTATCAGAAGCAGAAAATAATTCTCATATATTTGCGTCTTATTATAGCAACAAATGTAAAGTTGTTGAAGCATAAAGGAAGACCAAAAGTAAAAGAACTTCTTACTATTGCTAATGCTGATCATGAAGCCCTATTGGAGACCCTAAAACAGAGAGAGGACCCTATTGGAACACTCAACTAGGTATATTTACTTATGTTATTTTCTTCATAATGATTCAATGAACTAATGATTATCTTGTTTAATACAATAAGTTACTAATTTTTTTATGATATTGGAATGTAGGTACATCATGAAGAGTTGGAGGGGGATGGTATTGGGGAGAATTCCTAAGATTTATGATGTAAAATGTGAACTTTTTTTGTATATGGTTTTTGTAATAATGAAAAAGACAGGTTAAATTAGTTGCACATTCTAATTTTCATTTTGGTAGGTTCTTTGTAAGGAATTATAAGAGGAAGATATTGAACAAGTTCTTGCAAATCATATTTGCATGTGATACAAGGCTATAAGGACAATTTTAAGAGCATGTATAACTATATGAAAGATAATTCTTGCAGATATTTTATTATAAGTTTGGCTTTTTCCTTATTTGACATAAAGCTGACATTATGATTATTAAAACTATTTTTATCAAACTAATCAAATAAGAAAAATTTAGAAAGTAAGGATGAACAATTAGAATACTTGATTTCTTCCATTTTGCAACCAATCATGGCATTTGAAAGCATAAAGAGTCATAATATTGTATACTGTTTTAAAAGACTTTCATATTGAAAAGTTGTAAAGGACCATGAGATTTGAATTTTAGTAATGACTAGGTTTGCATAGGGTAAGTGAGTAATTTGATAGGTCCTAATAAGGTCTCATAATAATCTCAAGTCAATTCATAAGTTGAAACATTCAATAAGTCACTTAAAATTTAGCTTATTGCTTTAGAAAATTCAAATCTTGAATGTAACGACTACATGAGCATTTTGGAGGGAAACTCCATAGTTTAAATTTTATGAAGGAATAGGAAGTGAAACTAATTGGAGGTGGTTATTAACCATCCACTAAAACTTATAAATAGTGTTTGTACGGACTGTAAGGGCAGTATGTATGGACTGATTCAGAATTTTGAATAAAAAAGCTTGGATTTTAATAGCAATTTGAAGGTTCTTTGGAGTTTTTGAGTTCTTTATGATATTCTAATGCATTGAGGCATCTTCTAAGATCTGTAAGGAAGTTTAGGACCAAGTTTTGATTTCATTTTTGAAGGGTTATTCATGTAACTTGCTGATTGTTAGCTGTAGCAGTCCTTTTCATAAGCATTTTGATCATTTTTTCATCTAATCATGGTCATTCCATGAAATGCTTACCTGATTCTTCATGGAATACCATTTTCCTAACATGTATAATGTCTTCTAACCCTGAAATGATTAACTAACCAGAATAATTGGTGGCCACCAAACATAAAGGGTGAAAACAAGGGTTGAAAGTGAGGGGATAGTCCTATAGGAAGAGATTTTCCTTAAAGAGGGTAGTGTTGGTAAATTGATTCATGTTTATGGTGATAAAACATAGATGTCTAAATTTTGAATTAGTCCAAGAAGGCTTGGCACATGTAAGATTGGTGATGCCCTAAGAACAAGGGTTTTGAAAAGGTGAATTGGGGCTTTTGGGGTTAGGGAACCCATAGACTGAAATTGAGAATGGATTTGTCTAATTGAAGTCATTTTAGGAGCCTATGCAAAGTTTGGAGTCCAGATCTTAAGTCCTTCTAGTGGTTGCTTTGCAAATGCATCTTTACTACATTATTAAAAAACAGGAGAAGTGTGAAAGTTCATTGATATTTTCCAAAGGAAGGGTATCTAAGTATTATATATGTTTTTTGAAAGGATAAAGGGTATCCAAAACATCCATTTATTCAAGGAGGCTTTTGGAAAAAACAAAAGTTATCTACCTATTTGTCTTGCTGCTGTCACAAAATTGTAAAGTTGCATAGACAACATTTTGGCATGTTGTGGATTTTGGCTTGAAAAGAATTGAAACTCAAGGGTAAGTTTTGGAACATGGTGAATATGTCAAAAAAAATTCACTGAAGCCTTAAAACCTCTCAGAGTTGACCATTTGTGGGATTTGACCATCAGGACCTAAAAGGGTCACTTGGCACATTGTTACAAATTTGCTCATTTTAGGTTGTTACTTGGGTCCATCACCCTATCCTCTACATCACTTGTATATTGTCAACATTTGGGACTGAAGAAACATGTTGCATTTGATCCTCTCCATAATCATCTTTATGTTCAAGTGCATCATGGTTCATAGTGTTTCTCCTTTTTGTTGGTTCATCATGGTTACCATGCATTATTACAACCATGCCAACTCTTCTTCCATTGGTTACCATGCTTAGAATCATTGGGAAAATTGCATATACTCTAAATTTTTAGTAGCAAGGTTCTCACAAAAAACTTTTACAATACTATAAAAATAATCTTCTAAGCTTTGGTTAGCTACCATCTCCAAATGAGCTATTCATTAATATGGTGATTGAACATCATTCTAATATGTTGAGCTCTTAGGCCCACCCTTGAAACAAGAGTAAAATCGATAAGAATTTCTTTGCATGTAGTCTCAAGCCTCCCCAAATGAACTAGTCATTACCAAGGTGGTTCAACATCACCCATTAGTGTTGAACCCTTAGGCCCACCCTTCCAACTGAGAGGAAAACTGGTTCTTAGTCCAATAACATTTAATGAAATATAGGGAACACTAGTGCAAAGCACCTAATTATTTTTCTTTTCTTGATGTAATAAGGTCTAGGGATAGATCTAATGATCTCCCTATGACCATCCACATTTGTAATGGACATAAGACCCCATGGTGTAACTATAAACCTTGGCCATCAATTGGTCCAATAAAGTGGATTTTTGGTAAATTCCATATTTTTTAGGTAAGTCTAGATTTTTAGAACATTATTAAGGTCCCTAGGAGTTTGTAGAGTACATTTGCAATCAAATTTGCAATAAAACTTATCTTAGCACGAAATTTGCAAAAATTGCAAAAAGTTGCTTAGCAACTTTTGCAATTTTCTTGACAACTTTTCAAAATCTAACTCCTAATGGCTAGAACTATTCAAATTGTCAGTGCCATTAGCTTCGAGTGGGCAGGTGAACCCTAGTGACACCCTTCTTCTATCCATGGAGACCATCCATCATCCATGGCAACCCCATACCAAGGAGTCCCCAAGGTTCTCTAAGTGTATTTTGAGGTCAATCTTCCAAGGGTCATAACTGAGAGCTCATGAGGGCTATCAATGAACTATCGAATGGTACAGGATAGTGATGTTGAGGGCTATCGAATGGTACAAGACAGTGATGTTGAGGCCTAAAATAACCTATCTCATTTTTGAGAGATCACATCCCATTTGGATTTGGCACAATGATCTCGCTCGATGCCAAAACTCACAGTGTGCCTCAGTTCATAGGTGCACCATAGCATAACTTTGAAACTGCTGATCTTGGCATCGAATCATCAGTGGCATTAGGTCCGAGTGGATGGGTGAACCCTAGTCACACCCTTTTTCCAGCCACAAAGACCATCCATCATCCGCGGCCACCCCGTACTGAGGAGTCTCCAAGGTGCTCTAAGTGCATTTTGAGGTCGATCTTTTGAGGGTCATAACTTGGAGCTCATGAGGACTATCAATGAACTGCTGAATGCTATAGGACGGTGATGCTAGAGCTAAAATTACCTTATCTAATTTTTGGGAGATCGCATTCCATTTGGATTCGGCACAATGATCTCGCTCAATGCCAAAACTCGCAGTGTGCCTCAGTTCATAGGTGCACCACAACACAACTTTGAAACCACTGATCTTGGCATCAAATCGTCAGTGCCATTAGGTTTGAGTGGGTGGGTGAACCCTAGTGACACCCTACTTCTAGCCATAGAGACCATCCATCGTCCATGGCCACCCCATATCAAGGAGTCCCCAAGGTTCTCTAAGTGCATTTTGAGGTCAATCTTCTGAGGGTCATAACTTGGAGCTCGTGAGGAATATTGATGAACTGTTGAATGCTACATGATAGTGATGTTGAGGCTTAAAATAACCTATCTCATTTTTGAGATATCACATTTCATTTGGATTCGAAACAATGATCTCGCTCGATGCCAAAACTCGCAGTGTGCCTTAGTTCATAGGTGCACCACAATGCAACTTTGAAACCGCTGATCTTGGCATCAAATTGTCAATGCCATTAGCTCCAAGTGGGTGGGTGAACCCTAGTGACACCCTTGTTCTAGCCATGGAGACTATCCATTATCCGTGGCCACCCCGTACTAAGGAGTCTCCAAAGTTCTTTAAGTGCATTTTGAGGTCAATCTTCTGAGGGTCATAACTGAGAGCTCGTGAGGGCTATCGATGAACTATCGAATGCTATAGGATGGTGATTTTGAGACCTAAAATAACCTATCTCATTTTTGATGGATCACATTCTCTTTGGATTCGGCACAACGATCTCACTTGATGCCAAAACTTGTAGTGTGCCTCAGTTCATAGGTGCACCATAGCATAACTTTGAAACCGCTGATCTTGGCATCAAATCATTAGTGACATTAGCTTCAAGTGGGTGGGTGAACCCTAGTAACACCCTTGTTCTAGCCACGAAGACCATCCATTGTCTATAGCCACCCTGTACCGAGGAGTCTCCAAGGTTCTTTAAGTGTATTTCGAGGTCGATCTTTCAAGGGTCATAACTCAGAGCTTGTGAGGGCTATTGATGAACTGTTGAATTCTATAGGATGGTGATGTTGAGGCCTAAAATAACCTATCTCATTTTCGAGAGATCACATTCCATTTGGATTCAACACAATGATCTCGCTCGATGCCAAAACTTGCAGTGTGCCTCAGTTCATAGGTGCACCATAGTGTATCTTTGAAATTGTTGATCTTGGCATCAAATCATCAGTGCAATTAGCTCTGGGTTGGTGGGTGAACCCTAGTCACACCCTTGTTCTAGCCATGGAGACCATCCATCATCTGAGGCCACCTCGTACCGAGGAGTCTCCAAGGTGTTCTAAGTGCATTTCGAGGTTGATCTTCCGAGGGTCATAACTTGGAGCTCATGAGGACTATCGATGAACTATCAAATGCTATAGGACGACGATGTTGAGACCTAAAATGACCTATCTCATTTTTGAGAGATCACATTTTGTTTGGATTTGGTGCAATGATCTTGCTTGATGCCAAAAATCACAGTGTGCCTCAGTTCATAGGTGCACCATAGCACAACTTTGAAACCACTAATCTTGGTATCGAATCGTTAGTGCCATTAGCTCCCAGTGGGTAGGTGAACCCTAGTGACACCCTTGTTCTAGCCATAGAGACCATCCATCATCCACAGCCACCCCATACTGAGGAGTCCTCAAGGTTCTCTAAGTGCATTTTGAGGTCGATCTTTTGAGGGTCAACTCAGAGCTTGTGAGGGCTATCGATGAATTGTCAAATGCTACAAGATGATGATGCTTAGGCTTAAAATAACCTATCTCATTTTCAAGAGACCACATTCCATTTCGCTTCGGCATAGCGATTTGGAACACTAAAGGAGGAGGCATACTCAATCGACAAATATGAGCTATCTGCTTTGCCAGACGTAAAGAAATCTTCTCGATTCCATCTGAATATCAGTAGTTGATACCATCTATATGAACACAACTATCAAGAATAAGGGAAACTTCATGATCTCGAACATTTAATATTTACCTCAAAGAGTTAGATGGTTGCCCTATTTTTGTGGCATGTATGGCTGAATCATTTTTACAGTGGAAATCTCCCATCCATTTTTTGATGGACTTAGCAGTAACTTCATCATTTGAAGCAAACATCCAAACTAAATTTTCCCTCAACTAATTGGCCAAGAAGCCAAGGAATTCAAATCTTTTGTTGCCTATTGTAATGCCTTCCTTCAAAATTGACAATATTCTATCATATACTTGTGATCTTTGTGGTCTTGCATGAAAACCATATTCAATTTTTGTTGTCAAAGCAATTGAATGAAGCTTATTAAAGTCATCCACAAAAGAGACTTTGAGGAAATCATCAACATACTTTGAAAAATGCCTTGTCACTCAACTTGAAATATTCAAGTCGGGGCCCAAAAAGTAGACCCTAGTCAGAGTAAGTAGAGCCCAATGGAATTTCAATATGCCATTATGTCTAGAAATTTTCAGACACTTCAACTAATTTTGACTAGTTTGCAACTTCTTTACTTGATTTTGAAGCCATGTTTCTGGGTTGAAACATGTCAACTTCAATTTATGCAGTTCCATTAAGGCTAGACATATGTGCAAAGCTGATTTCTTCTCATTATTTAGCAAATAAAAAAAGTGACAATTTAGTGTTGGGCCACTGAGTATCCCATGATGAATAAGAGAGTTGATTTGAAATAGTATCACATAAGGTAGATTAACACCCTTTGGAACATTAACAGTTGGAATGATACATGGAAAGGGAGAAAATGAATTGCCATTTTCTAGAATAAGTTGTTCTATCATTGCTCTATGTAGATGCAAGCTTTCAATGATTTTAGTAAGCTCAATACCATTAGGAAGTTTTAGAAAAAATGCATTTGATTGTCCAATGCTATAGAATGTTGAGAAATCTGTTGTCCTACACTAGATAATCTCAATGTCCTCTTTGCAAAATTTGTAAGGATCCTGGTCAACTATCAAACATGATCTCTGCACTGCAACCTTAAAAATTCTTGGACCAAACTACCACTACGAGAAAAGAAAAGAAAAAAACATCACATGTTAACTTTATTAGCATTCTACTCCAAGTCTGCAAGCACCATAATATTTGTAATAAAAAGACAATTGTGTGTAAAAAAGGAGGTGAATTTAAAACCTTGCCTGAGCAGCAAAATTTGATATCCCTAAGAAATTGTATACCTTTTTTACAGTTTGTGATAATGATTGCCTTTTCCTCATTTAACAAATGCTTAGTTATCAAAGGTGGGTGTGATAGAAAGTCAGCATGTAAGTATGCTTAGAAATTTTTTAAGCAACAAACAATAAGTAAGAAGGTCGAGGCGCTTCTTCGAGAATCTAGCATCATGTGTTAGTATTTAATGTTACAAAAATTACTTATATGTCTTTTGTTCCTATTATTATTTGTATAAGTCACACATCTTTTTTATGTTATTATAGTTTACATTTAAAAGACAAATTATATGTTAAAAGCATTTGGTTAGCTCAACCACTCAGAATAAGACTTTTCCAATGCCAGGGATGTTGAGAATAAATATTGAATTCATATGATATTAATTTTTAAATGGGCTAGTGAACTGACTGATTTTGATCTTGAAATTTTTATTGTTAAATAGGTTTTGGGTTAGAGTAGTGCAAGGATGGAGATTTTTAAGAAGTTTTGTCATCTATATCAGCATTGCCATAATGCAATAAGTGCTAAATAGATCATACATTCTTATAAGTCATAAATCTATACAAACCACTACTCATATAATATGAATCAATAATAAAAATTTGAACTGTAATATACCATTTATTAACAATGAACATATCAAAATAGACCAGCGTATCCATAGAAAAAGTACTAAAATATATACCAAAATACATAGATCCATATACAAAATGTGGCTGATCATGCCATCAGAATGTGTATAATATCAATAGTTTTGTATACAATGTGGCATGTGCCATCTCAAAATGTCTCATGATGCATCCTACGACAACTATACTATCCTAGGGTGCTGGTGGATGATCAAAATGCAGCCTCTTCGCTACACTATGTGGATCAGATGTATCCTACATAAAACAAAATGGAAAACCCAAAGTTAGACTACTAAATTTATATGATTCTTTGTATCTAACATTGAATTACTCAAATGCATAATGATCTTTTTTGTAATGAATATTTATACTATCAAAATTTCATAATAAAAATTGTTGTCATAGATGTTTGCACCCTTGTCCAAAGTCTTACCTAAGGACAACCTTGTGAAACATGGAAGCAACCTCCAAGCCGTGGGACTTGAACTGTGGGGTTGAATCTTCAGAGAAGGCTGGCTTCCTCTTACTATAAGGGTGCACCTAACTATTCTTGGAGAGGAAAAGGCAGAAGGAGAGCATGGAAGCAAATCTACCTATTCTAATCTAAGGAGGTGATGCACCAAAATAGAGTTTTCAAACCAATCTCTACCCATATATGCACTATTGAACCATCATGACACCAAAGATATACACATTTAGACTTGTTTTAACCTAGAAACTGCATGCAGATTAGAAAACTAGAATGAATGACACAAGGAAAGAGAGATTCACTTATAGATGAATCATAGGCCAAAAGAGATATAGTCATGTAGATCACATATCTCTACAAAACACCAATGAGAGGCAAAGGATTATTGCACTTTCACATCAATGGCTGAAGGAGATGAGCAACATGTCATTTAGTTTAGAGGCAAAGGGAATTTTACACTGAAGATTTGCAAAGCAATATCAAAGAAATCAGAGAAGGTTTGACCAGAACAAAAATTGCCTTTATAGTTCAGGCATAACTAAGATGTCCTATAACTGTAATTACTCTACAACCACTGCATTGAAGTCCTACAGAGAAAATCATGGAGAAAATCTAATCTGGGTACAGATCTAGATGCAATGATATCTAATCTTGGTTGGAATAGGGCCCTAAGAAGACAAAAATGGCACCATTAAACAATTCTAACCAGGTAGATAGATAGGATCAGAGGTGGTGGAGTGTTTTCTCATGTTCAACATTCATTCGAGGGTGGTTGGAAATCACCACAGGGATCAGATTGTGTAGAAAACATTGATTTCCCCTGTTTCTGGCTTGTGAATCAGCAAGGTCAAATAGTCAACTAGATTCTGGCATCGAGATGAGCCACGTGGACCAATGATTTTGTTTTTTTTTGCCACCTTGTGGAGTCTTCATGTGTTTGACTATATGCTCTTTACTAATTGCACCACCTCCCAACCTAACCGTGACTGCCTTAGGAAATCGCGATCTTAACTACCAACCTCTAACTATTATTGCCTCCATCGAGCCTACTGGGACATGTGTCACTAAATTGCTATCTCGCTATACATAACTTTTGAGCTCCTTTCCATAGAGAGATAGTGATGGCCATTGATTTTTCTTTGATCCCTTCCTTCACTATTGGTATTTTGAATTGGACCCCAAAGAACACGTGTCGTTTAGGCACTTTCCTGCATTATATAAAATCCTCGTAACTTCATAATGTGGGAAAGCCCTGATCATTGATCTTTGTGAGACTAATGATCGAGAAGATCTTCTGTATTCTGTGCTTGCTCATATATCAGGCCCATGACACTTGGCACCACCTCAACAACCACCCTGGCAACACCTTGGTGACCCACACAAGAAATAGGTCCTACAGAGACATTCAACAACGAGGTGCTTTCTTGCATTTCTTAAAGTCTTCGCATCTTGATAATGTGGGGAGGCCTTGGCCGTGGATCTATTCACTTCGAATAGTTGAAACTCATCACATATCTCCTTGAAAGAAGGGTGGGCCTGTGACATCATCTGGGACAAGTGTCACCAATACGCTTCCTTGCATTATTTAATCTTCTTGCAACTTCATCTTGCGAGGAAGCACCAACCCTCGATTAGCTTGTATTAGATGGTGCACATAACCCATACTTTTTGAACCTCTGCGAACACCCACCGTGATGTCACATGGATGTGTGTCAAAAAGGGGATTTCTCGCACTGTCAAAAAGTTTGATGAAGCTCAAAATGCAGGGAAGTGGGCACCAATCGATCTGCCAGCTCACCAGCTACCTTGTCCACCCTATGGCCCACAAGAGAACATGGACCCACCTGCCACGCATTGTTAAGGGGCTTCCTCGCAATGTTTAAAGGTCGTGCATTTTCAAAATGTGAGAAAGCACCCACCATAGATTTGTGCGAGATTTGATAATGCGAAAAGTTGTAGGCCAGTTGAAACAAACAAGGAAATATACTAGAATTTAATCGTTTAATTTTGCATTTCCCAGGCAATTAAATAAAAATAAACATGGAACTGACTGTTAGGCGGGGCAAGCATTTGAAGTTTGAATTTTGGCAGGAGGCAAAATGGATAACAAATACCTCTCTTGTCGACCTCATGCGCCAGTCAGGAGTCCTCTCATATGTCCTCAGCAATGCTTCTACCTCTCTAATTTTGGGCTGTATATGTTCAAATATGTTTGTTAGATGAATCTACAAATTAAACTTTAACATTATAATTCATAGCATGCTAAATTTATAACATATTTAATCATGAATTCACACTACAACTTACTATTGTAGGCTCCTCTTCAGGAAAGAGTGGCCGCGTCATCAAATCTACATAACTCTCCCATTAGACCTCATGTGCACTAGGAGTCTCCTATGAGATACAAAATAGTAGTTGTTAATATCATGGAAATAAAATTTGAATTTATTTATGAAGATAAGGATAATAAAAAAAAATGATACTTATACATACAATTGGGCTCTCAGTGCTAATGGAAATCCCTGATGGTCTATGATGCAAAATGTGTACATGCTCATCGCTAGTAGCCATGCCCTATATACAATAAAGAATGTAATTAAATGGGATTACCAAAAACATGTTACAAGAATACATCGATATTTAATCAAATAGAAAGCACCTAATTACCTTTCCTTTTTCAATGCGCGCTGGCTCACCCCTCGCACTTTGTCCCCCCTGGGATAGGTGGTACCTGCAAGATAAAAGAAAGTTTAGCAACCATATATGCTACAATATCAAATAGAAAAAAAAATGTGAATGCAACATAATTTACTGTAGATGTCTCAAGGCCAAATGAAATGGCCGACAGCATGGCATCATCAATTTGTCTGAGCTCCTTCTCGGTCATCAACTAAACATGAATGAAGATCACATACATATAAAAGTCAATATGGCTTAAAAATTAAAATTACTCTATTATAAAAATTAACTTTAAATCTCATATGTCATAAAAAAAAAAAATACACATATCGACACCGAAGGAGTCCATGCCTTTGCATTCCCCTCCTCTCTCGCATTAGGGTTTGCAGCCTCTACGCATGTGTTTGGTTTATCCTTGTCTAATACAAAATGATACTCAGGAAGATCACCTATGGGACCTAGGCAAATATTCTTGCATGTAATGCAAGTGTGAGGCACACAAACATGTGATGAGCTAGTCGATGATGAACTGGCACCAACATCATCAACATGAGGAGGCAGGACTGACCTAGCTTGAGATATCATTAGGCTACTTAGCCTATGAATGGCTCTGATGGTCTGAGAGCTAGCCTCTGTCATAATATCTAGATGCTGCACTCGTGGAGGAGTGGAGCTATTAGTGAGGGGGAAAAAAGAGCCAGCTTCTTCCGCTGGGAAGAGGGTCTATCCTGAGGAGCTCCTAGTGCTAAGCCCATGTTGGGCTTCATGCTCCAATAGTTAACTTTAAGTTTCAACACAAATTCTCCATATAATTTTTTAAGGAAATAAAATAGTATGTCTAAATTTCCATGTGGAGGGATATCAAAGACCATCCACCAACAATCCCAAAAGTTTGCACATACAACATCATTTGTGCACCATTTAATTGATAGTTTGGATTTTTTAGGTCGAATAGTAAACCTATTTTCAAGTTTGCAAAAGGGCTAGCCAAATCGTCTTTAGTTATGTTGAGAGCCACAACCTCATCATAGTCCAAACCATCATCAAACATTGCGTACATTTCATCACGCCAATGAAGTGTGGCATTTTGTTGGTTTGTAAGGGTTTCAATGTTATCCACTATGGTGTTTAACGTGGATAACATAGGAGCCAATGCAGGTACATTATTATATGTTCTATGCAAACCTCTCAACTCAGTGAGATTTTAATTTATCAAATCCTCGATTCAAGGAGGGTTTTGAGGGGATAAATGATCATTTGGTGGACGGTTTTGTGAGGCTACTGGATCGTTTGGTGGGGGTTTACGAGGAGTATTATTCCCTGCCTTAGTGTCATCATTCTGATCAAACATTCCTATTGAATTGAAAAACGTAAAATATATTAAAAAAAAACTTTAATTTTAACCTTTTTTTCAAAAAAACCCTACATTCAACTAAAACAAACAAAATCATGCTAAAATCTATTGAATTTAGGTTTAAAATGAGTTAAAAAAACTAAAAAAAAACTTTGATATCCGATATCCGATCGTATATCTGATATCTGATCGCCGTGCAAATATTGGTCCCCAAATATGCGAAATAAGGGCTCGCGGGTCTGATTTTTTTTAATGTAATGTCATAGATATCGGATATCCGATATGAACGACATATTATATTTTATATAAGATATAACATATATCTTATATTTTATATGATATTTTATATATAATATATTACATTACATTATATTTTATATTATATTATATTATTATAATTTATAATATATTATACTTTTTTATTATATATTATATTATAATATATAACCTTTTTATTATTATATATTATATTAGATATATTTTTATATTATATTTTATATATATTATATTACATTAATATATATTATAATATAAAATATTATATTATATTATTATAATATAATATTATTATTATATTATATTATATTATAATAATTTATAATAATTTATACTTTTTTATTATATATTATATTATAATATATTACTTTATTATTATATTATATTATATTATTATAATAGTATAATATTATACGATTATAATATAATAATAATATAATTATATTATAGTATAATAATAATAATAATATAATTATATTATAGTATAATAATAATAATAATTATAATAATATATTATATAATATTAAATAATATACCATACTATTATAATATAATATTTTTATATTATTATAATATAATAATAATAATGTTATAAGCCATTGATTAACGGATATCTGATAATATCGGATATCTGATAAGGCTCTGTCTTTCCTTCTAGATTTGGTACCTGGATAGGTGGAAAAAAGTTAGAGTGGATTTTGAAGTGCTTTTAGATGTCTTCAAACTCTATTTTTTTCATATCCCCACTTTTTGGCACACCATGATCCTGCACATACCCTTGTTATTGTTTATATTTGCATGTAATTATTATTTCTGTTTGTGGTTTTATCATAACAAGTTTTCCCTTGGCCAGGGTTTCCCTAGTTAAAAGAATATGGTGTTATGAGTTCTCCTTGTGTATGGTTACTTTTATTGTTCAACATTGTTTGTTTACTTTCTTATGCGTGGTTCAAAGTAATTAATGATATCTAGTTGGTGACAAAAGCTTGTAGAATACTGATTCACACCCCCTCTTATTATTCCCTATTTCTAACAACTATTGTGTGGGACTCTGAGCTCATTTTAAGTTTTGTTGTTTATTTAGTTCAAGGGTTATTGGTGGAATGAATGTGTTAGCGTTGAAATTTGTATGAATGCGAATGAACTTGGTTTTATTACCTTTATTTAATTAATTGTATGCTTTACTCTATTTAGCATAAGCATGTCTTCTATTATTTCTATTAGTCCATGTCTTTAGTTAATTCATTGCATTAGGAAGTTGGAGACTGATCTATGGAGTGGCTGAAGGATAGATAATCTGGGTATTATCAAAACATTAGTTAATTATGTAATTTGGGAATTACTTGTTTCATGGTCTTTTCCTCTTCCTATCATTGTAGCCAATCTTGTATGTTTCTATTTCTTTGCATTAATAGTTTGAGTAGAGCGCGTTTAGTGAGATTTTCTCCTTTTCTTTGCCTAGGTTGTTTAAAGTTTTGAGCAACTTGGTTTTTCCTCTTCTGCTCTTTGATTAAGAGCATACCATCCAAAACTTCAAAAAAAAATTCATTTCATATCCTATACTTACAAGGGAGTTGTATCTTTCAATTCAGGGGTCTTTGAATAGATTAAATTGACCAATTCTATTGTTAACTTTATGTTTTTGCATAAGCCATAGGGAAAGTAAAGAGTCAAGGTACAAACCAACATATTAAGGAAGAAAAATTGTTAACTGACAATTTTTGGTGACTCTATTGGGGAGATGCACTCACATGTTCTAGGTTCTCTTAAGTAAGTTGGTTTGTGGCTTTACTAAGAAACTTAGAAATCATCTCTGCAACACCCAAATAGTTGAATCATGTGTTCCCTTAAGAAAAATCCCAAAATTGCAACCTAACCTTGGCTTAGGGATGAGCAAGAAGATATCATAAATCAATTGAATACTCTTGCCTAGAAAAGCTGAAGATTCCTTAACCAATATAGAAGAGTAAGCTTCACCCTCGAGAGAGAGAAAGTCAATGTTGAATATTGGGAGGGAGTATTACAAGAAAGAAGATTAAGAGAAGTGCACCTATTGTAAGCTAAGCTAGTTCACCATAGATTCTACATATACTTGTAGCACTCATAGTAAAGGGAAAGTTGATCCTGTGTTTGAAGAGTTGCAAAAAGCTAAGTTCTTTATATTAGAAGATCTTATAGCAAGAGGGAGGTTATGCTCTCAGGATCTAATATATCAAGGTATCTGTGATGCTCTTTTTCTACAACATAACTCTTCTTCATAGATACAAATTCATTCCTCCTCACCTCTTATTTTTTGCACTCAAATCCCACCTTTTCACAATGCCCTCACTCTTCACAGAGTAGCTACCCCTTTTGTTGTTACATTCCAACCTGTACCTATTATCCTTCCTACTTTAATAGCTATTCCATCGGGTAATGCTATTGGCGCACTTCAATTAATAGCCAATAATGACCTACCAAGAGCTTCCTAAAAGAACTTTCCCCAGTTTAATGGCAATGGGAAAGTCTTTGGTAATGAGAACATAGCAAATTTCTTCATTGCATGTAGTATTGTTTTTCCTCAGCATGAGGATATAATAGTAAGGATGTTTGTACAAACTCTAGTTGAGAATGTTGTTGGCTGGTTTCAACACCTTCCCATGGGATGTATAATGAGTTTGAATGATATGCAGACTCATTTTGAGGCATGCTATAAGAGTACAGAGTATGAACATACTCTCCTAACTCAATTGACCTAGATAAAGAAAGAATCATGTGTTCCTATGAGGGATTTCATTGCTAAATTCAACAAACTAGTCAATAGGATCCCTGCTACAAGTAGACCTACTTCTAACAATGAGATGTTGTTCTTTATTAGTTCTATGCTACCTAACATAATTTTCCAAATCAGACATGTGCATATGGCTAATTTGTTGGCTGCTCAGAACTTAGCAATTGAGTTGGAGGATGATTTGATTGTGCTAGGGAAATGGAAGAGAGAGATTTAGAATGGAGCATCTACAAGCTTTGTCCTTGGTGTAATTAACAATATTGAAGCCATACTTCAGAAGCTATCTAATGAAATGATTTCCATGAAAAGGAAAATTTGGAAAACTAGTTCTTCACTCCAACAACCATAACAAGACTTCCCTTGAAGGCAATATTGAGGTAAACAATTAAAGTTGTCATCAACTCAAAGGAAGCTTGTTACTAAAGCACATCCCAGAAAGAAAAACATGTGAATTTTTCATCTACAAGCTGATCACAATGGTGATTCCTACCTATAAATGAATAGATATAAGCAACTCACTATGTCAAATGAGCTAACCATTGAATGCATAGAAAATGATGATGATTCTGCTCCCTGTGGTAACTCTAGAACATTCTTTTTGGAGTATGAATCAAATTCAGAAGCTAGAGGCAAATTCTTCACAAAATTAGATGGAATCTAGATGACTATGGCTACAAGAAGTCAAAGAGAAAGGAATCCTATGAATTATGTCCTTTTCTAGAACACATCAGCTGGCCCCTCGATAGCTGAAAATGAAGCATCCACTTCTTCATCTTGGAGGAAAGAGCAGTCTAAGTTTGAACCAAATGGTAAATTCCATTCCCAATTTGAGATTATATAGTATTTTAATGATGCTTGTATTTAGGTGTTTCCCCTCGAGTATCTCAAAATTCATCCATATGAATTAAAAAATCTAGTAGATTCCTGTAAGAATGATGCTAGTACCAAAACTTAGCCTAATGTTAATTCTACCATTAGCAATGACCAACCTTAGTTAAATAGTGGCCCCTTAGAAAATGAAGAGCTTGTTTTTCCCGTGCTCTTCAAAGAGGAAGAAACATTGGTTTTAGCCACCTCAGCTAGCCAAAATTTGGATCCCTTCTATGTGTCCTTATATGTGAATGGCCATAAACTTAGTAACTGCATTATTGATTCTGGTGCCTCAGACAATGTCATGCCCTCTTTAGTTTCTTGTGCCCTTGGCCTAACTATTACTAAAATCTTTGGACATTGCTACTAAATGGATGCTAAGAAAGTCCCTCTAATAGGTCAATTGAAAGATTATGAAGTAGCATTGGTTACTCATCCTACAAAGAGAATGAAGCTAACTATCCTCATAGTAGATATTTCAGCCAGCTATGGGGTGCTTCTGAGTAGAAATTTTTTGTAGAGACGTGGGAGATGAAATAAAGATGGATTGGTCTCATGAAATTATTCTTGTGTGGAATAAGAAAATTAAGTTGGAGCATGAGGAGAAGGCCAAATTCATAGTTTTAAAATCTGATGATCCTAAGGCACAGATCCTATGCCAGGAAATGGAGTTCAAGAACTACATGTTGTCTAATTATTTAGAGGAACAACTAAACTCTTCCAGTGACCCAAGAATTTGGCCCTGGAGTTCGATGGAAATTGTGCTACTACTAGATTTGGATCCTATTTTGTGATCATATCACATAGTGGGGATATAACATAGCTAGCATACAAGCTACTGTTCAAGAACACTAACAATACATCATTTGACATGGATAGCTAACATTGTCATAGTCTAGAAAAAGAATGGGGAAATCAAAATTTAAATAGACTTTAGAAATTTAAACTAGGCATCCTTAAAGGACAACTACACATTGCGTAATATGGGGTAGCTATTGTAAATAGTTATCGGCTCTGAGATGATGTCTATGCTAGACATATTCTTAGGTTTTAATCAAATCAAGGTAATCTTGGAAGATCAATTTAAAACTACATTCACCACTCCTTGGGGAACATTCACATATAATAGAATGCCCTTTAGGCTCATTAATGTTAGTGCCACCTTTCAATGGGCTATGAATTCCTCCTTCACTAATTTGAAGAATAAAATCATTGTCATCTATTTGGATGACCTAACAGTTTTCTCCAAGAAGAGGGAAGATCATCTGTGGGATTTAGAGAAGGTATTAAAAAGATGCCTGGAGCATAGGATATCACTCAATCCCAAGAAATTGGCCTTCTGTGTCATTGAAGGAAAACTATTGGGTCACATAGTCTCCCAAGAAGGAATCAAGATCAATCTAGAACATGTTAGAGCCATTCAACAATTGAATTTTTTGGGAAGAAAGTCTAGACTCAAAGCATTCTTTGGACAAATAATTTTTTTGAGGAAATTCATCCTTGACTTTTTTGAAATCACAAAATGTATAGTTAATATGATGAGAGAAAATCAAGCTTTCAAATGGAATGATTAGGGTAGAAAATATTTTGATCAAATCAAAGATGTCATTGCTAAAGAACCTATGTTGGTCCACACAAACTACACTAAGGATTTCATACTGTATTGTTATGCCTTAGCCCATACGCTATCAATGATACTCATGCAAGAGAACAAAGAAGGATTTTTAACACCAATTTCATTCATGATTACTCCCCTTAAAGATCACGAGTTGAGATATTCTCAAATGGAGAAGCACGCTTATCCAGTTGTAAGAGCTCTCAAAATTTTTAGATTCTATGTGCTGCATTCTCATTCCATCATGTTTGTACTTGATTCAGCCATCAAAAGCATATTGCCTCAACAAGAAATAGGTCACAATACTAGAGATGGTTGGATAGCTAAGGCCCAAGAATATAATAACGATATGAAGCTGACCAAGTTGGTAAGAGGAAATGGTTTGTGGAAAATAATTGCAAAAAATTAGGACTTGAGCTAGGATGATAATTCTGTAAGGGCACTAATAGTAAGTCTTAAGGACCCTTGGTTCTCAAATATTGCTTACTTTCTAACTTATGGGGATTTCCCTGAAGGACTCATGTATACTCAAAAGTGAGACCTTAGAATTATGTTTGCTAAATATGTTATATTTGATGACCAATTATACAAGAGGGCAATAGATGGGACCTTCTTACAATGCGTGGATAAACCTCAACAAGAGAGGTTTCTTCATAGTTTCCACAATGAGTCATGTGGTAGTCACTTTTCATCAATAGTCACAACATATAAGATCCTAAGGAAATGCTACTACTATCTTGGACTATTCAAAGATGCATATTAGCGGGTGGAAAAGTGTGAAAAGTATAGGATGTTCTCAAGCAAGCCTTAGTTAGCTACTTTGCCTCTAAAGCCAATTGTGATTGAAGGCCCCTTTCAACAATGGGGAATAAATTTCATTGGACTAGTTAGTCCACCCTCATCTATTAGTCATCTTTATGTCATCACTGCTACATATTATTTCACCAAATGGGTAGAGGCCAAGCCAACCAAAAAGACTACTTCTAAGATAGTTTGTGAATTCATTGAAGAAAACATCTTGATAATGTTTAGAGTGCCAATGATGCTTGTCATGGATAATACTTCCTATTTTTATTTTGCAAAAATTATAGAATTATTCTATGAAAATAATATACATCTAGGTTATTCATCTGACTACTTCCCTTAGGGAAATGGTTAAGCAAAATCAAGTAACAAAAACTTGATCAACATCATGAAGAAATTGGTCTCTAAGAATCAAAAGAACTGGCACAAGAAGTTGTATGATTCTCTCTAGGTAGATAGAGTTACCCCTAAGAAGGAAATTGGTATTTTCCCATTTGAGTTGGTTTATAGAGTTGAAGCTAGTCTTCCTCTCCCACTAGAACTATCCATTTGTAAACTATAGTAGGTGATCGAAGATCTAGAATTCCAAGATGGATTGGAGAAGTGCAGTATATACCTGACTAAACCTAAAGAAGAATGTGAGAGGATGATTGATTATATTAAAGGAAATCAAAAGCATGTTAAAACATTCTTCGATAAAAAGGCCAGACCAAGCAGATTCATGGAAGCTGACTTATTCCTACTATGGGATAGACAACATGAGCCCAAAGGTATGCATCACAAGTTTGACTCCCCCTAGAAGGGCCCTTTCAAGATCATGCAAGTAAATCATAACAATTCCTTTGTTTTGGCATATCCTTTTAGAGAGGTTCTTCCATTCTCATACAATGGCCAAGATCTGAAGTTATATCAAGTACATAAGTGAAAGCAGGTAACCTTTGTAGTTAGGATAGTCTAGGTAGGTTTTATTTGCATTTTTTCATGCTTTTCTAGTTTAGATTTATTTTCTTTTATCATTCTTAGTTTAGTTTCCCACTATATTTTACCACTTCGGCTATGCAAAACCAAAGATTCTAGGTCCATTCTCAAACATTTACAATGCGCGAGTCCCTAATCAGAGCCAATTATTGCCAAGTTTTAGTTGTCTCTTCCTCTTTGGTTGAAGTCTTTGGTTAGAGTGAGAGTGTTAATAAAACAGATATGTCTAAGTATGTCTTAGGTAACTTACGTCTCATCTTTCTCGAGCCATCTACTTTCTTCCATTGCAAATTTCCTATTTTTCTAGTACACGTGGGATTTTAAGTGATCTAGGTATGATTGGGTTATATTCTAGCATCTTCTCGATGAGACATAAGTAGTTCTTCACCTCATTATCAAGTATCTTTCCCTAACATTTCATATCCCACAGATTTTGAGCTCTTGAGCAACTTTTTCCTTTTAAGAAAATCACATCAAGTGCAGATCTAAAGAATAGAGCCATGATAGTAGCTAATGAGTACCAAATTTGATTATGTCAATACCCAAAGGCCTACGAGGCTATGGATTAAGTTGCTAGATTATGAAGTGCTCAGGCCTTAGTATGATCTAGTTGATTTTGTAGAGGATCATTTGAAATTGGAATATACCTATAGGAATGGTTCAGATATTGAAGATTATTGATTTGAGTGTCTCAATAAGTACCAAACTTGAGAGAGATTTTGGTCATGACTAACTATTGATGAAATTAAAGTATATAATAGTTCTATTGATGTTTTTGACCTTACAGATGATAGAGGATTCATGCATCCCGCATCATATGAGAAGATCAAGGACACCCCAATTCTGTCCACCCCATATGTTGGCCTAGTCATAGATACCATGGAGGTTCTAATGTAGGGGATCAACAAAAGAACTGATAAATGGGTTAAATGGACTTGAGAAAGGAAGAAAAGAATGGGAAGTACTAGTTGCACATGAGGAGTTTCATTTGGATTTGCTCAGTCCACCATAGCAACAACACTATATCTTGGTGTCCCTATTCATGATTCCATGGTAAACATATGGAACTTTACCAATGACAAAATGGAAGATAAGCTAGAAGATCTTAGAGCAGAGAAAGAAGTGTTGGGGGCCTCAAACAAGGAGTTGGTGGAATATATCAAGCCTACTCTTGGAAGCACATCTTTAGGCCAATTTGACCCAAATGTAGAAGAAAACTAGAACTTGTTGATAAAGTTACAACATGAAAGGTAGTTTAGGCAGGTTGGAAGGGCATGGGTAGATCAACTAAAGATTCAAGATAACCTATTGGTGGAGAATTTGGGAAACCTAGTGTTGGATGCACACAAGCTTAGAGAGGCAACCTCAAACCATAAGACACCTATACAGTAAGTAGCTAATGAGATGATAGGGCAATTGGCCCTTCTATAGGAGGTAATTGGCATGAAGAAAAATGTGGCAATTACTCATGGGATCCTCAAGACATGCACAAAGCCATTATTTCATTGGAGAGAATCCATATAATTAGTCATAGAGAGCTCCTTGAGGTCTGCAAATGAGCTAGGAGATGTATGCAACCTTGTGAAAAAAATTATTGACAAATATTTTCAAAACTTATAAATATTGTACATAGAGTCTTTTGCATCCACCAATGGCAAGCTTGTGGATATTGAGAGAATGAAATCAAAGTTCTTGGCATTTTTCTATGAGGTCGTTGACCCTCTCAATTTCCAAGTGTCTAAAATCTAGGAGCTCTCAACAATAGATGCAGTCACAATTAGAGAAATAGAGAAGTATAAATCAAGAATGACTAGAATGGATGAATTAACAAAGATGCATGACTAATGGATAGTCTAGGCTAACAACATTATCATTCCAAATGCTGAATAGCTGAAAAATGTAACTAACACTGTGAAAGTATACAAAGCTAAATCAGTTAGCTCAAAGAAGACATAATTATTTTTGACATCTGTCATTATTCTTTCTTCTATTTCTTTTTATAGTCATTCTTGGTGTTTTATCAATCTCTATAACAAACAATGATTTAAGCTTGTCCTATTTTTAGTATCTTTGTTTAGAGATGCTCTACAAAGAAATCATCCAATGTAACCAACAATTTTGAGAAGGCCTATATATGTAAAATTTCAAGAAGTTAATTAGATCGACAAAATTTACTTTGTGAAAACCTCTGTGGCTATGACTACTATGTGAGACACTAAGTTCATTTTAAGTTTTGTTGTTCATTTAGTTTGAGGGAATTAGTGGAGTGAATGTTTAGTGTTGAAAGTTGAATGAATGTGAATGAACTTGGTTTTATTCCCTTTATTTAATGAATTGTATGCTTTACTCTATTTAACATAAACATGTATTCCATTATTTCTATTGGTCTATGTCATTAGTTAATTCATTGCATTAGGAAGTCGAAGACTAATTTATGGAATGGCTAAAGGATAGATAATCTAGGTATTATCAAAACATCAACTAATCATGTAATCTAGGAATTACTTGTTTCATGGTATTTTTCTCTCTTCCTACTATTGTAGCCAATCCTATATGTTTCTATTTCTCTACATTGACAATTTGAGTAGAGCGCATTTAGTGATATTTTCTCCTTTTCTTTGCATGGGTTATTTGAAGTTTTGAGCAACTTGGTTTTGCCTCTTCTACTCTCTGGTTAAGAGCATACCCCCCAAAACCCCACAAAAAAATTCATTTCACATCCTGGACTTACAAGGGAGTTGTACCTTTCAATTAAGGAGTCTTTGAATAGATTACTACATTGACCCATTATGTTGTTAAATTTATAATTTTCCATAAGCCACAGGGAATATAAAGAGTCAAGGTACAAACCAACATATTAAGGAAGAAAAAATATTAACCAAAAATTTGCACATATGGTTTTGAAAGAAAAATTTGGTGTAATGAATGTATATATATGCAAAAATATTGGAGATGTTGTATGTAATGTTTATATCTGCAAAAATATTGGACATGTTATACTTAATGTTTATATCTACACATATTGTTTTGAAATAAAAATTTGGTCACCTTGCTCAAATTCACCATTATTCCTTTTCAACATCCCACATTTGCATTTCATCCCTATCCATCACATTTCTCACCCAATGATTGACCCATCTCACCCCTATAAATATGCTCCATTTATATCTCCATCTACCACTTTAACACAACTTTCATTTAATATTGATTACTTATTTGGATTATCTCTATCCCATTGATAAGTTTTGATAGTGGTAGAGAATGAATTATCTTAGTTGTTGATGAGAACCAATTGACATTATTGTCTACCTTAGGGACATCATAAGAAGATATGGGTGCAATGAAGGAAATGTCATAGTTTATCTTTCATTTATGCCTCTTCATTTTGATATTTTTCAAGGGAAGCCCACCAATGCTAATAGAAAACAACAATGCATTTTCTAAGAGTTTACAATTGTTCAACAAAATTATTTTTTACAAGAAAATGCACTTAAAGAACTAGTAGCTCAGAAGCAAGAACATGGTGTTGATTTCCCTCATTAGGTCTGATGTAGATGCCATGACAACGATCTCATATTTTACTAGTCTATCATGTTAAAATATTGGGCATCCTACACAACTTTTGTACACTTTGAATCTTCAATTGCTTTATTAAAACATTCATGAAAAAGGCTAATTAAATCCACCTGTGCACACACCACAAGAATCTTGCCTCTCCTCTCATTGAAATCATAAGACCCAGATCTACAATACAATATACAATATATGCAACTCTTCATGGGTATGGAAATAAAAAATCAATTAGGGTTTCTATTTTATATGGGCTTTGTATTGGTAGATCTAGATAAATAAATTCCTTCAATTGGGTTTTTTTAATGCTTCAATTGGTTTTCTTGGGTTTGAATCCAAAACACGTATAATAGGTAAGACATATGATTCATACTTGGGTTGTAGCCTAAGGTAGTAAAGCTAACAAGAACTTGAGAAGATTGATGATAATGTTGATTTGATTATGATGTTCATACATGTGGACTTGGGAACATATGAAGATTTTAATACTATGAATGGAGCTGAGAACATTGGAAATGGTGCCGACAAATCAATAGATGGCTATGAATATTTAATCTCTCTAGAAACCTCACAAGTAATTTTGAGTGATAGAAACTTTTGTTGTTAGCATCTTTTATATCTTACATGTATGAATTGAGTTGGAACATTTGTTTCCAATTTAGGTATGAGATACAAGCTTGAGTGTGTGGGTATGACAAATTTACCTTGGGTCTAGGTGCAACTACATCCTATTCACATGCACATACATTTTCTTAAACATCAAAGCTTGGAATATAAAATATATCTAGAATGATATAGATACAAGAAGAGTGATACTCATAAATCCACGATTGCCAAGAAATAATTTTCTTTAGATTCCTTATACATAATAATTTGAAAAAAAAATAATATTCAAGTCTAGAAATGTCATTATACAATGAAAACTCAAATTAAAAGACTTAATAAATATTCAATTCTGGGCATGGTTTCTATATGACTTTTTGTTGACCTTTGAATAGGTCTAAACTATTAACTATTATACCGTTTGTGTTTTCTATTTTGAATTATAAGTAGTGAAAAGAAGGATCTAATTGAATTGTAAAATTTACCTCCCAAATGTGAACTAAGATAGAGGCATTTGCAATAGTAGTCTTTGGGATGATGATGTTGCATGAGTATGAGACATGACATTTGCACTCAATGCTGCAAAGCTGAATGCTAGAACCTTATAGGTATGTTGTTGTAAAAATATAAGGTGCAAATGGTATATGCCAACATCCTAAAAGGATGTGAGCCAATCTTGTCTTGTTGAAGCAAGAAGAAATTAGAGACTAAATTCAAAAGAATTTATAAGAATCACAACCAATATTTCATGAACAATGTGTTTTCCCTAGAAGACTACTTGATTGAAGAACCCAAATTATGATTTTTCCATGAGACATGTTCCTCTAAGTATGAACAGGTTTGGTGGGGATTTGTTCTAGGTCAGGTTTGGACTGAGCCTAGGCTTGCATCCAGCTCTAGGGACTGATTCTAGTATCTTGTTTAAACTCAACTTTATTCTATACTTGGAGTTTATATCTAAGTCTTATAGGTTTTTATTTTTAGTGCTTCACCTAAAAACTAGCTAACAATCCTATTCTAGAAGCATCCATATTACATGTTAGCCAAACATCAACCTTCTACATTTTTTCCCCTAAGTTGTGCTTTGTGTCTAATTATAAATTTTTATTTATTACACTTGGCTTGAAAACAAACTTACACAAAATTGGTTTGAAGAAATTGATTATTGACTTATAAAAAAGTAATTTCCAACATCCCCCAAGCTTAGGTAGACCCCATTGTAGATGGTTTAATGTAAGAAACTAAAAATCTGAAAATGACATCTTCTGACACATAAGCTATGCAATGTAGGTCCCATTAAAATTATTCAAACCTAATAGATAGATTCTCTAATGGATCATCTGTTAGACAATGAGACACTATACATGGAAGATGGCCATAATGAGGCTCTTTCATGCATTCACCCCGAAACATGTTGATAGATCCACTAAACTAAATAGCTCCCTAATTGATAGGGTGACTAAAATAAAACATAAATCAACCTAAAGAAACATATTATATTCTCATGTATAGTCAAACTCCATATTTTCTTCAGGCACACATTTAACCACAACCACCACAATCTTGTTTATGTCATTGTCTATTCCTATTAGCCAAAAATATTACAGAGTATACAACCCCAAAGGGGCATCAATAGACACTCCAAATAGATCTACTTCGAGAAAATTTCCCTCAATCAATATAGCCCTCAAAAATCAACATGCCTTAATTATTCCAAGTAGAGGCTTGACTTGCAAGCCCTTTTTCTTTAAACGATGAGCTAATGCAACAAACACATAATTACCAAATACTATAACAATATAAACTATATGCTTCAATCTCAAATGTAAATGCTTCGAATCAACAAGCAACCCCAACCAATACATTTAGGAGGTCCTCTTCTGGTTTTCCCCCAACCTCCATCAACCTTAAGGGATGCAAATGATTAAACCTTACCACAACCTTGCCTTAGCAATAAGATTTTATGAATAGTTTGACATCACACACTAGTGCTTTACATAGCTTATATGGACATAGTTATATCACCCCAAACACTACCTTTGATGGAACCTAAGATCATGCAACTCATCTTAAACCCTTGGAAATATTTATAGAGATTGGATCTTGGCAAATAAATGGTCAACAAGATGACCATATTTAAAAACCTTATTGGAGACACCTTAGAATGGTATAGTAAATTGAAACCCACACCATTCTCAAATTCTAACCAACATCAAGCTAATGAAATCTACACCCAACAATTTATCATTATGTAGTCCTTTTTTTATGTCAATCACTACTAAATTTAACCTCTATTGTTGTTTTTCCACCTTGCATTCATCCTTGATTTGTATGTTACTATGTAATTCCTATAGAGGGGAATACCACTTATATCTTTATCAGAAACTATAAATGTACTTTGGTGCTTAGATAAAATTTATTAAATGCATCTTTTTTGGTTCATTAGAGCTCTTGTTGTTAACATAGAAACTTTCATCAATTGATTAAATCCATGTTTGGAATGCAAGAAATCAAATCAAAACTTGAAAATGTAGAGGCCTCTTATATCCAAATTACATTACATGTGCTAAGATCTCCAATTGTTTTCATGCCAAGATTATTAAATAAAAGAAAATTTGTAATGAATCAATTATGCTCTTCATTTGTAGCATTACTCATTATTTGATCCTCATCTAGTTTTTTTGGGTGTTAGGCATCCTTTTCAAGTTATAACAAGTTGGTTGGAATTTTTTTTCCATAGGAACACAAAGATCTAAATATATTATCTATGCTCTTCTTCCTTTGATTCTACCAATAATGACATTATTTGATTTGGTTGGTAGAGGACTAGTTTAAATTTGTTTGTTACTTATTCCTTTATTTCATGTATTACTTCAGACATCTATCATTCCTTTGGCATTTGAGATGATGTTGGGATGATCACACATACAGTGTCAAGACCTCCTCAAATGAGACAACCATAAAAGTATTTATAGTATTTGGAGTATAGATAAGCATGGTAACCTAGTAATCAATTAATTATTGCATAAGGTACTATATTACTACAAGAAACAATGATACTACATTCTTATAGGAAAATAAGGAAAAATGACATAATGTCATAAACTAGAGCATAGGTTTTAAAAACACATTTTGTGACAATAAATGGGAAAAAGACTAGATAAATTATAGGAGCTAGATGATTATTTTAATCTTATTTAACTTGATTGTTCATACCCAATCAGAGGAGTAAAATAGTGATTTGTGACATAGTTTGAATCACAAGGGCACACAAATGTTTATAGCTCTCCACAAAAATGAAATGTAGAGGTCAAAAGGGCACAACAATGAAATGCACCAATCACAAGTGTACAAAAATATTCAAATCTCTCCACCTAGCTCATTTAGAGCTCTCCATCTCTTTAGCATGCAACTCCACAATTGATCAAAAAAATGGGGAATGATGTCATTTTTTTTTGTTTCTTTTTGTTTATAATCATATTGATGTCGCAACTATGACAAAAATGTTGGTATTACGATGGCATTAGGGACAATTGCAAAAAAACATGAAAATCACCCACAAATTATACCAACATCACAAATTGTCGTTGCAATTTGACCCCAAATATTGTAGTGACTTGTGCTTGCAATAGTTAATGTAAGTTATATACTTTTAGGTTTTCATTTAGAATAAATAATTCTTTACCAAGAGGATGTGAAATTTTTGTTAGTATTATATAAGGTCCAAGATTACTATAGGGGTAATCTACCAAATCAAATCTTTTCATCAACCATTTAATTACATTCATCAACATATAAATTGTGCAAAAATAGACAATGAGGAAAATGAAACCATCTAAAAATGTAACACCAAAATACCAATAATTTTATATGGAAACCCTTGGTTAGAGGAAAAAATTGCAGTGTGAACTAGTACCCACAATTATTTTTAGTCTTCTAAAGTACACCTCGTAAAAGGCTTAGCTTTGTTAGGAGCTTTAAATAAATGTCCCATTAGGAGAAAGCCTTTGTTAGGATCCACCCAGCTAATAGATTTACCTCTAGCCCTATTAGGAGGTTTAACCTATTAGAAGGAATCTGATTTAGGGATTTCAAATCCTAATAAAAATGATACCCGGTTATAAGATTTCAGCCTAAGACATGTTAAGATCTATCTGAATGAATTGTTTTTGGATAACCTATTAGGATTAAAAAAGTAATAGTTATTTGAGAAGAAAATTTCTCCTTTGCCAATGTAAATTCAATTAAGGATATTCTTTTCTTCTCTTTAGACTATCCACATACCTCTCTGAATCACACCCTTGCATCTATGATCTATGACTTCATAATTCATCAAACTAGACATAAATACTATACCATCTTAAAATGGATACACTTTCCTTTTAAGACTATTAAGCTCCCTCCGCTTCAAGATTCTCTCTTTGGACCATGGATATGCTCATGCTCTCTCTCTTTTCCTTTCCATTTTATCTCTCTAGTATCTGCCCTGGCTCTCTTTGGAACCCAAGACCTCTCCTCCAAGACCAAATTAACCTAGGTCAACCTAGTTTGGATTAGGTCAACCTAGGTTGACCTAGTCCTCCTAGGTTGACATAGTTCTAGAATAGATCTACCCAAGTTGACCTAGTCCTCAACAATTTTTGATATTGGGGCCAGAAAGTGCTTGGGAGTTAAATTAGTTAATGACAATTATCCAGTTGGCCTGTATTATTTTCCCACTTGAAAACTCATATATAAGGTGACTTGGAGGCTTCATTTTGATATCATGCACATTAAAGATCATCTATTTATCCAAGCTTTTCTCTCTAGTGAATATTTTCAACCTTTTTCATTCAAGGAGTTCAAGCATTCAAGCATTTTTCAAGAATTCAAGAAAGGGGATTTTATCTAGCATTAGAGAATCCTTTGTGGGCATCTCCTCTTCAAGATCTAGTGTATTATTGTCCATCAAGGGAGGAGATCCACATTGAAGCATTCATCCTCTTCATGATACCTATCCATATTCATGGTACCATGATGGAGTTATGATAGATCCATTGCAAAGTGTGGAGATATCCTACATCCTTAATTCAAGATCTACATTACATACACATTACATATATAGGCGGACAAGGTGACTCCTAACATTTATCTTTTTCTTTACATTTATTTACATTTATATTTCTCATTTATGGTTAATTCCTTAACCTAGGGCTTGACTAAGGTAAGACCTCATCAAACTCCAATCCCCAAACCTTTCTTTTTAGTGTTGATTTGCACATTAGGAGTGAAAAGAAGTTGAAATTAGGAACCTATACCTCACAAGCTTTCTAGAGTTGTCAGTTATAGAGCCATAGACTATGTCAACTTGGTTGTAGGTGTTAGCATGAATATTAATGGTATTCCTTTGGGGGGGCATCATAAGCAATGCTAGAACATGTGGAGATTGGCAGCATGATTGATATGTTGCACTCATGACTATGTTTGTCATTGATGACAACACAGTATGGTTTCTATGAAGACTAGCAAAGTAGTAGATAGAGATTGAGGTCATACAGATAAATGATTGATGTTTAGGTCAAGTTTTGTTCAAGAAATATTCTATACTGTGTCTTGATGATGAGGTTAAGTGTGCATGAAGTAAGTTGAATATGTACAAAACATATGCTTGATTTATAGAAAGTAGTACAGAGACAGAGTACTTGATAAGCAGTTTCTAGTGATTAGATTGTATCTCATAACAAAGATAGAATCAAGATATGAAAAGTTTTACAATGAAAAAGGACAACTCAATGATGAAATTAGTGAGTGCCCAAAGTTTGGAGTCACACATGTGAGAAGTTGTAAAGACTATGAGATGACAGTGTTATGTAATTGTGAAATAATTAATTATCTTAATGTGGTCCTATAATAATTAATTGGGAAAGCCTCGAGGCTAACTCAAGGAATTTTTTTGAAGACATGGTATAAAAGGAAGGATATTTTCCTTTTGGTAAAGTGAGTGATACAAGTGTAATGATTGAGAAAGTGCAAACAAAAGAAGAGTATTTGGTAAATGTGAGTAAGTGATCCAAGGGATTATTGGATGTACAATTGGTGATCTAGTGTCAAGATTAAAAAAATAAGAGAAGTCTAGTTGATAGGAAAAATGAAGAGAAAATTGTACAAGTACAATTCATTTTTACTATTCTACAAGGAATAATACAAAGATCATTTGGACAGTGGGTTCATTGGTCTTGCCCTTGAAGTTGTTTGGACAATGGCTCTATTTGCCTTCCACAATACGTAATAAGGTTGGAATCTCCTAAAAGGAACCAATATGTATTAAATGTTTTCATTGACTCCTAACAGGGTCCATCCTTTAATAAGAAATATTTATAAATTAGTATATCATTTTGTGGGTACCATCCCCACTGGGGTTTTCCCTCTGATCAAGGGTTTACCTAGTTAAGATAGTTGGTGTTATTGTGTATGAGTATCTTGTTCTAGCTATTGATAATTGTTGTAATAGTTGGATAACTGATTTGACCACCCCTCCTCAATTATATTGGTGGACTTTACATTATAACAATTGGTATTAGAGCTTCAGTTCCTTGAAGGAAACACTTAACAACTTTGGGAGATCCATGGTGAGTCACTTTAGAAAAGAAAGTCCCAAGTTAGATATGGGAAATTTTGATAACTAGAAGATGGAGCTTCTTGGTGAGATATCAAAATTGTGTACAAAACATAGTATTGAATTTTTGGATTTAGAATATTTTTTTTGCATACAAAAGAATAGAAGTACAAGTAAAGATAGAACCAAATTTGAAGAATATAAGAAGATCAAAGAAGGTATTGATATGCTTATGAAAATTGGGCTAGAAGATATGCAATTTTTTGTTTGTTGGGTATGTAAAAAGTTTGGTCATTTTTCATCTAGATGTCCTAAGATAATAAGAAAAAATAGAAAGAATTTTATTTCTAATGAAGATGAATAATTTTTTAAAAATATGGAAAGATTCTTGAATGACTATGATGATAAGAATAATGAGCTTGAATTGGTTAAAGAGGTGGTAATAGAGGAGATAGCCTTGGTAATTATTGCTGATCCAAAGGCTAACCATGAGAATGTACAAGTTTACTTTGATACTAACAATAACTTACAATGATGTACAAATTATTGCTAAAATAGGAGAATATAGAACATAACCAAGATAAGAGGTAAGAGTTGAGATAGCAATTCCTACACCTAACAGAAACCTCACAAAGAATCATCTTGGAGAGAAGATAATTAGAAGTAAAGATAAAGGAGTAATGACAAGAAATAGAGTACATGAGGAGCACTATGTTTGATTTCTCAAGTTGAACCCAAAAGTGCAGATGAGGCATGCAAGGATGATCATTGGATTCAAGCAATGAAGGAAGAACTAGATCAAATTGTGAAGAATGAATCACTAGAATTGGTTCCTAGACCTGAAGACGTGAATGTTATAGGAACTAAATGGGTATTTAGAAATAAGATGAACGAACAAGGTGAAGTTGTGAGAAACAAAGCTAGACTAGTATACAAAGTTTATTCATAGCAAGAAGGAATAGATTATGAAGAAACGTATGCCCCTCTAGCCAGAATGGAAGAAGTACGAATGTTTTTGGCTCATGCAACAAGTAAGAAGTTCAAAGTGTATCAGATGGATGTCAAATAAGCCTTTCTAAATGGATAACTTTAAGAAGAAGTTTACATTGAGCAACTTGAAGGATTTATTTTGACAGAAGCAAGGATATGGTATGCATATTGAAGAAACAACTATATGGCCTAAAGCAAGCACCTAGAACCTGGTATGCATAATTGGACAAGTATTTGGAAAAACTTGGATTTGCTAAATGTACATGACATATGCTAATTATTATTTGAAAGAAATTGAGAATAGTTTGTTGATCATTGTGATATTTTTGGATGACATAATCTTTAGAGGTAATGATGAAGCAAGTGATAAGTTTGCTGAAGAGATGAAGAATGAGCTTGAGATGAGTATGATTTGTTAGATGAAGTTTTCCTAGGTTTATAGATTATCCAAAACAATGATTGTATTTTCATATCACAAGCTAAGTATTTTAAAGACTTGTTGAAAATATTTGGATTGGAAAGTTGAGAGCTTGTTGGTACACCAATGGTAATTGGTCACAAGTTATCTATCAAAGATCATACACCTATAGTTGAGTAGAAGAAGTACATATCAATAATTGGAGGTTTACGATATCTAACTCACACCAGACCATATATAGAAAAGGTAGTTGGGATTGTAGCTAAATTTCAAGATGGTCCTAAGGAGTATCATTATGCAGTAGTAAAAAGGATGTTGAGATATTTTAAGGGTACACTTGATTATGATTTATGGTGACAGATCAAGTGATTTTACTTTGTGTGATTATACTGATGCGGATTAAGAAGGCAATATGGATGATATAGAAAACACTAGTGGTGGATCATTTTTCCTTGGAGGAAGATTGGTTTCTTGGTTGAACAAGAAAAAAGATTGTATTTGTTAGAGTACAACTAAAGTAGAGTACCTAGTAGCAATAAGTAATTGTAATCAGATCGTGTAGATGAAGCAGATGCTGAAGGATATTGGGATAGAATTTCCAGATCCTAGTATCATTAATTGTGATAACACAAGTACAATGATTATGTCTAAGAATCTTGTATTGCATTCTAAGACTAAGCATATATCCATTAAGTATCATGTTTTGAGAGAGAAGGTTGTAGAGAGAAAAACTAGATTAGAGTATGTAAGTACAAAAGATTAGATTGAAGATATCTTTATGAAGCCTTTGCCTAAATATACATTTGAGTACTTGAGAGGTATGCTTGGGGTTATGCCCCTACCTACTTCTAAATAGATGATGTAGAGATTGCATCAGTCCAGTGGTACAAAACACTATTTTTTGACTGGACTGAATGTAGGGTATGTGTAGGATCATGGTGTGGCAAAAAGTGGTGATGTGAAAAACATATAGTTTTGAAATGCCTAAAAGCATTTCAAAATGTGCTTTGACTTTTTTCCCACCCATCTTGGTACCAAACCAAAAATGTAATACCTTTCCTAATCAGGTATCCAATTTGAGAACAGGTATTCAATTTGGGAACGAGTATCTGATTTGAGAACAAGTACCTAATCTATGTTCCCAAATCATGGTGCCAAGTTCAAATGTAAAGGGAGTGGGGACCAATTTTTAAGATAAATATTGAATTTTATTTACCAAACTCAAATGGGTGACCAATTTTTAAGTTATATCAAGTCCTAGTATAATATAGTTATAGCATAATTTGGGGGGGGGGGGGGGGGGTGCGCAATTATTATATATAGTTATTAAAATTTATTATAGAGTATTAAATAATAATAATAATTTATTATATAATTATTTTATATATGGTTATTACTTATTATATATTATTATATTATTATATAACATATATATTATTATTATATATTATATATGTTACCAACCTAAGTTAATAACCTATATGATGATGTATGTTCCTAGGGGTCTCCCTAGGGACATACATGTGTCCCAATGAGTCTAAATTGGTCATAGGATACCATAATTATATATCATATATATTATTATATATTATATATATTAGTAACCTAAGTTAATAAACCATATGATGATGTATGTTCCTAGGGGTCTCACTAGGGACATACATGTGTTCCAATGAGTCCAAATGGGTCATGGGATACCCTATGACCCTTTTGACCCATTATATGACAACATATTTTCCTAAGGGTCAAAGGATGCCTAGGGACATACATCTTGTGTTTCAATGGGTAGAAAGGGGTTATGGAGTATCCTATGACCCCTTTCAACCTATTACATGATAACATATATTCCTAGGGGTCCTAGGACCCTTATAGACATATATGTTGTGTTCCAATGGGCCAAAAGGGGTCATAGAGTATCCTATGACCCTTTTGACCCATTACATGACAACATACATTCAGGAACATATTGTGTATGTCCCTAGGGGTGCTAGGTCCCCTACGGACATGCATCATGTGTTTGAATGGGCCGAAAGGGGTCATAGGGTTCCCTATTACCCCTTTTGACCCATTCAATGAAAACATACATTCATAGGGGTCCTAAAACCCCTCAAAAAATATATCATGTCTTCAAATGAGTATAAAGGGGTCATAGAGTACCCCATAACCCCTTTCAATACATTATATGACAAAATATGTTCTTAGGGGTCCTAGGAAAGGGGCTATAGGGTAACCTATGACCTATTTTAACCCATTAAGTGATAACATATGTTCCTAAGGGTCCTAGGACCACAAGGAACATATACCATGTATACGAATGAGTTGAAAGGGGTCATAGAGTACCTTATGACCCCTTTCGACATATTTCATGACAACATATGTCTTTTAGGGTCTTAGGACCCCTAGGGACTTATTTTATTTGTTTGAATGTGTCGAAAGTGGTCATAGGATAATCTATGACCCCTTTCAATGCATTTCATGACAACATATGTCCTTAGGGGTCCTAGGACCCTTAGGGACCTATTCCATTTGTTTGAATGGGTCGAAAGGGATCATAGGATAACCTATGACCCCTTTTGATGCATTTCATTCTAAAATATGTCTTTAGAGGTCCTTGATCTCCTAAGGACCTATTAAATTTGTTCAAATGGATAAAAAAGGATCATAGGATAACCTATGGTGGCTTTCGACATATTTCCATGATAACATATGTCTCTAGGGACCTAATTCATTTGTTTGAATGGGTCGAAAGAGGTCATAAGATAACCTATAACCCCTTTTGACACATTTCATGACAACATATGTCTCTAGGGTCCTAGGAATCCTAGGAACCTATTTTATTTGTTTGAATGGGTTGAAAGGGGTCATAGGATAATTTATGACCCCTTTTGACATGTTTCGTGACAGCATATGTCTGACCCTTAAGGACATATTATGATCATTTATATGGCTTGAAAGGGGTCATAGAATAACCTATGACCCCTTTTGATGCATTTCATGAAAAAAATATGTCCATTGGGGTCCTATAACTCCTAGGGACCTATTTCATTTGTTCAAATGGGTTGAAAGGGGTGATAGGATAACCTATGACCCCTTTTGACATATTTCATTACAACATATGTCATCAAGGTTCCTAGGATCACTAGGGAAATATTGTAATTGTTTGTATGGGTTAAAATGTGTTATAGGATAACCTATGACCATTTTCAACACATTTCATGCTAACATATGCACCCCTAGGGACCTATTTTATCTATTTCAATGGGTCAAAAGGAGGTCATAGGATAATCTATGACCCTAAGATCCCTAGGGACATATTATAATTGTTTGTATGGGTCAAAAGGTGTGATATGATAACCTATGAACCCTTTCAACACATTTCATGACAACATATGTCCCTAGGGGTTCTAGGACCCCTAGGAACCTATTTTATTTATTCTAATGGGTCGAAAGGGGTCATAGGATAACCTATGACCCCTTTTGACACATTTCATGATAACATATAACCCTAGGGGTCCTAAGAATCCTAGAAAAATATTATAATTGTTCATATGAGTCAAAAGGGGTCATAGAGTACTCTAGGACCCCTTTTGAACCATTAAATCAAAAGATATGTTCCTAGGGCTCCTAGGAACATATATCATTTGTTTAAAAGAGTTGAAAGGGGTCATAAAGTACTCTAGAAACCCTTTTGACCCATTATATGACAACACATGTTCCTAGGGGTACTAAGACCCCTAAGGACATACATGATGTGTTTGAATGGATCAAAAAGGGGTCATAGGATACACTATGACCCCTCTCAACCTATTATATGACAACATATGTTCTTAGGCATCCTAGGACCCCTAGGGACATACATCATGTGTTTGCATGGGTCGAATGGGGTCATAGGGTGCCCTATGACCCCTTGTGGCCCATTAAATGAGAACATATGTTCCATAGGGTCTTAGCACCCCTTGGAACATATATCATGTGTTCGAATGAGTCAAAAGGGGTCAAAGAGTACCTTAAACCCAATTCGACCAATTATATGACAACATAGGTTTTTAGGATTCCTATCACCCCTAGGGAAATACACCATGTGTTTTAATGGGTTGAATCGGGTTATAGGGTACCTTATCACCCCTTTTGACCCATTAAATGAGAACATATGAGAATATATATCATGTGTTTAAATGAATAAAAAAGGGTCATAGATTACCCTAGGACCCCTTTCAACCCATTATATGATAATACTTATTAGCCTTAGGGACATACATAATGTTTTTTAATGGATCTAAAGGGGTCATATGGTATGCTTTGACGCCTCTTGACCCATTATATGACAACATATCTTCTTAGGGATCCTAGGACTCCTAGGGACATACATCATGTGTTTGAATGGGTTGAATAAGGTCATGGGTTTCCTTGTCATCCCTTTTGACCCATTAAATGATAATATATGTTATAGGGGTCCTAGGACCCCTAGGAAGATATTTCATGTGTTTGAATGAGTCAAATGGGGTGATGGAGTACCCTATAACATGTTTCAACCCATTATATGATAACATATGTTCTTAGGGCTCCTCGGATCCCTGAGAAGATATTTCATCTGGTTGAATGAGTCAAAAGGGGTCATGCAATACCCTATAACCTATTTCAACCCATTATATGATAACATATGTTCCTAGGGCTCCTAAGACCCCTAGGAAGATATTTTATGTCTTTGGATGAGTCCAAAGGGGTAATGGAGTACCCTATAACCTGTTACAACCCATCATATGATAACATATGTTCCTAGGGCTCCTAGTACCCCTAGGACTTACATTATGTATTTAAATGGGTTAAAAGGGGTCATATGATACCTTGTGACCCTTTTTGACCTATTAAATGGTAGCGCATATTCCTAGGGTTCCTAGGACATTGAGGAACATAAATTATGTGTTCAAATGGGTTGAAAGGGGCTAGAGAGTACCCTATGACCCTTTTCCATCCATTATTTGACAAAATATGTTCATAGGTGTACTAGGACCCCTAGGGACATACATCATGTGTTTGAATGGATTCAAAAGGGTCATAAGGTACCTTATGATCCCTTTCGACCCATTATATCACAACATTGTTCTTATTGGTACTAAGACCCCTAAGAACATACATCATGTGTTTGAATGGATCAAAATGGGTCATAGGGTACATTGTGACCCCTATCGACCCATTATATGACAACATATGCTCTTAGGGGTCCTAGGTCCCTTTGGGAGATACATCATGTGTTTGAATGGGTCGAATGCAGTCATAGGGTGCCCTATGACACCTTTTGACCCATTAAATGATATCATATATTCCTAGGTGTCTTGGGACCCCTAACATATATATAGTGCTTGAATGAGTTGAAAGGGGTCATAGAATACCGTATGACACCTTTCGATGCATTATGTGTCAACATATATTCCTAGGGGTACTAGGACTCCTAGTGACATATAACATGTGTCTAAATTGATCTAATGAGGTCATCGGGTGCCCTATGACCCCTTTTGACCCATTAAATGAGAACATATGTTCCTAGGGGTCTTAGGATCCCTTCAAACATATATCATGTGTTCAAATAAGTTAAAAGGGGTCATAGAGTACCCTATGACCCATTTCGACAGATTATATGACAACATATGTTTGTTCCTAGGGGTCAACCCCTAGGGACATACAATATGTTTTATGAATAGGTCAAATGAGGTCATAAAGTTCACTATGACCCTTTTTTGACCCGTTAAACAATAAAATACATTCCTAGGGGCCCTAGGAACATATATTATGTGTCTGAATAAGTTGAAAGGGGTAATAGAGTACTTTATGACCCCTAAGTATAGTTAATATCATTGAATGGGTCAAAAGGGGTCATAGGATATTCTAAGGCTCATTTTGAGCCATTAGATCACATCATTTATGTGGTTAGGAGTCCTAGGATCCATAAGCACACATATTGTGATTGAATGGGTCAAAGAGTGTCAAAGGGTACCCTATGACCCCTTTTGACCTTTAGAACCATTACATTTATGGTTAAGGGTACTAAAGCCTTTAAAAATAATATATTAAGGATCCTAAAAAGGGGTCATACTATTATAAAAGAAATTGAAACAGAACAATTTTAATTTTAATTTTATAATTTTTAAAAATAAAATAATGGTATTCAATTTGAGAACAGGTACTCGATTTGGTAATGGGTACCCAATTTGGGAATAGGTACCCAATCCTATTGAGTATCCAATTAGGCTTGGTTTTGCTCTGAATGCCAACCATCCATGGTCAGCACAAAAAATGTCCCAAAAATGTGTTTTTGGCTTGCTGTTGTGTATTTGACTTCGATGATGTTGTTGATGACCTTTTTTCATCCAAATTTGATGAAATGAAAAGGGTTTCTTGATAATGTTCTCAGTTTTCCATCGATATAATGTTTGTCAAATTATGAGTTTAGTAATTTATTATTACTTGTTTTCTAATGGAGTTAGGTACAAAGTGTTGATTGAAATACTAATTGAAAAATAGTTATAACTTTCAAACTGTATTAGATTTTTGAAATCCAAAAGATGCGTCACATTCTATGCTTCAACTACTATAAGGAAAAAAAAAAGGAAAAATCTAAGTTTGATTTTTTTGAATTAGTTAAGGTGGTCAGACACAAGAGTTTTTAAATTCTAAAAACAGTATAGTAAAATGTTCATAATTAATTAGTTGTTTGGAATAAAAATACCAAAAAATATGCATCACATCTAGGAATGAGTCTAATTTTAATATATATAATTATATTAAAAAATATTATCATTTTATTTTAATTAAAATGATCAGATATGCACCTACTTTTTATTTTTGCCTTGAAATTTTTGTAGTACTGCATTAAAATCCAAAATTTTGACCAATCAACTAAATTTTTCTCTAGATAAGGCCTAGTATTCTGGAAACTATATTCAATTTCCTATAGATTATTTTCTTACAAATTTTTGATATAAAGTCTAGAAATACTTTAAAATTATGTGTCAAGTTGACATAACCCTGATTTGCTAGTTTTTCACTACCACTTAAGGCCATAGTTTGGTTGAACATGATCCCACACATACCCTATAGATGATTCCTATATGGGGGAGTATCTAAGATGAGCAGAGTCATATAGGACTATTGGTAGTTGGTCTTGAACAGTTTCTTTGGACACTTGAGCTAATTGAAGATTTGGAGTAGGTGATTGAAAAAATGAATCCTTTTTCATTGATGTCAATGGGGGAGAGAATTATGCATGAAAAAATCTCCTTAGTACTATGGAGGGGAGATTACATACATAAGCACTATGTATAGGGGAGAATATCCTCTAATGGGGGAGATATTGAGATCTCCTATGTATAAGGGAAAGTATTGTTGATGTCAATGAAGCAACATTGAATGGGGGAGGAGTTGAGAGTTGTTTGGTGTGTGAATAACTAATGCCAATCCTAAAAGATGCAGATAAGAGTAGTGTTCCAAAGGATTTAAGATTTGATTAATGAAGAGGATTTGAAAAGATGACACCAACAACAATAGCAACAAAGTATTATTTTGGTATTCTTAGAAGTTAGATGTTTTTCATCTATGTTGCCATCAATGCCAAAGGGGGAGATTGTTAGCATGAATGTTGATGGTATTCCTTTGGGGGAGTATCCTAGGCAGTGCCAAAGCATGTGGAGATTGGTAGCATGATTGATATGTTGCATTCATGACTATTTTTGTCATTGATGAAAACACAATATGGTTTCTATAAAGACTAGCAGAATAGCAAACATCAATCGAGGTCATACGAAAAAATGATTAATGTTCATGTCAAGCACAACTAAGAAACTATCATACACTGTGTCTTGATGATGAGGTTAAGTGAGCATGAAGTAAGTCAAAGACATACATAAGATATGCTTGATTTACATAAAGAAGTACATAGATAGAGTACTTGATAAGCAATTTTTGATGATTGGATTGTATCTCCTAACAAAGATATAATCAGGATATGCAAAGTTGTATAGTGATAGAGGGTAGTCCAATGATGATGTAAGCAAGTGTGTAAAGCTTGGAGTCGTACGTATGAGAAGTAAAGACTGTGATCCAAAAATGTTGTGTAATTGTGAAATAATTAATTATCTTAATGTGGTCCTATAATAATTAATTGGGAAAGCCTCAAGGCGAACTCAAGAAATTATTTTGAGGACATGGTAAAACGAAGGATATTTTCCTTTTGGTAAGGTGAGTAATGCAAACATTGTGATTGAGAAAGTGTGAACAAGTGCTAACTATTTGGTAAATGAGAGTAAGCCATCCAAATTATTGGATGTGAAGTTGGTGATCTGGTATTGAGATCAGAAGAAGAAAAGTAGTTTGGTTGATAAGATAAAGGAAGAGGAAGTTCAAGTACAGTTCATTTCTATTATTCTGCAAGGAATAATACAAAGATCATTTGGATTATGAGTTCATTGGTCTTGTCCCTGAAGCTATTTGGATAGTGGGTCCATCTACCTTCCACAACTCCTAACAGGGTTGGCACAACTCCTAATAGGGATTCAAAGTCTCCTGACAAGGATTGATATGTACTCAATTTTTTCATTGACTCTTAACAAGGTCCATCCTCTAACAAAGATTGTTTATATTAGTACATCATTTTGTGGATACCATCCCCACTAGGGTTTTCTCTCTGATCAAGGGCTTCCCTAGTTAGCATTTATGGTCTTATTGTGTATGGGTAGATCTCGTTGTGGTTGCTGATTATATTGCTCATATGGTTAAGGATAAATAAGGTTGATAATTTTTGTAATAGTTGGATAACTAACTCACCCCCCACCCTCTCAGTTATATTGGTGGACTTTACATTTTAATAGTAGTATGTCCTTCCATGTCAACATAGTCCTCCAGTCACAGATTCTAGGGAGATTTTTGAGTTTTGTTCCTTTCATCATTTCATTTCATGATTCATGGGTGAAAGTTCAAAAAGGGTTTAGATCAAAACGTTATTGAGAAAAAACACATCTTCCTTTACACATTTCAAGGAGAGTCTTTTACATTTCATTTCATATATTTACCCTAGATTTCTATCTTAATTGGGCTGATTGTATTCACATAGCATCTAGATTTACATTTCCTAAGAATTTAGTTCAATATCACATTCACATTATCCTATCAAGGGGCTAAGAGAGTGTATTTCTTGATATTGCATTCCTCTTTGCATCTCAGATTTAGTATTAGAACCCTTCTTCCTTTGGGTCCTAGCTAATCTAATTTGGATTATAAGTGGAACCATACTTGGGAATTCCTCTCTTTCCCTCACACACACATGTTTAAATGGCTTAGTACCATGTAAAGTAGAAGCCTACATCCTCTTAAAGTGCTTCTATTTTACCACCTAATAAATACATTTTCTACTTACTAGGACAACCACCACCTTAAAAAAAATGTATTATGTATTTGAATTTTCTTATTTAGATATTTGCACTTTATCTTGATAAACCAAAATGTATTACCAAAACCCTAATAAAACATTTACTATTGCATGTCGACTTTCAAATATAATCACATACCATTTTGATCAAGAATAGTCAAACTTTTTGACTCTTTCCAATACGCCTTTTTATGCTTGATAAATTTGATCTTCTTGATCAATGCAGGACCCAATCATGATTACACATCAGATATATCACATCACCTTGACACTTGGAATACAAAAAGATTCACTATAACCAACCACACCATCACTTTTTAAAGATCTAAAAGCAACTAAATTCAAAATAATCTATCTCTATCAACCTTAAGTCATGTTGCAAGCCTCTATAATCTAGCATACATTATCTAGAGACATCACCAAGTCTCCCATTCAAGGTGTGTAATGTAATTCCTTCATCCACGTACACTTCCACAACATTGGATTCAACCACTTAAATGCTTATCATCTTTTCTGATACACTATCAATCACCATAACATGAAGTTGACATAATGGACAACACAATAATTGATGTTCTTGTCATCAAATTTGCACCACAATACTCTTCACATAATTTGCATTAGTTATGCTGATAATTTCCAACATTTAAACCACCATGTTTTGCTAGAGTTAATGTCTCTATGTTGCTTTATCAACACAATGTTTGTTGTAGACTAAATAAATTAGCCTATTACAAAATCAAAATTTTTAAAAAATACAAATGTATGTATCCATCATTTTAAAATTTAATATTTTAGGTAAATGGGTGACATGAACCACACTAAAACTAAAAATGATGGGTAACTAGGGGACTTTATGCAACTCAGGGTTATATATAAAGAGGGCTCGTATAAAAATAGAAATGATATTTTATCAAATACCATTATAACATAAGATGAATTCACTTTATATTTATTTTATATTTTGCTAAAATTAGTTATTGTTTAAGTCTACACTAAATTTCTATTAAATGGCCATAGGAAATCCCTAATAAATTAGAAATGAGAATCAAGTGTGAAAGATACAGTTCTTTAGAGTCAAGAGGTTATTTTGACATGTAAACTTTTATTGTACTGATAGTTTTACATCTTTCATGGATGGGTGGCATAACTTTCTTTCAGGAAATGTTATAGTCTCAAAGATGGAAAAGATGAACAAGAACATTTCTAGTTAGTACACTTCAATCATGGAACATATCTTCAATGATTATGCTTCAAAGTTCGAACAAATCTATCTTCAATTTTTAATAAAGAGAATGACTTCAACTCCATCATAACTTCAATTATTGCTACTTTTTGTTGGGGTTATACATGACAAATATAAATTCTGAACATAAAATAAAAAAATGTTATTGTATGTTCAAAAAATACACCATACTACATAAATAAAAATAATTTTAAAAGAGTACAAAGATTCAAAATATTCCTATTATATATTTTTTTATTATTTTAAAATTTTATCTATAAATTATAAAAAAATAGATTCAAATATAAATGAAGACAATTGAATATGGATGAGATCTTTATATAGATTTGTTGGCTACCACTTCCACTCACCAAAGTGAGTTGTGATTTGTGTGGGAAAGAATGGAGGAAATATGGGAAATTAGGAGATTTGATGCAAATCAAAGTTATACATATAAAAAGGACTCATATAAAATAATTATAAATTATTCTATTAAATATATGATGAATTCATTTTGTATTTGTTTTATTTTTTGTTGAATTCATATTACTTTAAATTGTGTATTATTTAAGTCTAAATTAAAAAAAAATCCTTAATAAATAAATATGCACATTTTTAGAGTCCAAGTGGTTATTTTTGACATGCACAAGTTTTTGTTGTAATAACATTTCTACTATGTACTCTTTAAAAGTGGAACAAATCTATCTTCAATTTTTAACAAAAATAAGGACTCCAACTCTATCAAAAAATTTATTACTATTTTTTTATTAGAATTATATACTATACCTATTAAATTTACAATATAAAAAACGTAATAATATATTAAAAGAATATACCATACAATTTTATTTATTTTTAAATCAAATTTAAAATTTCCTCCACCTATAATATAACATTATTTAATTTTATTGATAACTTCTGAAAAATTTCTTCAAAAAAATCATCATAATTGAATATGAATGAGACCTTCAAATGTATTTGTCGGCTGCCATTTCCACTCACCCAGTTTTATAGAAGTGAGTTGTTACTTGAGTGGGAATGCATGGAGAAAACTGCCGTCCCTGTGGAGGAATGTTAAACCAAGTTTTTTAGACAAGGACATGCAGCATCGGTTTATTAATGAATAAACACCACCACCGCTGGCCCGATTTTATAATAAAATTGTCCAGAAAGCGATGGCGATGGCAAGCGATGAAAAATTGTCCTAGAAAAATTTCCATTATCATCATTTATTGTAAGGGATGTGAAAATTGATCGTTATCATTTAAAAAATAAATAAAAATTTCTTTTTCTATTGTAAGAGATGAGAAAATTGTCCATCATCATAAAAACAACTTTTTCATTGTAAAGGAGAGATGAGAAAATTGTCCACTATCATAAAAACAACTTTTTCATTGTAAAGGATGGAAATTGTCTATTGTAAGAAATGGGAACTCTTTTATCGTAAAGAATGGGAAAATGATAATGGTAGAAATTTTTCTAAATTTCTTATAATAGATAATTTTGATGATAGTGATGGAAACTTTTTTCATCTCTTGCAATGGACAATTTTGATGATAGCGGTAGAAATTTTTTTCTAGTATGTTACAATGGACAATTTTGATGATAGTGATGGAAACTTTTGTCATCCCTTACAATGGACATTTTGATGATGATGGTGGGAATTTTTTTCTAGTCTCTTACAATGGACAATTTTGATGATGATGGTGAGAATTTTTTCCCCCTCTCTGACAATGGATAATTTTGTTGATAGTGATGGAAATTTTTTTCTCATCCTTTACAATGATCAATTTTGATGATAGTGATGGAAATTTTTCTCATTCTTTATAATGGACAATTTTGATGATAGTGATGGAAACTTTTCTCATCCCTTATAATGAACATTTTGATGATAGTGATGAATTTTTTTTTCTCATTCCTTACAATGAACAATTTTGATGATAATAATAGAAATTTTTCTCATTTCTTACAATAGACAATTTTGATGATAGTAATGAAAACTTCTCATTTCTTACAATGGACAATTTTTTTTTATAGTAGTGACATTTTTTTCCCATTCCTTACAATAGACGGAAATTTATAATGAACAATTTAATGAGGGTGATGGAAATTTTTATCACAATTTACTTTTTCATCGCTTGCCATCAATATCACCAGCCATTGTTATTGTTGGACAATTTTCCTAATAAATCTGGGCGAGAACTTTACAAGCTAGAAACTACTCTCAAGAATATCAACTAGGTAGTCTTCGTATTCCTTTCCAACTTATACTAGTTCCAGAAAGCGTCGCGGTCCATGGCCTTGTCTCTGCAAGGATATCTTTTATTGTTGGTGGATATTAAGGGAATGTTGATTGTACCTTTACTGTCCGGAGAATTGAAGAACAACGCCCTCCTTTGCCTCAATTGGGAGCCACTTTTCACCATCTTCGCCATTGCCGATGCTGGTATGCTCCTCTTGGTTGCAGAGAAAGGGTATACACAGTTCATGGAGCTCACGAGCCTGCAACAGCCACATCCACAGCCTCGGCCATTTCATGTATATCGCTTGCATTTGATAGAGCACCGGAAAGATATTCTCATTATCGTTCTCTACATCGTCTTATCTGCAGTAATATTAATTATGATCTATAGCCTTCGCGGACGCTGCAAGCTGCCATAGAATTGAAGATCTTCTCTTCCTAGGAAGGGCGGGCAATGGTATGGATATGGGAGATTCCTTCAGTCCACTCATTTCATATATATTCACGTTTGTAGAGGGTAATATGTTTGCATTATTACTTCTCATTCGCCGAGGGCCGATTAACGTCGGCCTTAAGTTCAAGATTGATTTCTCTTATACTCTTCTCTGTAATGTCATATGCAATCACTGCAAGTCCATTTTGTACCACTTATAAGTATTTTGTGGTTATATATTGTTGAAATCAGTGCAGGTTTGGTTTGTTTTTCTGGGTCAATCATTTTGTAATGTCTCTTTTACTTTTCTTCTTCTTAGTTGCTGGTTAATTAGTTTTTGTCACAAAGGTTTAACTGTAATTCAATTGTAATCGAAATTATTTGCATAATAAAAATATATTACTCCTCTCATTATTAGTCTTTTTTCAATCTGTTATTATAGATTTTATTTTATTTTATTTTTCTTTATAAAGAAATTTATTATAGATTTTATTTTATTTTATTTTTCTTTATAAAGAAATTTATGGATTCATTTACTATTTTGTCTTGGTGTTGTATATTTGTACAATGATATTTATTATTTAATTCTTTAAATGATCCTCTATTTTAGTACTTGTAACACAATATTAGCATGCCATCCTCTAAAATTTACTATTCCTTATTAAATTCTACATTGACTTTGGGCACTCTACTCTTCCTTGTGAATTGAAGGTCTTCTTAAAATTGATTGTCATTTATCTCTCTTTCTTATGTGAAAACATAGTTCTATTGTTTTCTCATTAATACACATTTCTTTTCATTATTACCAACAATTTCACCATAGTCTAAAAAATCACTTTAGACCATACAACTATAGTTATTAGTTTTCACATAAAATTTTATTTTTAAAGATTTATTCAATATAATTATTTTTTGTTTGATTTATGTAGTTTAATAACAAATAGATATAGATTACGAATATAAAATCATAAAAAGTTTCTTCAAAAATCTATTATGTTTTGAAATTTTAGAAATTGTAAGTTTGATGTAGGGTTTAACTACTTATAAATCAAGTTAAAAAATTCCTATTTTTAATTTTTTTTTTTTGATTCTATATAAATTAATTTATGAATGAGAAGGCTAAGGTATCTATTTAAATTGTGAAAAACTTCACAAAGCATATTGCAATCCATCCTTGATTCGTACTTAGCTCATTCGCTTGTATCAAATAACTACAATGACGTAGTGATATCTATCTTCCTTAGAATTTAATTGTATATTGCTATTGACCTAAATACAACCATACACTGTCAAAAAATTTGAGTGAAAGTTTTTGTATTTATGTATGCTATAGATTACAAAAAAAAATAGAAATTTGTCAAAGAGCCCTAAATCTAGTAGTGAAGTTGAATGCATATCCCTCAGTCCTTGCTATATCCCTCTTGTTGAAGTCTGGAGATCTTCTCTGCCATATTGTGAAATCATATCCACTGCTAAACTTGATGACCATGGTTTTGTCTTCCCTGTCAATTTGGAATTACTGATAATTACATGATATATATATAATGCTAATTTAATTTATTTCCACGCTAAATTACAAAGGAAACTTGTATCACAGAGGAGGCGATATTTTTGGCACCTATGAAAAGCTCTAAGGATTATATATTCAGTCTATAAAATGTTCATTTTATATTAGTTTTAATTGTTGTTTCCAAAATTTGGGACTCATTTTGCCATCCTAGAACAATGGCCTCATGTCTCTCTGTTCTAGAAAGTTAGAAACTACTAAAAAAAATATCTTTCCTGAACCACGCCCATTTCCGGAGCTCTTGTTTTGCTAAATGCTGTTTGTATGTTACGAGTGGTTAACTGAAAAATTTAGAGACTTTTTTGATGAGTTTGGTGAAACAAATTTTTAGTGCTCATGAGAATCATGTTTTTGGTAAGATAACATTCCAGTAGATGCCTAAAACTTAAGATTGTCCACCTTATTTTTTCACTTTGCATACATGTTGATAAGCTTATTATGAAGAATTGTGCATATATTACATGTAAATTGACTCTTGTTGAGGAATGGGCCATTTGAGTACAGACTTTCGATACGCCTTATTAAAAATAGTTGGTGCCAAGTGATGCCATTTTATTATTTTCCAAATCACTAACGTGTCTGTAAACTAACACATTAATTCAAACAACAAGTTTCATAACTTCTCCACAATTTCAGTTCGCATCACGTGAAAAGCTAGTGCATGCATCGGTAGAAATAATCTGTTTTTAATATTTAATAGGTTATCAAACAACCAAAACTTGCCTGCTGGTGAAAGCCTTCTACAGTGTCAAACATGTAGTGTGGATAAAAATGGTTTCTTGTATTTATTCATCATCTTCCTAATGGCAAGGATGGGGCCAAACAATTTAGTACACCCATATATAGTTGCTTTACTGAGAGACTCGAGCTGCTTAACAGCTCTTATATTGTCTAGTTGCACAATAATGCTGTTAAGGTTTCCAAACTAACATCCTCCGCAGTTCCTTCAAAACTGTTGATTTTGCACGCTAACCTTTCAATTTATTGGAATTAGTTTGCTATTTAACCTTTTGTGTCACCAACGAAAGTTGTAAGATCATATATACTGATGTGAATTTGATGATCGGTAACAACTGACAAAAAGTTAAAAAAATTAAATTTGGCACATAGAACATCCGAGTGATGTCTGTTTGTTTCACCGATGGGCCATCCTATATGAACTTTCTTGTTACCTCTAAAGTTCTAGTTGTCCAAAATTTTGGTGGTACAAAATTCAATTTAATATAATTCTTTCAACTTTTTTTTAGATCTTTGTAATTGATGAAACAATAAGACAACAATTTACAAACTGTGGAATCTCAAATGCAATTAATTTATCTACTCACATAAACATCCAAATCTACACAGAAAATAAGTAAATAATATTCTACACACTTACAAGCTAGTGATGACTCAATTTTCAATATGCTTTTTATACAGACTTAATTGTTTAAACATCCAAATCTACACAGAAAATAAGTAAATAATATTACACACTTATAAGCTAGTGATGACTCAATTTTCGATATGCTTTTTATATAGACTTAATTGTGTGATTGACCTTTTGACTATGTATGACTCGACTTCAGTCGAATACTTTATAGACTTTGATTAGATTTTCATCATATATGTTATTAGACAGTAATATTAATTATTTTGTCATCTTGATAAGTCGTTATATGTTGAGCTTATGAGATATCGACATGACAGTTAGAATTGTGGTTACATTTATATGTTTATACTTGATGATTAATGTTGAATGTTTTAAAAATTTGTATTTAAGATATTATTTAATTATGGTGATGACATTATTGACGCATTGGTTGATGTCGAGTTTGTGAGTGTGCAGATGTTGAAGGCGGAAGGGTGTTTGAGGTAAAGGAGTTTAGCTCCTTGGCAGGGTTGGCCCATAATTTGTATGGTGTAGTCACACACACACACTTAGTTGTTTTTTTTAAAATTTGAATTTAAATAATTTTCTTTGAATTTTAAATTATCTAGATGGATTAAACGTTTTGTTTATGATTATGTAGCGTAAATGAATAAATGAATAATTAAATATTATTTCTTTAGAAATATTATAATTTGGATTTTTAAAATAAGTATTATACTTTCAATTTATTTTCCCTTAATAATTACAAGCTTGAATTTGAAATGGTAGTAGTTAGTTGAAAAAAAATTAAATGGCAATTAATAGTTTTTATTTTTATTTTGAAAATGGTGGATTTAAATTAGATGGGGAAGCTTTAATATAACTTATAGTTTATTCAAAGTTCTTGAGCCAAATGGTAGCGGTATCCAAATAAGAAAAAATTAACTGATTGCTAACAATTTTAAAATACTTTCTTGAATAACAAAATACATTTTACACATGTTATAATATATTAAATATGGACTGTTATTTTGTGGGCTGAGACGGATCATTGTTTGCAATTTATTGTGGACGGCTAAGAGTGTGGGCTGGACAATGGACTATCTGCTATGCAATTACTTTGGACGGTGGGAGGTTGTAGAAATTAATACTGCCAACACTCCAGAAATTAATAACACCAACAAAAATAAGGGGTAAAAAACGTTATTTGAGGACGACAGAGTGAACCGATGGGGAAAAAAAGGAAATCAGCGTTTGGAAAAAGAGGGGGGAATGGGAGTGAAGAAAGAAAGGTAAAAATAAAAACAAAAGGAGGAGCGATTGGGAGGAAAAAGACATTTTTGTTTTGGAGGTGGGGCTTCAGGCATCTTCTTGGCTTCTCCAAATCATTTCCAGGTTCCTTTCTGTAATTGATTTGTTGTTAATTATCTGTGACTTGAGTGGCTTTCTACAGTGGTAGCAACTTTCAATGAAAACATTTTTCATTTTGAAAAAAAATTGACGTTCATTTACATGTCAGAAAAACAAAATAGAAATATACATTTTTTTATTGCTATAGTTTTTATGAAATATGATTTTTTGAAAATTTGTACATGGTGAAATAAATCATTGTCTAAAATTGATTTGCTGAATTTTCTCTCATGTACTAATATCAAAGCAAGGCATAGTATATATGAAAACAAATATAGTAGTTTATTCATAGAACTATTAAATTTATATTAATTTTTTTGAAATTAGATACCTCTCAACTTATTTTACAAAAAAAAATGAATTAAATTTTTAGATACACTAGTTTATTATTTATAAGAAGAATTACAGTGTGCATAAAAACATAAGATTAGTTTTTTAAAATCAGCTATGAATGGAATAAATTTCATAGTGCCAAATAGAGGTAAATTAGTTAAAAACGTTGGCACGAGTTTGATGCGGCTGTTTTGTTTTATAATTTCATGTGTTTGCTGTCCACTTTATTTACATTGTTCTCCGTATAAAAATTAGCATTTATAAATCGTATCTTATAGATGTAGATTTGTTTGACTTTTATTTGGTGAAGTAATGTAGCCGTACCATGTAAATCTGGAGAGTTTCTCTGCCAAATCGACTTCTATTGGAAATCGATTCTTGTGAACCATTGTCTCCTAAGGGATTCACCTGCAAATCTGAGAGGGCAGCCGCTCATCTTAAAACCTTATATATAGTTCATTCCTCCATGTGTGACATTTATTTGATTTGATTTTATTCTCACCTGGGAAAGATGTTGTGAAATTACTATGATACTGTTTTTCCTTTACTGTAGCACTTCTGCAGAAATCTTTTATTTATTTGATATTGCTTTTAGAACATGGCATATTTTGCAAACGCTTCCTTTGGGAGAGTATTTAGAAACATCCCAGCCGGCTTCAGCTAACCAGCGATTTTATCTCAAGCCGACCCTTACCATAAATTGTGATTAGTTGCTTTCTTTCTTCAAACAGATTTTTCAGCTTATTTTCTTGTCAAATCCACATATGTGAAGATCTGTGAATAAGTGCGGTCTTGACTTAACATTATATCAAATAAGAACCTTATACATAGCAAACAGATAGTTTTTGACTTCCGCACCATAATACTTTTAAAATTGCCTTGTGCCGGATTTCCATTTTATGTTAAAAGGCAAAAGTTAGATTAGTTACCGTGAGTGTTAACTTTGGACTGTTTTTAAGTGTTGAGCATATTATGGCCGATTCACCCTTGGTTAATAACTTGGATATGCCAAAAAAAATTGATAAATATGGGCACAGATATAACAAATATTTTGAAATTATTTCTTAAAAAAAAAGAATATAATCGTTGGTTGTTTAGTTTATTTAAGTTAGAATGGAAAGCCTTTATATCATCTTTACAACTTATTCTTAGTAGAGATCATAAGAGGTATAGAGGTTACTTGAGTTTTGTTAAATTTTATGTTATTCACTCCTAAAAATAAAATCTCATAAGTTGGGTTATATGTAAATTGTTTTATAGTTAATGCATGTACAAGCTTTTTAGGAGTTCCTTATGAGTTAGAGGTTTACCAATTTAAGTAAAGATATAATTGGAAAAATGGATTTAGACTTTTGGGAAGGGTGCTGAATGTGGGTTTAAAGAGGAGGGTAATCGAGAGAATTTTATTGTTTTCCTTAGAAATTACCTACCAATCTTTTACACTAACTAGTTCATGAAGCTTGGCCAAACTTGGTAAAAATTTTATGCATATGTTTGAAATGCATTTGGTTAGTATTATTACATTGTTTTTCTCTCTTCCACATCCTTGTGTATGTTCTACTAGACATATGTGTAAGTAGATTTGGCACATAGGCTACACCAGATCTTTTCGATCCAATTGTGCCGAGTTGCTAGCCTTCTCGTGCCAGGGTCGGGTAGTTCTTCTTAATTGAAGAATCTTAGGGAACTAACCACTCCATGGTTGGGTGGTAAAAGTGTCTAGACCACTCTTCCGTCTCATGATAGTGGATGGACATAGTTCTGATGGCTTGAAGATGAGATTTCATGCAGATGGACAATAAGGTTCGATGGCATGTTATTTTATATGTTTTATGTTATATATGTTTTATATCATATGATGTACTAAAGATACATTCGTGTTCGACGTGCAAGTCGACATAGTTTTGGCAAAAGATATTATGTTCATATGATTCATTTCCAGCATTTATACTTTGCTTTGTATATGGTAACGATATGTGGTCGGCTTTTTGTATTATCAAGTGTATTTAGAAACAACGATGATATGAAATAATGATTGTATTTTCAGATATTCTTGAGTATTTGTCGATATGTATTGATTTTCCATCTGAGAAATCAATATTGAATTATATAGTTATGTGAATAAAATCAACTTTTGACTTTTCAAATTTTATATATTTTCGCAACTTGAGGTTGTTTGCATATGTGGCATATGTTGTGGTTGTCGGTTCTTACATGTGGTATCAGAGCTCGAAGGCTCATGATATTTATACAGTCAAATGAAACTTCCAGATCCACAAAATATGGAACGATCTTTCTAAAATATAAAAGCTAATAACTATTTGAAATCTTAGTAGAATGTTAATTAAGATAAAAACCTGTTCACAGAAACTTTAGTATCTAAAATGTGAATGTTTGCAGGAGATTGTTGCTTGCATCACTCTCTGGGTAGAAAATTTTATGACCTCCTGGTCATAAGTCTTCAATTTGATTCTCAAGGAACACAGAAAAACTTGTGTGTGAACTCTTGTCCATGATTTTTCTAGCTACTTTCGCTGGTTATACTTTGTGTAACATTTTTGAATTGCAAGTGCATTAACTGCAACTTATTTTCTTCTAGATGCTAAACTTTCTTATTTCATTGCCCACTTGCCTTAGTATGTTCAATAGCTTCAATTTTGGTGTTGAACCTCTTCATTAACTTTTTCCTCTTTTACCTCTTGATATGCTATAGCTCTCCTTGATCTTCTCGATTTCCATACTTTACTTTGCAATACTCCACCCACCTAGTAGGTGTATTTTGTTGAGATCAATTATTTTGTGTTGTTGATTGTCTTCTTCATTCAGTATGCTTCCTTTTAGGTAGTTTCTTCATTGGCCAACATAACTTCCCAATCTCAATATCTAGCATACTTTGTTGCTGATCCATGCTTTTGACACTATTCCATTGGAGCTCTTCTTAAATTTAGAACTTGTATGGCCTCCATTTCCATTTTACTATTTAACTTCCATTCTTTTTTCACTAGACAACTTTTTTGAAAATGTTGAAGGCACCTTCTTGCTTCATCCATGGCTATTTTATTAAAAGTTAACTTTTATCTTCCAAACTTATTGAAAACTAATGTTGAAGTCACTTTTCAAGCATTGGAGTCATCATCAAAGCACCGCCAATTCTCCAGTTCATTGTAGTTCTAATAAGCATGATTGTTACATGCAATAGGCTATTTTAATTTGCATGAGTTTAATAAGTCTTGTTTAGATTAGTCAAAGACTTTTGTTTCCACCGTAACTTTTTATTGTCAGCATGTAATAAGAGCAGTTCATACATTATGTAAACTATTGTTTTAAGTGGTGGAGTTAGCTTAGGCTTTAATTTATTATGGATAAACAATTTTTTTTAGATACACTGCAAAATAGAATGAGTGCAGCCTACAAGAATGTTATTAGAGTGGGCTAATCAATGTAATGAAGAAAAGGTGCGCAAAATCACTTCCTACACTAATCTTTGAGAGAACAATTATATAAATTCAACTAACTATTGTAGAGATCTCAAGAAATGCATAATAACATAAGTAAAATAACAATGAATACATAACACAGTGATTTCCATGGGGAAACCCTTATGGGAGAAAAGCCCCACCCACCAAAACCTACACAATGTATTATCAAACCAAGATGATTACAATACACTTGTAATGCAAGTTCTTACAGGAGCGCATCACCACAACTCAAACTCAAAGAGACTCCTTCTAGCACCAGTCTTGCAAATTGAACTCCACTACATAAACACCTCCCTAAGCCCTCCTTTTATAATGATTTTACAACTTGGAAACCAGTTGTGGTTTTACAAAACCATGGGCAAAACTACCATGCCACATGTTACCCATTTTTGACATTTACATTTCCAATATGGAAAAACAACTAAGTTAAAATAGTAATCCCGTCCATAATTTTGTCTCTTAGTTTAGACCCCCATAAAAGTCATAAAACAAGCTAACTATGTTCTAAAAATGACCCTCCTATATTCTACTATGGATAGGGTACCTTTTGGTATTTTATACACTCTTTTCCAAGATATAAACAAGTGGAAAACTTCCACAAACAAATTCTGGAATTTTTCAAAAAAATATTGCAAGGTTGAGACACATGTTCTCAACATTCTCCCACTTGTTGAACACCTCGCAAGAGTCAGGGGATCCAAAATATCATAGACTTAATTGCTAGGGGCCGAGAGGCCCATAGACTCTGAACACCATCTGAATTTCTCTATGCTCACGAGCTTAGTTAATGCATTAGCAACATTCACCAAAGTCTCTACCTTTTCTAGCTTCACCTTGTCAGCCTCGACCATATCTCTCACAAAATAGTATTGTACATCAATGTGCTTGGTCTTTGCATGAAAAGTCAGGTTCTTGGCTAGGTAGATTGCACTCTGGCTATCACTATAAATTGTCACTACACCCTATTTGAACTCTATATTTGTACACAATCTCTTTAGCCAGATGGCTTCCTTGCAGTAATGAGTAACTATCATATGCTCTACCTCAGTAGTGGACAAAGCGACCACAACCTATCGCTTCCTCATCCAACTAATTGCACCACCAAATAATGTAAACACATATGCACTAGTGGATCTTTTTCTATCAACATCACCGACCCAGTCTAAATCTAAATAGCCTCAAATATCCAAGGAATGCTTATTTCCTATTCCATGAAAACATATCGAGTACTTTGAGGTACCCCACAAGTATCTAAAAAATCTTTTTACTGCATCCCAATGTGCTCTTCCTGGATTAGACATATAATGGGAAAGTACTCCCACTAATTAGGCAATGTCTGGTCTTGTACAGACCATAGCATACATCAAACTTCCAACAACACTCTGATACGGTACTCGAATCATCTCTTCCATCTCCAATGGGGATGCAGGACACTGTGAACTAGAAAGCTTTGTTCTCATAGTAAAAGGAACACTCAATGGTCTTGAATCCTGCATATTAAACCTTTTCAAAATAGTACCAACATACTTACTCTGGCCTAGACAAAACTTTCTGTTCTGTCTATCTCTTGTAATCTCCATTCCCAGAATGTGCTTAGCTACACCAAGATCTTTCAATTCAAACTTTAACAAGAGTTGAGATTTTAACTTAGCAATCAAACCTTTTCATTTGCCAATAAACAACATGTCATCGACATATAAGGCAATAGCTAGGAAACCATCACCATCAGATTTGAAATATATATAGTGATCAGATTTAGGTCGCACAAATTCCAAACTCAACACATATGTATCAAACTTCTAGTACCACATCCTAGGACCCTATTTTAAACCATACAAGGATTTCTTCAATTTATAGACCAAATGACTTTTACCTTTCACCACCTAGTGCTCTGGCTATGACATGTAAATTTCATCCTCCAAATCTCCATGAAGAAAAGTAGTTTTCATATCCATTTGCTCGACCTCTAGATCATAAGTTGCTACAGTAGAAAGCAAAAATCTAATGGATTTCATTTTGGCTACTAGAGAAAAAATCTCACCATAATCTACTCCCTCAACTTGAGAGTAACCTTTTGCAACCAAAAATGCTTTATACTTCTCAGTGTTTCCGTTTGGACCCATCTTTCTTTTGAACACCCATTTACAACCAACAGGCTTCCATCCTTCAGGCAATGGTACAAGGTCTCATGTTTGATTCCTCTTAAGAGCTGCCATTTCTTCATCCATGGCTATTTTCTAGGACTCTGTATCATTCATACCAAGAGCCTCTTGTAGAGATCTCAGTTCATCAATATTAGCATTCAATGCAAATATGCATCTCCAATCATCAGGAGAATACCCATACCTTTCAAGTGGTTTCCTTTGTTTAGTAGATCTTTGAACAAGATCTTGTTTAGGTTCATGATTAGGTTCTCCCTCTTCCTTTGATTATTCAAAACTTGTAGAGCTCTCTTCAACATCTCATCTTTCTAAGGGCCTCGTTTCAACATTCTTAGATGTAGTAGGAAGTTGAATCACATCTTTCTTTTCTTCTATCCATTCTGGCTGCACTATAATAGAAGAAGGCTTAGTTTCTCTAAAAATAACACTTATGGAATAAAATACCTTTTGCGCAATAGGATCCCAAAGCTTGTATCGTTTCACACCATAACTATATCCAATGAAGATGCATTTGACAGCTTTGTTGTCCAATTTTGTCTACTTCTCCTTTGGCACATGAGCATATGCCTCACAACCAAACACTCTCAGATGTCTAAGTGAAGGCTTATGGCCCAACCATGCTTCCATTGGTGTCTTATCAACAAGAGCTGATGTAGGAGACCTATTTATAAGATAGCAGGCAATAACTACAACTTCAGCCCAGAACATTTGTTCTAGTCCAACACCACTCAGCATACTCCTAGCCTTCTCCGTCAGGGTCCTATTCATTCTTTTTGCAACTCCATTATGTTGTGGAGAATAGCAGTTGTCTTCTCACTTTTAATACCACAATCTTTACAAAATGTGTCAAAATGATTGGAGAAAAATTTACCACCATTATCAGTTCTCAAACATTTTATTTTCTTTTCAGTTTGCAATTAAACTATTGCTTTAGATTCTTTGAAATGACTAAAAACTTCAGCTTTACTCCTAAGGAAATAAATCCATGTTCTTCTACTAAAATCATCAATGAAAGAAACATAATAAATTGATCTACCAAAAGAAAGAACATCAACTAGACCAAATACATCCAAATGGATTAGATCTAAAGTACATGAGGACTTATGAGAACTTGAGTAAAACTAAATGCAATTTTGTTTACCATAGATACAATGCTCACAAAAATCAAATTCAAGATTGTAGTCATTTAACCCATCAACAATGTTCTTATTTTTCAAGGTTCGTAGACCCTTCTCACCTATGTGTCCAAGTCTCTAGTGCCATAACATGGTCTTCTTTGCAGGCAACTTTGATTCGGTAGACAAAGCATCCTTGGGTACCCAAAAACCACGACCATCTGTTGAAAGATAAATCTTTTCCTTCTCCAACTGAGTAGTCTTTTTCACAATCTTATCAGAAGTACTATTGCATTCAACTGTGCATGCATCAAGCTGGTACAATGTACCCAATATGCTTCCTCTTGCTATTACCATAGAACCTCTCACCATTTTTACACCTTCTTTAGAAAACTATACATACACACCTGCATCTATTAGCTTACTAACAGATAACAAATTCCTTGCTAGTCTAGGGATATGCTAGACACCATCAAATCTTCTAATTCTACCATTAGAAAATTTCACATGAATACTTCCACGACTAACAATATCAAGTACTAAGATATCACTCAAATACACCTTACCACCATCAAAATTTTCATACTTAGTAAACCAGTTTCTATTAGGAGTCATGTGGAAAGATGCACCTAAGTCTATTAACCATGCATTTTCACTTGCATGAGTGGCCAAGGCTGTAATGAAAGCATCTCTATCTTCCTTCTCAGACTTAGAATCAGAATCTTGCTTCTTCTTCTTCTTCTTTTTCTTCTCCTCTTTGCAGTCCTTTCAAAAGTGTCTAGGTTTGCCACAATTCCAACAGATTTCCTTGGACTTACCAAGAGATTTTGATCTCCTCTTATTTTTGGACTTAAAACAGCCATGTTGCTTTTCATTCTTGCCTGTTTCTTTTGGTCTTCCTTGAACACTCTAAGCCTCTTTAGCATTTAGAGAGACCTTCCTTCTCATCTCCTCAGAAAGTAGAGAACCAACAACACCCTCCATCTTCAACACAATTGAAGTGCTCCCTATAGCCATCACAAGACTATCCCATGAGTCTGGCAACAAACATAGCAAGATTTGACACCTTTCTTCTTCATCCATTGGAACCCCTACTGAGGTCAACTAAGTCACCAACATATTAAATCTTTCCAGATGCTCATAAATCCATCCACCTTCTTCCATTCTTCGGGAATACAACTTCTTCCTCAAGAACATCTTGTTCACCAGTGATTTTGCTTGATAAATCTCACTTAGCTTTTTCCAAAGCTTCTTCATAGTAGGTTCTTCATGGACATTAGTCAGAATTGAATCTACAAGATACAATTTGATGAGACCTTTATCTTTTCTGTCTATCATATCATATTGTGTGGCTAAAGTTGGATCTGCAGGCCTCAGTTTTTTCTTATCAATCACATCCCATAGATCTTGATCAGTCAACATATCTTCCATCTTCAGCTTCCACATCTCAAATTTTGTGCTAAAAAAATTTTCAACATCGATTCTTCCTGACATGCTTACCATCTTTTCAATCCTACAACATAGAAATGAAATACTCTACACAAGCTCTCACTCAAACCTTGATTAGCTCAAAAAACCCAATACCCAACAAATAGAACCAAAATTGGTCAGACTTTGATACCACTTTTAAGGAAGCAAAGGTGCATGGAATCGCTTCCTACGCTAATCTTTGAGAGAACGATTATGCAAATTCAACTAACTATTGTAGAGATTTCAAGAAATGCATGATAACGCAATCAAAATAACAATGAATACATAACATAGTGATTACCATGGGGAAACCCTTCTGGGAGAAAAACTCCACCCTCCAAAACCTGCACAATGTATTATCAAACCAAGATGATTACAATACACTTGCAATGCAAGTTCTTACAGGAGCGCATCACCACAACTCCAACTTGGAGAGACCCCTTCTAGCACCAGTCTTGCAAACTGAACTCCATTACACAAACACCTCCACAAGCCCTCCTTTTATAGTGATTTTACAACCTGGAAACCACTTGTGGTTTTACAAAACCATGGGCAAAATTACCATGCCACATGTTACCCATTTTTGACATTTACATATCCAATATGGAAAAACAACCAGGTTAAAATAGTAATCTCGTCCATAATTTTGTCTCTTAGTTTAGACCCCCATAAAAGTCATAAAACAAGCTAACTATGCTCTAAAAATGACCCTCCTATATTCTACTATGGACAGGGCACCTTTTGGTATTTTATACACTCTTTTCCAAGATATAAACAAGTGGAAAACTTCCACAAATAAATTCTAGTATTTTCCAGAAAAATATTACAAGGTTGAGACACATGTTCTCAATAATCAACAAAGTTTTATAGTGTTTGTGACTATAATTTGTGCAAAATATGTGTATTTTTCCATTTTCTTTGTTCTACCCCGTTCTTCCCCTATTTTAGATTCTACATGTTCTCACTTTTTGCCATGTCTTGACATGAAACAAGTTTATCATGGTAAAGATAATATCTTCAAAAATCACCATCAATCTTAAAAATGTGTGCTTCTATCATTTTCTTAATGTCTACAAATATGTGGTCGATTGTCCCTCCATATGCATTTGCCTCTCTTTAAACCTCTAATTCCTCTTTTACAATTTGCTGATGATATCTACTTCTTTCTTCTTTTTCATGCTCCTTGTTTGTAACCTCCTTGGAGTCCTTAATCTTTGAATTCTCTATCAATTCTTCTAAAATCTAAAATTATATGTTCATATGTACATTTCTAGGGTTGTAACTCCCCACTTTACCTGCTTGAATCTTCTTGTTTCCGTCATCATCCTCTTGTGTTTAATGAAATAAAATTCCAATTTCAGATGGTCATGGCAATCTTTTGAACAATTTGATTTTCTCATAAAATTTCATTGGTACTGTATCTAAATGTTGCTCTTTATTTCTTTGATCCTTCTTTTTGCTATCTTCATAGGCCAACATATCCTTGTTCACTACTACAATAGGTTCTCGCAACTATTGTCCAATAGTTGTATTTGTCAATTGTGTATGATTTCCACTTTGATTGCCATCACAAGGCAATTCTGCCTCTCCTACTCTAGCAACAAGATTCTGACTCTTTCTGTCATCAATACTTGACCGTTTTCAATGATTGTCCATCATCTTCAATGCCCGCATTGCATATACAAATTATTAGTTCTTAAAGCATAAGGTTCTCTAGCCCCATTTGATATCTCTATTGGATGATCTTCTTGTTGATCTAAACTTTCCAAACAATTTGTGAAAATTTCATGAAGTCTTTCATCACCATTATCATCATTGTCTCCGAGGAATGATCTATGCTTTGGTTCACAATACTAAACTTTTTCCTCAAAATCAATTTTTTTGAGTTCTCCCATCAACTAAGCACTCAACATGTGTCTCAGCTTCTTCCTTAAATTTCATAAAAATAATTTCTTAATAGGCCATATATATTGTTTCTTCATTCTTCATCCATATCTCCGATCTCTCTTTCTTGTAGTAGCATCATCATTATACTGAGTTGTTCTTTCATCCCAACAAATTCTCTGTCAAATTCCTTTTTACTCATCCTTCTCATCTTTATGGTATTTTCTTGTCCATTTTCCTCCATTCTATTGTGGCTTTTACTCATACCCTTGGCATGACTATTATTAGTCATGTTCACTCTTTCATGATGAACATTCCTACTCCACCTATGAGCTCCACTAAGTCTTTATATTGGCAAGTCCATTTCACCTTGCCACAAGTACCTCACCATGCTTGTCTCCTCTGAGTTGGCTTTTTGGTAACACTGGTTCTCTCATTTAGAGCTTCTGAGCTTCTTCTACTCCTATAGGCTTTTGCTATCAACCCACTTTAAAGAGCTTGATCTGCTCTTTCCTCGGACAACTCTACCCACATCTGTGATTGTGGTGCTATCTTAACAACTTTGAACTGACCTCAGCTAGATGTTTTTCTTCTCTTAATTATGCAACCTCTTCTATAAGAATTACCACTATTACCTTTTTCTTTCTGTTGTTACCTGCATTCAAAAACATCCTTTCTTAAATGATTTAAACTTTAAAAGAAAGAAATACTTCTGAGTTCTCTGATTTGCAATGCGGCAAGACTCATTTTGTCACCAATCTCCTCAAGTTCCCTGTTAGTGGTTGTTAACAACTCTTATGCAGTGACTGGACTTTGGCTACATGCTTCTACAATCTCTGCTTTCCAAATTTCTCCTCCCTCAACTTTTGGCTACAAGAAACTTGGAGTTCCCATAACTACTAATAGAAAACACATTTGTTTTTAGATCCTTAAATCCTTCTCTTTTTAAAAAAATTTAAACAAAATTGCATTTCCAGATGTTTCTCATCAATGCACACTCACATGCTCAAAATTTTATTAAGCTAGACTATGAGTTCAATATTAGATTTATTAAACCTCACCAAGTATTTAAACCTGATCATTAAGTTCAACAAAAGAAGAGGTATACTACAAGAATAAATAGAACTCACATACCTTACCTTCTATAACCTTAAGGGCCTGTTTAGCAATGGGAATACAAATGGAATAGGCATATGTAAATTCTTAAAATTTTGAATTCTTCATTTGGATGCACCAAATCAGAATTGGAATACAAAATAAAATAGGAATATTTATTCCAATTTTGGCCCAAAAATGAGGTTCTGCAATTCCACCCAAATAGGTGGAATTGGAATACATATTCCTATTCTAGTTTTATTTATTTTTGAAAACATAAACTTTTGGGTCTACAAATTCCCCATCAAATTTTGGCTGAACCAAACAGAGAATAGGAATATGTACCCCCATTTTCTATTCTAGAATAGCTATTCCTATTCCTGTAGCCATAATAAAACATCAAAGTGCTACCAGAATCATCCTTAACATTTCCTGATCTGAACTTCTATTTTAGGTTGCTACCAGACCTCTCTTCCTTAAATCACTTGATTGTCCAATCACTGATGCTACTTCTATGACTATCAATGGTCCAATATTTACAATATTAAATATTAAATTGACTATTTAAATCTCATCTCTATTCTTGCACTGGAATGCTTTCCCTTTACCATTAATCTCTAAGTTCTATAGTTGAGTCTGCAACTTTAAAGATCAATGGCAAAAGTTGTTAGGTGGGCAGAGGCACAATAAAATATGAAACGCAATGAATGTGTTGTGGCACAATATTTGATTGTCTTTTTATTAATTGACCAAATGAATACACAACACTCCCATTTATAGGAAAATTTACAATTTCTAGAAATCTGACATTTTCTGAAAAGACAATTATCTACAGGATTCTGGAAACTGCTATTGCCGACACAACCTAAACCTAAAATTCTAGAAACATTTAATGATGGATTGGAGTAGAAATTAATATTTCTAACACTCCCCCCTAATTTATACTATCAACTATTACAAAACTTCTTTAATATTTACAACTCTTAGAGCCTCCTTCAAAATTTCAAACTGTACTAGTGGTAAGGCCTTGCTGAAGATATTTGCAAGTTGCTCCTCTTATCTGCAATGTTGTAGATTAATTTCTCTACTATTAACCAACTCTCTAATGAAGTGATACCTTGTGTCAATATGCTTTTTCCTCTTGTGAAACACATGGTTCTTTGAAAGTGCAATAGCAGACTTGTTATCACAATAGATTGTATTTGGTCCATCTTGAGCTTGCATTAAGTCTTTCAAAATCCTTCGCATTCATACTACTTGACATGTTGCTATTGTTCCTGCTACATACTCTGCTTCAGCTGATGAGAGAGTAGCTATAGGTTGCTTCTTTGATGCCCAAGCTATAATGCCTGTTCCAAGATGAAATGCATATCCATATGTGCTCCTTCTATCCTCAGTATTCCCTACAAAATCACTATCTATATATCCAACTAATTGAAAATCATCTGAAGTGAAATATAAAATGCCATGATTCATAGTTCCTGCAATATATCTCAAAATCCTTTTTCTTGCCTACCAATGTGAGGTCTTTGGTGAATCCATGAATCTAGAGATTAAACTCAATCCATACATAATGTCTGGTCTAGTAGTAGTGAGATACATCAAACTACCAACCAATCTTCTGAATATATTTGAATCAAAATCTTTCTCAGTATCTTCTTTGTTTAATTTGGTGCCCACTACCACAAGTGTAGAAATTGGACAGCAATTTATCAATCTAAATCTTTTCAAAATATCTTTTGCATATTTACTTTGGCAAATAAAAATTCCTTTATCATTTTGAGTAACTTCAATGCCAAGAAAATATTTCATCAATCCTAGATCTGTCATTTCAAATTCCCTTTTCATTGCTAATTTAAACATGTCAATAGATAAATTACCTGTGAAGATCAAATCATCAACATACAAACAAACAATGAAAATCTGACCTTGTTCATTGATCTTGGTATATAATGTAGGTTCATTGGTGCTTCTCTTGAATCCATTCTTCATCATGTATGAATCTATTTTTCTATACTAGGCTCTTGGAGCTTGCTTCAATCCATAGAGTGCCTTCTTCAACTTATAAACTTTGTCTTCATGTTCTATTATTTCATATCCTGGGGGTTGCTGCACATAGAATTCTTCATCCAAATATCCATTCAAAAATGTTGATTTAACGTCCATTTGGTAAACCATCCATTTGTCTTGAGCTGCAATAGCTAATACTATTCTAACAGTATCAAGTCTTGGTATAGGTGCAAATGTCTCATTATAGTCAACCCCATATTCTTGTGAAAATCACTTAGCAACTAACCTTGCCTTATATTTGTCTACGTCTCCATTAGCTTTAAACTTAGTCTTATAAACCCATTTTACACCAATGCAATATTTGTTCTTAGGAAAATCAACTGATTCCCATGTATCATTTCTCTCAATTGATTCTATTTCACCATTCATTGCATTAATCCAATGTTCTTCCTTAATTGCATCTTCAAAATATATAGGATCTTCAATAAATAAAGCAAAATTTAATTGCAAATCTAATTTACTTCCTTGATCATAAATCTCACTCAACCTTCTAGTTTTCTTTCTTGATCTCAGTTGTGCAAGTATAGGGTTTCAATTATTACTTGTGAATTCAAAGATTCTCCATGCTAAACTTCATTTTCTAACTGATCTTCTTGTGGACTTCATGATGGAGTTCCTTCTTGGTCACTTGGTTGATCATCTTGATCTTCATGAGCCTTTTAATCCTTCTCACAATATGATATTGTTCCAACACCTGTAACATTTGTATCTATATTTCCATCCCAAAATTCATCCTCTTTAAATAAAACATCCCTACTCACAATGACTTTTCGAAGTGATAGGATTAAACAACCTATATGCCTTAGATTGCTCATCATAGCCAACAAAAATGCATTTCTCACTCTTATCAACTAACTTACTTCTAGTTTCTTTAGGAACATGAGCATATGCAATATAGCCAAATACTTTAAGATGAGAAACACTATGAATCTTACCACTCCATGCTTGTTGTGGAACCATATCCCTCACAATCTTTGTTGGACTCCTATTCAAAATATAAACAGCACAAGAAACTACCTCAACCCAATACTCATTAGGAAGATTTTGACCTTTCAACATGCTCCTTGCCATCTCCATTATTGTCCTATTTTTGCTCTCTGCAACACCATTTTGCTATCGTGTGTAACTGGTAGTAAATTTCTTTTTGATTCCATGATCTCTGCAATAATCTAAAAACTCATTTGACTTATACTCTTCTCCTCTATCAGATCTCAATACCTTGATAGATAAACCACTTTGTTTCTCAACAAAGGCCCTAAACTCTTCAAATTTGCCAAAAGTTTTAGATTTATATTTAAGAAAATAAACCCATGTCTTTCTAGTAAAGTCATCAATAAATGTTAAGAAATAAATGCTCCCTCCTAATGATGGCATTTTCATTGGACCACATATATCTGAATGCACAATTTCTAAAGGTACCCTTGCTCCATATGACATCCCTTTTGTAAAACTCTCTCTATGATGTTTAGCCAAAATACAAAATTCACATGGACTTAATGATGCTTCAATTGGGGGTAAGCCTCTTACCATTTCCTTTCTTTGCAATAAAGATAATCTTTTAAGATTTAGATGACCATACCTCAAGTGCCATATCCATGTTTGATCTTGACTTGCTATCTTGAAACTTGCTGCAACTTCATTAGACATATTACTCTTCATCCGAAGTGGAAACATTCTATTATTTGTCATTTCTACCCTTGCAATCACCATGTTACTAGGAGGCATATCAAATATAGTGCATAAATTTTTCTCAAAAATAACTCTATAACCTTTTTGGCTAAGCTACCCCACACTTATAAGATTATGTTTCAAACTAGGTACAAAGTATACATTAGAAATAGTTTTCTTACCATGCTTCGTTATAACACTAATTGTACCTTTTCCACTCACTTCCACTATCTCATTATTTCCCAACTTTACTTCAGATCTAATTGATCTATCCAAACTTTCAAAAAAATCTTTATTGCCTATCATATGATTGCTGCAACCACTATCTAAAAACCAAAAATTATTTGTGCTCTCTTGAGCTACATTACAAGTAATGAACAATGTCTCATAACTACTCTAAGAGAAATTTACATTTCGTTTACACATATCAACTTGTTTCTTTTTACACTCATTTGCAAAATATCCAAATTTCGTGTAGTAATAACATTGAATATTTGATTTATCATACCTTTGTGATATTTGGTTGTTATAGCTTCCCCTTGAATATGAATATTGATTTATTCTTCCTCCTGAAATTAAAACAAAGGAATTAAATGTCATGAGAGACAAATTCCTATCATGAGACGAGATATCAGAGCCTGGTTTTGGCTTGGTCATGGGTTCAAATCTCCTCGGTGCCTTCCCGACCTATGTAAGCACCTGGTATGCGTGTCGAGGGGGAAATTGTCTGGTTAAACAAATTCTCTGGTTGAACCAATTCAAATGGAGAACCGGTTACACTAGTTCGCTGGTTTAAATATTGAATGCCCACTCTGCTGCTTGAGAACAAATTATTATTAGGTTCATGCATATGACTTTTTCCATTGATGGCAGTTGGATTTGTGGGCTTTGAATTTCCTTCAATATTTCTTCCATCCATGTTGGATGTCCCAGAGTTATGAGGGGAAGAGTAACTGTCGTGGAGTTCCATTTGAATTATGTTTGGCTGCTCATCAATGAAATCCCTTGGACGGGAGAGATTCTGTAAAGGAACAGAGTGTGGCACATACAAATTTGGAGAAATACCCTGACCCAAGCCCAAAGCGGGTGTTTGAACCTGCAGATTAACTACCCCCTGTGAATTTACATCTGCAGATTGCATCCACGGATTAGCTTGTGCATTCTGCATATTAACTAGTGGAACCTCCGAATTAGCACGTACAACCTACACTCTGAAACTACCCTCGTGTATTGCCATGGATGTGGTCTGTGTTCCCACCGTAGCATGTTCTCCCACTGTAAGTACCCTGTGGATCAGTTTGTATACCATGTGAAATGTCTGTAATGCCCTGCGCATTGTTATTTTGCAGATCTAATTGCCTAGCCTACGTTTGTGGATGGGCATTAAAATTGGACATATAGTCCCTCCCAACGCTATACTGCAGGTTTTTAGTGTTGCCCACACTATGCTGTGCATCCCATTCATTGTTTGTTTCATGCATGTCCCTTGACCTTTGGTTTGAAAAACTTTCACAAGCTTGATCGTGATGGAGAGACAAATTCTTGTCATGAGACGAGATATCAAAAAACTCTTGTGTAGAACTATCATCATGTCCTGTGTTCCCAAGAGTGGACAAAGATGATAAATTTGGAAATAGTACAGAGGTGGGACTATATGAAATAGTGTTAGAAACTGTTTGTGGATTCAATCCAACATTCCTTTGTGCAGTGATTGGCACAAATTCTTTTTCAGACATTTCTTGAGAATTTAATGCTGGAAATGTTTTCTCATTGAAGACAACGTCTCTGCTTCTAATAATCTTCTTATCAGTTAAGCTCCCAAGCCTGAAGCCAAACTGATCCTCTCCATAGCCAACGAATATGCAAGGCTTGGATTTAGGATCCATCTTGCTTCTTTTTTCTTTGGGCACATGTGCAAAAGCCTGACAACCAAAAAATTTAAGATGAGAATAAGAGAGTCCTCTACCTTGCCATTCCTCTTCTGGAATTCTGAAGTTCAACCTTGAAGAAGGACTTCGATTAATGAGATATACGGCTGTATTACATGCCTCAGCTCAGAATTCTTTACCCAATCCTACATTAGAAAGCATACATTGAGCTTTCTCCATTATTGTCCTATTGAGTCTTTCCGCTGCCCCATTTTCTTGAGGGGTGTAGGGTACAACTTTCACCCTACGAATACCATTATTTGCACAATAATTGTCGACCTCCAACGAACAAAACTCACCTCCATTATCCATTTTTAAACATTTAATCTTATGACCCCTTTGGTTTTCAACAAGAGCTTTGAAAACTTTAAACTTAGAAAAAACTTCAGATTTATTTGCCATCATGTATATCCATACTTTCCTAGTACAGTCATTAAGGAATGTAACAAAAAATTTTGAACCTCCTAAAGAGCTTACCTCAACCGGACCAAAGACATCTGAGTGTACAAGTTCCAATGGTTTCTCCTTGAGATCATGTCTATCTTTCAAGAAGCTAACCCGCTTTTGTTTTCCGTAAAGACAATGTTCACAAAATTCCAAATTTGCTGATTGGAGACCCGGTAGTTGATTCCTTTTGAGCATTATCTCAAGGCCCTTTTTGCTCATGTGGCCTAATCTTTGATGCCAAAGTGCTGCATCGCTACCCATGACTGTCATAGCAGCCCCTATTTCAGTAGGCTTCTCAAGGAGATAAAGATTGCCAACTTTGTTTCCCTTGGCAATTATTCTCGAACCCTTGGTAACTTTCCAAGTATCCGGATATAAGAAGGGATAATATCCTTGGGCAAAGATCTGACTGACCGAAATCAGATTTCACTTTAATTTGGGAACATGGTGAACATCTTTTAACAACCATTTCCCTCCATCTTCCAATTGTAACAAAATGTCACCTTTTCGAACTATTTCGTAGGATTTATTGTCTCCAAGAAATACCTCTCCAAATTGACCTTCATGGTAGTTTGTGAAACAATCTGTACATGACGTAGCATGGAAAGAAGCTCCAAAATCTATCACCCAAGAATCTGATTTTGTATCACTTGTAGAAAGAACTAAAGTACATTCATCTTTCTCATAGGCTGTATTTGCTTCCATGTTTCTCATGTTCTCTTGTGCTTTCTTGTAAGTCCGACAATTTCTCTTTGTGTGGCCAGGCTTACCACAAAACCAACATTCACCATTCCTACCTCTTGACCTTGAACGATTGGGAAACTTTGATCTTCTCTGATTGTAATTATTATTTCCTCTATGATGGCTTCTTCCTCTTCTCTCAGTGCTGACCATAGTGAGAGCATCACCGGATGAGGAGTCTTTGTTACTCCTTCTCATGTCTTCACTTAATAAAGTGGCAACAACTTCATCATAGGCCAGCTTTGACTTTGTAGAGCTTGAAGTACTTACAACTGTAACTATGGGATCCCAACTGTCAGGTAAAGAACATAACAAGATGATTGCTTTGGATTCGTCATCTTGATTCATACCAACCGAGCTTGCTTGACATAATAGGGTGTTCAAATCATTTATATGATTTGACATTGCAATCCCTTCATTTTCAGTTTGTAGAGTTTCTTCATAATGAAGATTTTGTTTGAAGCCGACTCCGTTTGATACATATTCTAAAGTTTGTCCCAAACATCTTTCGTTGACGTCTCATTTGAGACATTGAACAAGACATTTTTCACTAGTGAGAGAAAAATGGATGCCATCACCTTGTCATCCATCTTTTGCCAATCTTCATCAGTCATTGTAAACGGTTTCTTAGACTTTCCTTCGATTGCGAGAGCCAAGTCTTGCTTAACCAGCAAGGAACGCATTTGCACTTTCCACAGGCTGTAATTCTTGCCTGTAAATTTCTCTATTTTCAAATCCTCCATCTTTCCCAAAAATTCAACACTGATTTTCCAATCTGCACACCTCGTGCTCTGATACCAATTGTGGGGCCCATTTACCGTTGCACCAAAAGCCATGACTGTTAGTGAACATGGAACACCACATAATTAACCACTTGTGGGTAGGGGAGCACATCACATCACCCAACATTAACCACACCTTGGTCGTGATCATCTCACGAGTATAAGATATCAATGATTTCAACCAGAAGTTCGATGTAATCATTGAATTTGCATTTCTCCAATTGCAGTTGGGAAAACTCTCCTGAAATCTACTTTATATTCATGAGGCTTTAACCCATGATCATTTGACAACCTCTTTCACCCTTGTTTTTATTTTGGCTGGTGATTTCCTTTGGACATTGATTCTCTTCTGTTGGTAACAAAGATCAAGAGCTATGCTCTCTCCTTCAGCTTGACAATATAAATTAGCAAGATTCTGTGTTAACTTCTTTGGTGCCTCCCTTGGCAATGGCTTGAAACAAATTATGTGACCTTGTTTAGAATGAGCACTTTTCTCTGAAGTCTTTAACTTTGGTGGTCGATAATCTTCAAAATACTGACCTATTTTCTTGCTGCAAACATAGATGCACATCTCCTTATTGGAAACACTATCTGCTAACAAAGTTTATAATCTCCTTGAAGGGTCTGCTCCGTACTTTTTTCTTTTCCCAAATTAGTGGCTGCGACCTCTTTTCTTTTTATCAAAGGCATCGTTGACAAATGCTTTTCAAAAATGTAATTCTTTCCCTCAGATTCAATGGTTTTCTAACAACTTTGGGTTCTTTGTATTGGCTTATGCAAATGCTATGATTGGGGAAGCTGTCCCCCAACCATTGCAGAAAGTTTAGACTAGTTATTCATGAAAATCTACGGCTAATATACATTCTTTTGGGGGTGACATGAACATCACTTTCAGATACAATCTACAACATATGAAATAATAAGAAAGGGGGCTTCCTAAAAAATAGAACTACAACTATCTTGCTATTTTTAAGGAATATTTTAAAGCTAATCTTCTCATGAATTATGTGGTCTAGTTCAACTTAAGCTTCAAAATTTTGAAAGTTAAGCCATCTCATGAAAATAATAACTTTTCTCTTTTATATTTTATTCATAGTTCAAAAATTAATTTATTTTAGCTGGTGGGGCGATTTCTAACCTCACCTTCTTTTCACCCATTAGAGAATTGTATTTTTGAGAAGCTTCCAAATAATCCCTTGACAAAATATAATTTTTTTCCTGAGAAGCTGAGACCACCCTCTTTCTTAAAAATAAAGCTTAAGCCCCCTACCTAAGACAATAGTCTACAAACTGTAGAAACTCAAATGCAATAATTTATCTACTCACATATAGATTCAAAGCTACATAGAAAATAAATAAATAATACTATACATACTTATCCGCCTTTACAAGCTCAAAGGCTCATAATATTTATTTACAGAAAGATGAAACTTCCAGATCCACAAAATATGGAACAAACTTGTTAAAATATAAAAACTGCCAACTTTTTGAAATCTTAACAAAACGCTAACTAACATAAAATTCTGTTCATGGAAGAAGCTTTAGTTTCTAAAATTTCAATATCTGCTGAAGATTTTATTGCTTCTGGATCAATAATGGAAAAAAGCTCACCTAATAAAACTAATATAATTTCTCCTACTCAAATATACTCTTTATGGATGTTTTTGACTGAGATGAAACTGTAGTCTAAATAAAACTTGTTTAAACAATTTTTATTTTCCCCCTATTTTGTCTTGATTACGAGCCTTACATTTCAAGTATTTTCACTTGCATTTACATGGAGAAGAATCCAGGGATTTTAGTTAAGCAATTTGTCGCAGAGAGCTCTGTATTTAGAGACATTTATCCTATATGATTAGGGTTTTTTTATATGTAAATAATTTTTTTTCTTAATAGTTGGTTATATTGAAAGAAGATTCTCAATAGATGGTTCAGTCAAGTGTTTAACAAAAGTGTTGATGGGTAGTAGGAGACTGAATGTTTTCCTATTAAGGGTTTTGGCTGCCATCTTGGTAATATTGTTTGCAAGAAGAATGAAGTTGAAATAACTAAAAGTTTGTTTCTTTTCTGTAATCTTTGATCTCATATTCATCATTGTATAAGAAAAGTTTGTGGATTTTCTTCATTGAATTTTTGGCAAGAAGGTAACTTGAGCATTTTAAAGGTAGATACTTTCTGAAGAACTGTGATGGTGGAGTTAGGTGGGCCTTTCCCATGTACTCTATATTGGGAGGTTTTTAGTGTTTACCTTATTTTATTGTAGGGTTTCAAAATGACATGGAATGTTTGAAGATCTATATAATTAATTTATTATTTAGACGAATTTGAGATATAACGTATGGATAAATTTCAAAATTAGATATCATGCTTATGAACTACAGGTGGACATTGCCAACATTTACAACATTCTTTAGGAGGTGAGTACATGTATTATTTACTTTAATAATAATGTCACCAAATGTTCATTTGGCCTTTCGTGGCAAGTTGTTGATGGACTGTATGTTCTCCTCTTCTTTGTACAAAGATCTATTTTATTTTGGGTTGCATTTTGAAAAAAATGAGTCTAAGAGTGCTATGGCCAACTTTATCTACTCTGTAGATTTTACAAAAAAAATATACAGTTTATGATTTCTTTTTGTTAACAATATCTCTAATATATTCAAATATTTTATATCATCTCCATAAAATAAATCATCTGTTTCTCTCTGTGAATAGGGGGAAGAAGATAACCTAAACCTCTGAAACTAATTTTGGGTTTTTTTTCATTTATTATGACTAAATACTTTTATATTTAGAGAGGAATGACTTTAAGTTTACACTTCCATTTCCACTAATTATCAAATCTTTTATCTTAGTAAACGATGTAGCTAAAAATCCAAAACACTGTGGACTTCTTAGTTATCGAATGTCCAGTTGTTTTGATAGTTTCTGGACTCATTGTTATTATCTTCTATGAAAACCTCACTAACCCAATTATGGTCTGCAAATGATATCTAGGTTTCCTTTAATCAAAACAAAAAGAATGTTTTGGAGACCACCGAAAATCAAAACTAAAAGAGAAGAAAGTTGTGCTTGCAAACCATGGTAGGTGGTCATCCAAGACAAATCTTTTTTTAATTTTATGTCGTGTCACAGATGCTGCTGCATTTTTTTCAATTCATATAATGCTCTGTGTATTCATGTGGGAATCGAGATGTACTGGCGCCAAATCTAAGTTGTTTCTTAATGTGTTTTCTTTTTATGTATCATAATTGTGTGAATATGTTGAATTTTCATTTTAATGAGTAAGCCAAGTTCTTTAGTTCAATACAATTTATAAATGAGCAATCAAGCATTTAAGTTTCTCGGTATTTACATATATTGGCTTTATTTATATCTATGAAACATCTTTATATCATACATAAACTAAGGTATTCTAAGAAACCAGTAATGAAAATGAAACATCTAACTCCATGCTTGAGGAGGCTTCTCATATTGAGGAAGTTTGGTAGTGTAGAACTATCAAATGTATGCTATTATGTTTATACTCAAATCTTGCTGAGTTATTTTCTTGAGTACTCTCAACATGCTAAAATATTGAGAACATTAATAATTCAAAAACAAAAACATTCACTTATAGGCAACATCCAATAGTTATATACATTAATGAAATAAAATTTGTGTTTGTTAAAGTCTACGTACATTTTCCTTTCCATGTGTTCTTGGGACTTAGTTATTTTCAACCAATTCATTAAATACTTGTTAGGGCTTGAAAAATAGAACAAGAAGACACATAGATTTAATGTGTTTCACCTAAGCTTAGGCTATATCTACCAAATAGAGTCCAATATTATTATCTACTAGATCCACTTGATTGTAAGAAGCAATCCCTTGCAACTGAATATTGCTGGAAGAAGCTACCAAATTCTCATGGTGAAAATTTATAACCATAAGCCATACTAACAAAACTTATATTAGTTATAAAATATAGTTAGAGTATGTCATTTAATAGAAAAAATAAATCTTGATGTATTTTACAATAATAAACTTATTTTTGGCTCTACCTTTGGACCTTGTAAGGTGCATTACCTGTTGACCCCATCTTAGAGGTATTTATCCTAAGCTATCATTGACCCCATATTTATGATCAACCTCAAGATTTACTAGGCTTCATAGAACAACAATCTCCCACTTGAACATTAATAAGACTTCAGACTAATAACCTCCTCACTTGGAGGTTGATCATAACACCACTAACCTTGTAGTTCCCACTGGAATGAAAAACTCGTTGGACTCTATTCTATTTTTATTGATTTTAGTCTAGAATATCAATGAAAGTTGAAGAGGAGTTCAACTTCTCCCTTGATACTACCTTTGTAAACATGTTTGTTGTATTGTCAATTGTAGGAACCCTTTCTATATTTAATTCTCTATTATCCAAAATTGAACATAAAGTAATTCTTCAACCTGATATATGTTTGGTTTTTAAATGTAAGACACAATTCTTGGCAAGATGAATAACACTTGGGTTATCCATAAACAAATGATCTGCAACTTATGATTTTACCAACCGTTCCATACAAAAAATTCATCCATATCATCTCCTTAGGTGCCTTTGTAGAAACAACCTACTTTTCCTCTATAGGGGATAAAACATTCATCTTTTGGAGTTGGAAAATCCAACTCATTGTTGTACCACCAATAGTAAATATATGTTATGTGGTGCTTTGCCTAACATCTAAATCCCTTGCCAAATTTGAGTTAGTCTTCTAAATCAATATTAGGGACTTTGAAATGTAAACATTTGTTAGGTGCACCTTTTAATTATATGAGAATTCATTTTAATGCATTCCAATATTCAATTCTATGACCTTATAACACATGCAATATTTAGTCTAGTACATACCATTGTTAGAACCAAGAAAAAATGAGAAGGGATGGGGGCATGGAGTGAAGCAGTGTTGTAGAACTTCTATACAAATTAGACCTTTTAGCACAACTCTACACAACCACTAAAATGATAAAGTATAAAAGTAAAACATACACAAGAAAACTCATAATACCTTGATTTGTTCTTGAGCAAACCCTAGCCAAGGGGAACCCCCATTGGGGATTGAACCCATAAGATAATGCAGTAATATGAAAATCTCCCTATTAGGAGGCTTGACCTTGTTAGGAGTTCTTACATTACATTTAGCACACAAGTTCTTGTTAAGAGACAAAACCCTATTAAAGGTCCACAGCCCTGGTAGGAGTTGAGAGAACAAAAAAGGAGCTCATTTCTTGAGGGTGAAGGTTAAAGCCACCTTCAAGGACTCATCATCCCATAAAATGAAGTATTACAACAAAAGTGAGAACTATATGTATAATCACAATGCCAGATTAATCCCAATGAAGCTTGCATCAACTCTATTATGACATTCAACCTCAAGGCTTGCACATCATATCACATTACCATCACACCACATATCCTTGCATAGAAAAAAACCTTCATTTATAACATTTAGATTCTTTATTATAGTTGGCTCCAAATAGTCTTCACAGAATGTGTTCATACACTTAACCAAAATATAAGGGTTAAGTCCTTGGATGTCATCTTGATATTGTTAAGTAACTGAAGTGATAAAATAAGATAAGAGAAATCTATTCATCTCCAACAAAAGACCACCAAGGGTTTAAGAGACTGAGATCATATAACCAAAGAAATAGTGAACAACAAGACCCCAAATGGTGTCTAAGAAAGAGCAATTGAGAAACAAAAGAAACAAAGCAACAAATGAGCCAACAAAAAGGTAAGAAAAAGGGATCCTTCCTCTACTGAAATAAATCCAACATCAAATGAGATAGTTCTGGGTAGGAAGGAACTCTAGTCCATTATTGCGAGTTGCGAGAGTGGTTCCATTGAAGAGTAAGAGTAAACCTAGTATGGGGTCTCACTTATTTGGAGTGGCTAGCCATGGGGGTACTAGAGGCACTGGAGGTCTACTTCATCCCTTGCATAAGAGACAAGGGGGAAAAGAAGGTGGCGATGAGGAGTTGATTCGAAGTCTTTTGGGGGGTCAAGCACTATAAAGTGTGGTCTTGAAAATACATTGCCTCCCTAAGAGAGAGCACCATACACCTCTGATCCATGTATGCAAAGAAAGTCACAAGGGAACTACACTCTCTGAATAGACAATAAAATCTCCCTCTGATCTCTTAGTAGGATGGGCAACAAAAGATGAAATGGGTCTCAGTCTCAACCTCAAACAAGTAGTACAAGTGATAGATCTGGTCCTCTGTACCCATATGATGATCAGTCTGGATTTGTAACTAGTAGGAGCCGACTCTAAAATATCCAAAGGAGATGTATAAGGCATGACGCCAATGTCACGTGAAGTAGCTAGGTCGTGTAATAATCCCATTAGTGATAACCAATAAGTGCTTGCTATAAAAGGTTATGTTAGGATGTAACCCCTCAACTGGGTTACTCTAGGTCACAGTGATATATTGTCTGTAAATGTTCATCTTGACATGTCGATTGAACTCCTGTTGTGATGGGAGGAGATGAGCAAGACCATCCAGTAAAAACTAGAAGGCAAGGAGGTGGTCAATATCAATCCCTATTGAGTTCAACAAAGAGGTCGCCTGAGCATACCAACATCAACCTCTAGGGGAGGGATCCGAGGCAACAATGACAACAGACGAGCAATAGGCCAAGTAACCATATTTGTGATGACCATCCATGGAATCTGCAAAGCCATGAAGATGATGAAGAAACCAAACTAGATTAAAAAATGGAACCCAGTCTAAAAGGATGAGCCCTGAATTCTACCATAATAATGCCATGAGGGTTGAATCTATGGCATTTGATAATGCATCAAAGAAGTAGAGTCTAAACATGCTCAATAGAGGCCCAATCTAAGTCAAGAAGAGATGGTCCCCATACCACTGAACCATAAAGCACTGTCAGTCTAACCAAGGAGTCTAGAAGGGACAACTTGGACATCATTTCAATTACTAAGCCAAATTATCTTATTCACCTAATCTGCCCTGAAATACTATCTTTCAGAACTAGTTCTACTTTGCATTGTTGTAATTTGTTGTGCTTCATACTAACACTGGAAACCATAAAAGTAGCTCATATAAATCATATATATCACATTCCCAAAATTTTAACCTTAAATGATAAGTCTTCTACCATCACCGATCAAAACTATCCAATTGTACCCTATATTCCTTTCCTAGACTTAGTCATTTTTCACATTCTTATCATACTACAACTAATCACGAAGACAAAAGACCATGCAAATGAAATATGTTTCCATCAATGACAACATTTGATTAGTCATTGGGCATTTAGTTGCCAACAATCTTCTACATTGACATTGATAGCGCCACTTATTGAAAAATGACATAAGTGTCCAAGGTCAAAGACAAAATGCTTTTATCTATAGACACTCCCCCTTCGACCATACTTTGTTCATAACATGCTATATCTTCTTATATATCAGTTTTCACTCTAACTCTTTCTCTTTGACATCAATGAAAAAGGTGAGATCTCATAAACTCTTATGTATATATACAATTATTAAAAACTTTTTTTAAGAAAGCTTATTTTACACTAGCCTCAAAATATCTACAAAGTTCACCTTAAGATTTTAGAAGTCTACATCCCATGATTTTTTCAAGGACTCTACTTCCTAAGTTTCTCCACAAAGTTCATCAACAACTATTTTTGTTGGCTAAAGATCTATTAGACCGAAAATGGCATATGACTTCTAAGTAGTCTCAGACAACTCTAGCTCTCCTTGCATAACTTCGAGCCTAGGATTGAAAAGACTCCTTAACTATGCAAATACCTTCTGATTTTTTCACTTCTCATGCTTAAGAACACAAATTTTATCCATTATCTTGCACACTTTCTTATCAAAATTAGAAACATCTTGACTAGATGATTCATACACCTTTGCTAATAACTCTAAGCTATCCTCATCCTCTTTGATGAGTTTCTTAATATTTGCTACATAATTAGTTGATCTTATACAATGAATACACATATTTCTTCCTTTAGACATGCAAGCCTTTACATCCTTAATATCAGTATCACTAACTATGGAAGCACATACCTATGAAATTGCTTAGCCTTATATTCTTTGCTTTCATTTATTTTTTTTCCTTCTCTATAGTTTGAAAATGAGTATAAAAACATCAAGTACCTTGTCTAAATTATCTACACCATCACTTCCTTGAAATGTATACAGACTAGGCAAAAAATTGTTCATGGTATCTAGTGTCTGCTCAACACTATTTCTTTCTTTTGCATCTTCCTTTGAGACCTTTCCTTAGCCTTCACAATGGCCATCAAAGAGATATTTATCAACCAATCTTCATCATAAGTCTTGAGGTCTTCACTTTTATCAAGATTTGTGAATGCCTCGCTAAGATTATTTGCTAACAAAGCATTTGTTCCAATCTTCTCTAAAGTAATGGGAGTCTGCAATAGAATTTTCATTTTCTCCATCACTCCCTCTACCTTATTACATGCATTTCCCTTATGAGTAGGGACACTTGGTTCATTGAGCTTTAGGGATTGAGAATCCAACTAATCAGTTTCATGGAGTGCCTCATAAGCATGATTACTATAGTTTTATCTTCATTAGTCACTTCCCTTATCTCTACTTCAATCATAATGTCTTTCTCCTCCTTTCTCCTTCTTCTTTTCATGTTCTTCTTTTTCTTCTTCCTTAACCATATCTTGGGATTCAAGCAATATTCATTTAATCTCTTCATTTGAAATGAAGTTTCCCATGAAAGAATCACTTGCTCTTCTTAAATGCATTAAATATAATTGACACTCCTATCATCAAGTAATCAAGTTTGTGAGTTGTGCTATAAAATTGATTTCATTTTCACCTTTCTCACTGTCCTTGGGCTTAGTAGGTTTTCTTGACTGATCTTTTATGGATATTCCCTTTGCATGTGGTACAAGTGTGTCATCTTAATCACTTTCCATTAAAATTTGAGAGACATCTCTCTCAATTTCCTCTCCAATCTCTTCATACTTCCTTGCCACGACCATGTTGATCCTCATCTTGGACTTCATTCTAGCTTTATCTCTCTTTAGGATTGTATTGACTTCCTTAAGTCCATTTGGTTCATGGAATTGTAGAAATTGAGATTTCAAAAAATCTTGATTTAGCCAAATCAAGGTTTTAAAAATCTCCATTCCATTCCTATTTTTGGTATTTTACTTGAACCATTTGTTTTACTCGATAGATGAGTGTGAAGACACATTTTTATATGTAAGATTGGAGTTGCAAATAGACTTCAAAAGTAGTCCAATCTATTAAATTTTTACACTCCTCAAAAGACATAATCAGCTTTTGATTTTCAATTCCTACTTGCTAGTAGGAAGTTGGAAAACTTGGTATTGAGACAAAATTACAAGTCTAGTATTCTAATTCCATTTTTCCAATTTTGAAACAAATGCAAAAAAAAATCCAAATCTGGATTTTGAAAAATCCAATTCCTATCATCTTCCACAAACCAAATGACCCCTAATGGTTATCAAAGTATGAATTCATGTAGAGTCTTTTCTCTTATTATTATGTCTTCCTTCAAAGCTCTTTTCCTTATTATGTCAAGTTTCTCAAAAAGTTCATTAGGTATACTACCCTCAATCTCAATAAGATTCCTCTTAAATTTTACCAATTATGTAATAATATAATCCTTTAAAATCTTTTATTTATTAGGATTATACCTGAGTTTCTCCATAAAGTGCCTATGTAACTATTTATGTTTCCTCAATATCTATTGGACCAAAAATGATATATGGCTTATGAGTAGTCTAGCTTATGATTAGTCTCCAACAGTTCTATCTCTGTGTGCATGATTTTGAGTTTAGGATTGAGAAGACTCATCTTTGCAAATATCTTCTAATTTATGTTCTTCTCCTATTGAAGACCACTAATTTCAGCCATTGTCTTGTACACTTCTTTATGAAAATCAGAAATTTCTTGACTAGATGATCTACTACACACCTTTTCAGGTTACTCTAAGCTATCATCATCGTCTTGACATTTTCCCTAATATCCACTACATAAATGACTAATATTATATAATGAATACACATACTTCTACCTTTAGAGTTACAAACCTTTACATCCTTAATGTTCAAATCAACTAGCTTAGTATTACTAGCTATGGAAGCACATACCTCTAAAAATTGCTTAGCCTTATATTCTCTTCTTACCTTATTCTTTCTTTTCCATCTCTACAATTTGAAATTGAGTATCTAAATCATCAAGTACCTTGTTTAAATTATCCACAATGTCACTTTCTTGAAATATATAGGGAATATGCAATAGCTTGTCCATGATATCCAGTGTTTGCTCAACATTATTTCTTTCTTTTCTATCTTCCTCTTAAATCTTTTGTTAGCCTTCACAAAGGCTATCAAAGATCTTTTTATCAATTAATCTTCATCATAAATCTTGAGGTCTTCACCTTTCTCAACATTTATGAGTGCCTTGCTAAGGCCGGTTGTCAACAATGCCTTTGTTCCAATCTTCTTAGAAGTAATAAGAGAGTCCAAGAGGCTTTCCATTTTCTCTATCACTCTCTCTACCTTATCAAATGCATTTTCATTATTAGTAGGAAATCTTGGTCCATTAACATTCTGGGGATGAAAATCCAATTGATCAACAACATGGACTACCTCATTGAGCATGATTAGTAAAGGTTCACCTTCATTAATCACTTGGCTTCTCTCTTCTTGAATTATAATGTATTCCATCTCTTTCTCTTTCTCTTTTTCTTTCTCCTTTTCCTATTCTTCTTCTTCTTCCTAAACCATATCTTCATATTCGAGCATTATTTCTTTAATCTCTTTATTTATAATGAAGTTTCCCATGTAAGAATTTTTCTCTTTCTCTTCCTTAAACACATCTAATGTAATTGGTACTCTTGTTTTAGATTAAGGTAAAAACAAGTTTTGAAGGGACCCGAAACCCTTTACAAAAAACTAAAGATAAACATTAAGCACAACTAGGTTTTACAAGGATCTAAAACCAAAAGTTTTAAACAAAGAAACCAGGTTTTACAGAGACCTAAAACCAAGAGTTTAAACCATAAAAAAACAACAAGGCTTTACAAGGACCTGAAACCTAGAGTTTTACATAAGCTGGAAAATAAAAAGCAAAAAGAAAAAAAATTGCTTAAACCAGCAACCAGCACACCAGCTCCACTATTAGAGTAAATAATTATTTATTAATTATTTATTCTTTTACTTAAGTTTACTTAGATAAATGCATTTAGATATTAGTTTTCATCTAGGAGTTGTTGATGAGTTGTTGACAATGTGGGAGTTTGTTCCTACCTAACCATACTTATCTTCTTACCTAATGGGAGGGTAATCCACCTTTTGTGGATGTATGCTTAGTTGTCACATTTATCTCCTAGCACTTTCTAACTTGTTCTAGAAGCTTTCTTGAGGCCTTTATATTCAGGCTCTCTTATTGTAATTTTACAACACATTCACATAGCAATTTAATTTTCTCATTGTGAAATATATTTTCTCGCTTTGTTGAATTGCTCCAAGCCCTTGTACTCTTCCTTCTTTGATTTCTCTTTAGTAGATTATTTGCATGCATGTGATCTTGGTGCATTGTGAAGTTGGATTTCATCAACTTCTACATGGTATCAGAGCCTCCTTGCTGCTTCTCTATTGAAGGATTTTTGAAGTCATGATTCAAAGACACAAACCCCAGATTTTTTGTATTTTTTTCTTCAATCAGGGGGAAGAGCAATTTTTTGGGGCACTTTGGGCCTAAATGAATGCTACCATTGAGTTTAGAAGGCCTGTTACAATTAGGATTCATATAAAACTTTTCATTTTTTGGTGACTGAAGCTCCAAGAATTTTTTTTCTCCTCCTAGGTAGGCTATACGGACTGTATGGACATTTTTGACAAATATTTTTTAGAAAAAAGAGCACCACCAATGTGCTACCATGACACCACCCCCACGGAACCAGTGGGCCACCTCGACACCACCACCGCTGGCCACATCACTGCAGTGACATCGCAGTGCCACCCACCTGCGGTCACCGTTGTGCTTCTTCGGTGCCTCTGCCACCAACCATGCCACCGGGTTTCTCTACCCGAGTGCCTCCTTAGCTAGTGGCATGGCTTCTTATGACCACCCACATACTGACATCACTCCTCGGCCATGTGACATCATTTTTCTATAATTTACTTCAAAATAAGACCCTTCTACTTCCATCTTCTTCTCTCAATGTCGGATCCATCTATGACTTTGCTCACACCACATAACTATTACACCTAGAAGGTACAAATGACTAGGCTTCTCATGTCAAGAGGCTTATGGTCATGTGTAGATGCAAACTAACCTATTGTAAAACACCTTTTTGAGGTTCTTTAGCATAGGAATAAAATGGATGAGGCCATGGGATTGATTGCACTAAATATCTTGAATCGTCTACTATTTCACTTGGATGGTTTGACCACTCTACGGGCTACTTGGACCAAATTCCAGACTTTCTTTGGCACAGTGAATGAGTTTTGGGCATTTTAGCTTGATGCAGAGTTGACCTCTTTGACACCAGCCAAATTTCCCACTATTGAAGACTTCTTGATGAAGTTCAAATTTTTGCATACAATTGTGCAAGGATGTGGGAAAAATAAGATAGATGATGAGTGTCTTTTTTTTATACTCTCAAAGTTGCGAGGACAATATCAGATCTTCTCTTCCACTTTCTACTCCACTATGGATGCCTTGGGTGGCAGATACAGGATGACTTCATTTGAGATATTTTTTGATTGGTTGACACATGAATACGCAAAGATCTAATAGATGGATGCTTTTGGCTCTTCTAGCCAAGTATTGGTTGCTCAAAATTCTAAGCGAAAATCAAAGAAGAAAGAAAAATTGAAGAAAGATACACCAAAAAAAAATACTAAACCTCCAGCTAACCCTCATAAGGGTAAAGATTCTTCAAAGTTTTCTGAGTCTACCTCCAAGACCAAGAAGAAATCAAGTGAGATCTACAGTTTTTGTGGCAAGGATGGACATCCCATTTCTAGGTGTTGGAAGTGTTTGGAGGCTTTAGAGGAAGCCATGCAAGAGCATCATATTTCAGCTCCCAAGTCTTCATCCCCCCTGCAGGGAAAGGTCATGCTCTTTTTTCTTGAGCTATGCTTTCAGGGCCCACCTAGATTCTTGATTTTGGTGCCTCTCACCATATGGAAAACACTTTATAGTTGGTCACCTCACTTGCTCCTTGTGCTACCTCATATATTGATGTTGGGAACTCATCATAACTTTCAGTTATGGGTTATGGCCCTATTGCACTAGCCAGGAGTTCTCTTCAAGATGTTCTTTGTGTCCCTAACATTTTGATCAACCTATTATCCATCTATCATATTTTCCACTCTAGCTCTAATAAGATAATTGAGTTCTCACCACATGATGTGGTTATCCAGAACTTGCATGATTTTGAGATGGTTGTGGCTACTGGAAGTGTTGACTTTGCATCTCGCCTCTATAGATTTGATGGATTTGAGTCTTGTAATGACAGATGTTCATGTCTTGTTGGACATGTAGATTTAGTAAGTAGACTTTGGCATGAGCATTTGGGCCATGTCAATTATAGATATCTTTAGAAAATGAGTACATAGGAACTTGTTCTTGGGCTTCCCTAGATTTTCTATACAGATGGTGTGTGTCAAAGTTGTGTACTTGGGAAGCAACATAAGGATTATTTTCCACATGGATGAGCCACTCATGCTTTGGCACCTTTGGAGTTGATTCATAGTGACCTCATGTCATTTCCTACTCCTTTTTCTAGTGTTAGATATGTACTTTCATTTATTGATGACTTCTTTAGACGCACATGGGTGTACTTTCTCAAGTACAAGTCTGATGTCTTTCATTCATTTTGAGTCTTCAAGACATTTGTAGAGAAGCAGTCTGGTCTTTCTATTTAGTGTATACACATGGATAATGGGGGGAGTACATGAACCAAGCTTTTAGGGAATTTTTTCTCAAAACATGGTCTTTAGCATTAGTTTTAAGTTCCCTACACCCCTTAGTAGAATAGTGTGGCCAAGGGAAAGAATAGAACACTTTGGGAGATGGTTAATTGTATGATTTAGTCCAAGTCCATGGATTCATGTTTTTGGGTAGAGGTAGTCAATTGTGCCAATTATATTCAAAATTAGATGCCTCAAAAAGTAATTCGACATATGACTCTTGAGGAAGCTTGGTCTCATGTCAAGCTTGATGTATCGTCATTCCAAGTTTTTGGGAGTGTAGGTTGGGAATTTATACCTGATGCTCAGATGAAAGTAGTAGAACAGAAGAGTCGGCCACTCTTTTTTTTTTTTACTACTGTGAGGATGTTAAGGCTTATAGGTTGTTTGATCTTGATTCCAGAGAGGTCCTATTTTGACAGGATGTCTAGTTTGATGAGAGCCTTCCTGTAGTTCATATCCTGCCTCCACCACCTACTTCACTTCCCACTACTCCCACCTCTCTTCCAGTCTATTTTTTGGATGATGAGGATGATGATCTTGGTGATCCCCATTTACCTCTACCACAGGATCCTCCATATATGCCTAAATGGGCTTGGGCTATAGTTGAGTCTATAGGATCTTTAGTTGGTGATCCTTCCACTTTTCATCACTCCCGTTCTCATACAGTGGGTTCTAGTCTTATCAATCATGCTATTTGTGGTGATCCTCAAACATTTGTAGTAGCAATAGGTCATTTAGAGTGGGACAGTGCCATGGAGGAGGAGTATTCTTCTTTGATGAAGAATCATACTTGAGATCTTTGTACTCTTCCTAAGGGAAGAAAGCTAGTGCGATGCAAATGGATCTATCATACTAAGTTTGTTGCTGATGGTTCGATTGATAAGCACAAGGCCCATCTTGTTGCAAAGGATTTTTTACAGGTTGAGGGAATTGACTACATTAAGACATTTGCCCTTGTTGCCAAGATGAATTCTTTTCACCTTGTCTTATCCCTCGCAGCTTCATAGGGATTGCCTATTTTTCAGATGGATGTGAAGAGTGCCTTCCTGCATGGTGATCTCATTAAGAAGATTTATATGGAGCAACCTTAGGGAATTGTGCAGGATTCCTCCTTGTTTTGCAAACTTTGACACTCATTGTATGGTCTCAAATAGGTCCCTCGGGCTTGGTATGAGAAGATGGACTCTTTTCTACTTTTTATAGGCTTCACTTGCTACCATTCTGATCCTACAATGTATATTTAGCATCTTGGAGATGAGATTTTAATTCTTGTCCTCTATGTTGATGATCTTATCCTCATAGGTAGCTCATCATCAATGCTTTAGGATGTTCAACATGCATTCATGGACAAGTTTGAGATGACTGATCTTGGCTTCTTGCACTATTTTCTTGGGCTATAGATTTTTTGGTCCTCTATTGGGATTTTTGTTGCTTAGCAGAAGTATGCTCTTGACATGCTTGATTGCAAGCCTTCTTCGACACCTTTTTAGTCAGGTGTCACTTTGTCTACCTCCTGCTCTTCACCTTCCATGGATGCTACTTTGTACCAGTAGTTGGTTGGCAGCTTGTTGTACCTAACACACACTCATCCTAATCTCTCCTTTGTAGTAGGTCTTTTCTATCGTTTCTACTAGGACCCTCATGAGAGTCATTGGCAGGCTACTAGGTGCATTTTGAGATACATTCAGGGCACACTTTTGTATGGCATTCATTACACCTCAGGGACTCCTCACATTGTTGGCTACACTGACTCTCATTGGGTCGGTGATGTTGATGATCAAAGGTCTACTTCTAGCTTTGTGTTTTCTCTTAGCTCTGGTCCTATTACATGGTCATGAAAGAAGCAACATGCTCACACACTTTCATCTATAGAGGCTAAGTAAAGGGCATCAATTATTGCTAGTTAGGAGATTTTATGGCTTTGATAGTTGATGACTAAGCTTGGTTTTCCTCTTAATTGTTCCACTATTTTATGGTGGGATAATTAGAGTGCCATTCACATTTCTCACAACCCAGTGGAGCATTAGTGCACCAAACACATTGATCTACACATGCATTTCATTTGTCAGCTGATTTAGGATGGTGTTATCTCTTTGGAGTACATTATTATTGATGCACAGGTTGCTGAAATCTTCACCAAACCTTTTGCTTTGCCACACTATTTTCAGTTGCAGTCCATGCTTGGGGTTATAGAAGTTGTCCTTGGGGGGTCCTGTTGAGGCCTTCCTTCCTTCATGTTTTCTAGCATGTTTTGTACTTACCACTTTTGGGGGACAGTTTTTTCCATGTGTTTTTCTCTCTTTCCCCATTTTTTGAGGTTGCATTTCTTATGCATTTGTATGTGGGTACCTTTCTTGAATTTTTTGCCGAGACCCATTTTACATTTCATCTTAGCTGTTGTGAGCTTAAGGCATTCCCCTAAGTTTCACTCAAGGGGGGGTGTTAGAGTAAATAATTATTTATTAATTATTTATTCTTTTACTTAAGTTTACTTAGATAAATGCATTTAGATATTAGTTGTCATCTAGGACTTGTTGATGAGTTGTTGACAACACGGGAGTTTGTTCCTACCTAAACATACTTATCTTCTTACCTACTTGGAGGTTAATCCACCTCTTATGGACGCATGCTTAATTGTCACACTTATCTCCTAGCACTTTCTAGCTTGTTCTAGGAGCTTTCTTGAGGCCTTTATATTTGGGCTCTCTCATTGTAATTTTACAACACATTCACATAGCAATTTCATTTTCTCATTGTGAAATATATTTTCTCACTTTGTTGAATTGCTCCAAGCCCTTGTACTCTTCCTTCTTTGGTTTCTCTTCAGCAGGTTATTTGCATGCAAGTGATCTTGGTGCACTTTGAAGTTGGCTTTCATCAAATTCTACATCCACAACCAGGACCTGCAGCAGCTCTTTGATGATGTTTACCACCTCTTTAGGTACCTTCTTCTACAATACTCTAGGTAATGTCATCCAAAGCTAAAATAGGAGCCTCAAGAGCCTTAGTGACTTTTTCCCTCATGCTTTGCCTAGTTCTCTTACTAGGTCCTCTTCTTACTGAATTGGTAGTCTTATTATAATGTAATTAGGTTGTTGAATTGTGCGACAAAATTGATTAACTTCATCAATTTCATTTTTACCTTATTTACTATCTTTGGGCTTAGTAGGTTTCCAAGACTGATCTTTGATGAACATTCCCTTTTCTTGGGTACAATTGTACCTTTATAATCAATTTCCATTAACATTTGAGAGATGACCCTCCAGTTTTCTTCTCCAATCTCATTATACTTCTTTGTCATGATCTTGATGGTCCTCATCTTTGACCTAATTCTATCTTTATCCTTTTTGAGGATTCTATTCCTTTCCCCAAAGGTTATCAAACTATAGAGATCGTGTAGAGTCTGTTCTCCAATTCTATGGTCTTCCTCTAGAGATCTTTGCCTTCTTCCATGAAGCTTCCCAAAAAGGTGATCAGATATATTGTCTTGAATCTTTGTAAGACAATAAAGGAGAGAGATCATTGTAAATAAAGGAGATAGCTCATTGTAAATAATAATCTTTTACTTTATCAAGGAGGCTAGGCTTGTAACTTGAAAACTTTGTGTTTCTTAATACAAATTTCAGAATTGAATAAAGGAACAAGTTTTCCCAAACTTTGTGTTGTGAGCCTTTGAATTGATCATTGTTTTGTTTTGTTGTATTAATCAATTTATCTTTTTTCTATATTATAATCATATTTTAAAAGTATTGGAGAATTTGGGTTTTTTCTTGAAGACTTTGAACATTAGGAAACAAGATTTCTTTAGTTTAGTAGTGGCTACAAGTACTACAAGTCAAAGACTTTGTATTTTAATGCAAGAGACCTCACTACCTAAGAGACCTTATCGATGCAAGAGATTTTACTGTATAAAGGAGAGATTTCATTGTAAATAATCATCTATATAAAGGAGATAAATCATCATAGATAATAATCTTTCTCTCTATCAAGAAGGCTAGGCTTATGACTACAAAAATTTGTGTTTCTTGATGTAAGTTTAAGAATTGAATGAAGACGCAAGTTTTCCCAAACTTTAAGTTGTAAGGCTTGAAATTGATCATTTGTTTCTTATTTTCATTGATCAATTTATATTTTTTATATATTATAATCATCTTTTTGAACCATTTGAACATTTGGTTTTGTTCTTGAAGACTTTGAGCTTTAGGAAACAAGATTGATTTCGTTTAGTAGTGGTTGCAAGTACTACGAGTTAAAGACTTTGTGTTTAAGTGCAAGAGACCTCACTACAAAAGAGACATCATTAAACCAACATACCTCACTACCAAAGAGAGACATTACAATGTTCACTTGAAATCACAAGGTAAGCCCAAACTATTTGGAATATTGCACCATAACCATGGCCAACTCCTAGAAGGATAGACGAGCCTCTAAACCACCTTGTTCAACCATTGTTGATATCAAAATGCTTGAACTTCCAACACCCTTCCACCAATTTCAAGAATCCCTCTTTTTTAGGGCTAGTAGCCTTCTAGGCCTGATTAGACCTTCAAATCAATTTTTTCTTGATAGCTCAAAAACTTCACAAATGAGCTCAGAAGTAAATTCTTGACCAGTCTTTGATTCTTAGTTGTTTTATTTATCTTCTTTATATCTAGTTTATGCTTTGTCTTCTCTTCCACTCTTTTCTCTTTAGTCCTTGATTTCTTCTTTAGAGGATCCTAAGGTCATGAGTCAATCAACTTACTCTTCATGAATCATGGCCCCTTAGCCATAACTTTGGGTCTAAGAGTCCAAGAAGGTCTTAGTAATGAAGCAACAATTGAGGATGCCTCTTTCTTCCATTCTATCATCTTGGGATGTGTTCTTCTATCATTAACAAATCTATTAAATCTACAATATCTAGTTCTATGACTTAATTAGGTTATTGCATTTAAAACAAGTGACAACTAAATTTCCATACCTTGGACCACCTTGATTCACTTGTGATCTAAAATCCCTTGCAATATTCCTAGACTTATTACACTTATATAACATTCAACTTCTAATGATATCACATTGTTCTTCTAATAAGTCTTCTATAATTGGATCTAGGGTTAGATCTTTCATTTGTCTTTTGATTTTCCCCTTCCTTTGATTATTTCCCACATTGAGAACACCTAAATAATAACTAGTGAATGGATAATCTTAAATACTAAATTTTCAATCCTTCTTGATATGTCTAGACTTCTTGCATACAAAGAATGCATCTTTAATCTTATTCTTCTTCTCTCTAAGTACCTCAACTTGAGTAGATTTTTGAATAGTATCTTGCATTATCCTTTCATTTGTTATCATAGAATTATTACAACCAGCTCTAGGAATATCTCCTTTAGGATTCTCTTGTTGCAATGATTTATCAAGCTTGTCACTTCTTGAGTAGAGTTTCTCAATATTATTTTTTTCTTCAACACATTCACCTTTTTTTAACATTAGTATACCTTTCAACTTTTTAAAGTTAGACCATGGTAAGATCTAGTAGTTAGAAGCTATGGTTTCCTTTGCACCAAAATATTGATCTTTCAATGCCTAGTACAACCAATATACTTATATAATTCATAGGAGGTGGCTAATACATGTCGTAAACCCTACAAGGGAAACTAATCCACTACCAACAATCCTCGTCCCAAAATCACTCATCAAGGCCTATGTGGATTTGAACCTATGACCAAACTCTAAAATATTTTTATGAGTCACAAGGAATTCACTTGTCAATAATCTTTTCCTTTGAAATTGATAGCACCACTTCGTGAAAAATGAGTAAGTGTTTACCATAAAACAAAAAAGTGATATTATCTATTGATGCTTCTACTTTGACCATACTCTATGCATAACAAATTATATCTTCCTATATATTAGTATTAACTCCCAACTCTCCCTCTTTTACATCAATGATAAAGGTGAGATCTTCACACACACACACACACACACACACACACACACACACACACACACACACACACACACACACACACACACACACACACACACACACACACACACACACACACACACACACACACACACACACACACATGCACACACACACACACACACACACACACACACACACACACACACACACACACACACACACACACATGCACGTGCACGTGGACACGCACCAAAAAATTGATTTTAAGAAAACTTATTTTATATAAGCCTTACCTTTAGATTTTGGAAGTTTGTATCCCATGAATTCTTCAAGAACTCTTCTTCTTGAGTTTCTCTACAAAGTGAATATGCAACTATTACTACTACCTTAAGATTTGTTGGACCAAAAATGACATATGATTTATAAGTAGTTTCCAACAAGTCTAGCTCTCTACATAATTTTAGTTTTAGGAGTTAGAAGAGTCCTTAGCTCTACAAATATTTTTAGGTTTTTTCCTTCTCACACTAAATAACACTAATTTTATCCATTATCTTGCACATTTCCTTGTCAAAACTGGAAACTTCTTGACTAGATGATTCATACACCTTTTCTAGTTACCCTAAGATATTTCCATCCTCTTTGATGAGTTTCTTAATATCCACTAGATAACTAGCTAATCTTATACAATGAATACACATATTTATTTCTTTAGATATACAAACCTTTACATCCTTAATGTGCTCATTAATTAGTTCAGTATCACTAGCTATGGGAATGCATACCTCTTAAAATTGCTTAGCGTTACATTCTCTTCTTATTTTTATTTTTGTTTCCTTCCCTATAGTTTGAAGATGAGCTACAAAAACATCAAGTACATGCTTGTATAAATGATCCACAACATTGATTCCCTAAATATTATAAGGAATAGGCAATATTGTTTTCATGACATCGATTGTCTAATCAACACTATCGCTTTCTTTCTCATCTTCTTCTTAGACCTTTCCTTATCCTTCATAAAAGCTATCAAATAGTTTTTGATCAGTTGATCTTCAACATAAGTATCTAGGTCTTCACCTTTCTCAATATTTGTGAGAGCCTTGTTAAGGTCAGTTGTCAACAATGCCTTTGTTCCAATCTTCTTTGAAGTAATGGGAGTCTCCAAGAGACTTTCTATTTTCTCTATTACTCTCTGCCTTATCAAAAGAATTTTTTATAAGTAGGGACAATTGGTTCATTAAACCAAGGAGAATGAGAATCTAATTGATTAGTGTCATGGATTACATCATTAAGCATGATTAGTAAAGTATTATCTTCATAAATCAATTCCCTTATCTTTACTTCAATCATAATGTCTTCCTATTGTATCCTCCTCTTCCATTCCCTCTTCTTCCTCTTCCTCTTCCTATTCTTCTCCTTCTCCTTCTTATGCTTCTATTTCTTCTCCTTCTCCTCATTCTTCTTCTTCTCCTCCTCCTCCTCCTCCTTCTCCTTCTTCTCCTTCTTATGCTTCTCCTTCTCCTTCTTCTTCTCCTTCTCCTTCTCATTCTTCTCCTTCTCCTTCTTCTTCTCCTTCTCCCTCTCCCTCTCCCTCTCCCTCTTCCTCTCCCTCTCTCTCTCCTTCTTCTCCTTCTCCTTCTCCTACTTCTCCTTCTCCTTCTTCTCCTTATCCACATTCTTCTTCTTCTCCACTCACTTATCTTCCCTTCCCTACTCTTGAAGGGAGGAACTACTAATGATTGAAGGCCCTACAATTCTAATGGTGCCCAAGGCATGGAAGGAAGCCTCCATTGGGTAATCAAAAAAATAGATGCAAGGGAAAAGGAAATTTAGGAACAAGGCAGTCAAGGGCATCCACTTCTTCTTCTTCTTCTTATACTTCTCATTCTTCCTCTCCTTCTCCTACTTCTCCTTCTCCTTCTTCTCCTTATCCACCTTATCCTTCTCCTTATACTTCTTCTTCTTCTTCTTCTCCTTCTTCTTCTTATTCTTCTCCTTTTTCTTCTCCTTCTTCTCCTCCTTCTCCTCCTTCTCCTTCTCCTTCTCTTTCTCCCCCTCCTCCTCCTCCCCCTCTACCTCCTCCTCTTCCTCCTCCTCCTAATCCTCCTCCTCCTCCTTCTTCTTCTTCTCAATTCCATCCTCCATCTTCTTCTACTTTCTCTCCTCCTCCTCCTCCTTCTCCTTCTCCTCCTCATCTTCCTTCTTCTCCTCCTCCTTCTTTTGGAGACCACTAGAAAAGTTAGTATATTTTGTATTCTGGAGATTTTTTCTAAGGAATTGAGAGAATTCTTGGGAAGGAAAGAGATGAATCTTGGGGAGGAGAGAGTTCAAACCATCCCTTATGAGCTTGGAAGTGAGGTTGGTACCCCTTTCATATGAATTTAACATTTATGTAAAATATTGAAACAATGTTTCTCATGTTGCATTCCATTTTCTTGTGTAGTGTTGTGAATTTGTGCATTGCCGATGTGTTTGTGATGTTCTTAAATATGTAGGGATCATGTGAATTTTCTTATCATCTTCCTTTGATTTTACTAAGTATTGTATGGGTGTTACAAGGTGAACCTCACCCTTGGGAGGGAATAGAATCTTGTTGGGTGAAGGGTGTGTGGGGAATGCATTTTGGTGTAGAGTCTCTCCTTGTAAAGGAGAGGGACTCCATATGGGTGTTATGTGACCCATATGCCAAATTTTCTTGCAAGGCTATAAGGGTTATCAATGGAAGCCTTGTAAAGGCATTAGAATGTATATGTATAGCATTGTGAAGACATGTGAAGGGTATGTGAAGCCTTGTGAAGGCATATATTATCATTTGCAAAGTGGGGTCTCCCCATAAGTTAATTTTCATCTTCCCCTTGGATGGATCAATAGTGATCCTATGTGTAAGCTTTGGTTGAGAGTTGTGTAAATGTTTTGATGTGAATGTTTTGAGTAAATATGTCATGTATATTTGGTTGTGGAAATGGTTGTAATGTATATTTTCTCCCTATCTAGCAAAGGTTCTCCTAGCTCAAGGGTGGCCTTGAAAAGGCTTTTTGTTGGGAGGAGAGCATTTCCATTGGTACATGCGTATTTACATTGCAGGTTCTTATGGGATTCTTGAAGATTGGAAGAGAAGAATATTGATGTTATTGTTGTCTTATGCCAAATGCTTAGCCATTGTTGTGTATTGTAATGAGAGAGTCTCCCCATTAAGTGTACCCCCTTGGTGTTTTTTTGACAAGTATTACATGGCATCTACTTGCTAGTTTATGGAAAAAAAGGATAGTTGTAATGATGTATTTTATATTCTATTTTATTAAAATTGCAGGTTTACCACTAGAAATATTGCTAATTCTATTGTAACCACTATTTGTAAGATTCCATTATCATAATGATAGGAAAGGAAATATAATTTCTTTGATTTATGATGCAATGTTAAAATAGGTATGCTAGTTTGCACTTGTTGGAAATAATTGTGTTTGACATTTTAATGTTGTTTAAAAGGATTGGTTAAGCTCTAGTGAATGCAAACTTATTGTGCTAAATAAAACCTAGGAAAGAAATAAAAATGGTTATGTAATGTACTCTTTGACATGAGTTGACACAAAATTCCTATATACATAGGAAATAAATTTATTTTATCATCTTTGTATAGTTCTTGCATTTTGATGAAGGGTACTCCCCTTAATACCATAAACACACAACATAAACAAAGAAACAATAACAATTGCAAGAGCAAAATAGGGGCTTCTTATTATCACTGCAAATGCATAATTATAGAATTCAAAATTACAATATGCTAACCCACATGGACACCTTCATTACAATAATCTACAAGACAATGTTGTGAACTATCACCTAGATTTGTCTTAGACAATGTTCGGGTCTTTCTTAAATAAGGTCTAAGAAAAATCTAGGTGATAGCTCACAACATTGTCTTGCAAATTATTGTAATGAAGGTGCCCATGTGGGTTAACATATTGTAATTTTTAATTTTGTAATTATGCATTTGCAGCTATAATAAGAAGCCCCTATTTTGTTCCAGTGATCTACCTTGTGAGGGGTTTGCCTTGCTAAGAGATTACAAGACTTATTTAGTCTACCTTGATTAAAGGAAAGAACTCTATTAGGAGATTTGAATAGGCCTTTTAGGACCACTCTTTTAAGAGATTTACTCTAATTCATTTTCTAGAATGTCTCAGTACCTGGTCCTTTGGTTAACACTCTAATACTAGATTATTGATCTTCTCTTTCCAATTACAATATGATCTCATTATCTAATAGAATCTGTTATGTTCTTCACTACTTGGTTTCTTTGTTTGATCTCTGCTTATAATCATCAAACATAGCCTTCCTTTGCACATAAACTTGTCTCTTTTCTCTCTCCCCTTTCACACACATACTTTTTATTTAGGGTTCGAACCCTCCTTAGATAACCATCTAGAGAAGTTTCTAGATCACAATCAATGATCCATGTTTCTCCTTTTTCCACTTAGTCCTATTTTTTTGATTGGTTATATCACCTTCATTGGGACTGATGACCTCTGACAAAATGTGTTAAAAAATCCTTGGCTATCTCCACAATCATTAAATTATATATACAAGTCAAACAAAACAAATTACATAAGTGTTTGTGCCATTCCAAACATATATAAAAAAATCGGTTTACTCAACATTTGGTAACCCTAAAGCTCAGTCATAATTAATACTCATGCTTCTATATGCTTGACAATAACTATGTGACTCAATATGAACCGGCTCTATTTAGCTCAAAGTCTACTGACTTCTGACTTTACTCAACATAAACTAGTACTTGGTACATATTGGGGTGCTTGGTAACCTAAGACTTTCTTGACTCAAACTTAAATGTAAACAAGTCCAAAATCATTTGACCTTCATTGGTTGGCTTGATTGTAGTGATAACCAACCAACTCTTCATAGGAAACACTAGTACATTTGGGGGTCATTTTCAATGGCAAGCCAATTTTTTTTTAAAAAGAATGATCTCGATAACATCAAAATTTTGATGACAATTAAGTTTAGCATCAAAATTTTGATGTTGTTAGGGATATAAACCATAAAAAGAAAAGTGAAACTTCATTTATTCATGTGAAAAAGTGCAGTCGTATGGGAGGGAGGCTTCAGGAAGAGTTTTATAGTGTCAATGGAGGTAAGGTTTTTCTAAACAACTTGAGATAAGTTGATACTTTACTATCAACATTTCATTTTCTTGAGATGTTTTAATTGAAATTGACAAGTAGTTGCATATTGTTTTACAAAAATCCTTCTTTTTGCCACTGTTGGAGTTTATATACTATTAGAGGAAGATATTATATTTGTGTCATTTCCTATTCACCAATTTTTCATGACCCTAGAAACTTTGTGACAATTTATGCAAACCTCACCCCGACCAATGTGTTATTCATTCTCCTTAATCAAGGCTTTGCACTCATACTTTAATGTGTGACCATCATATTCATTTTTCTATTTGAGATAGAGAATATGTCATAGAATTCTACTTCAACTTCTATAGTTTCCAATGTGTTATTATAGTTATTTTTTTCCTTGCAGACTACATTATTCCACCATAGCCATATTTGAGATTTGGTCAAATATTTATTGTGCATCTGTGAGTTTTGTGCTACGAATTACTTGTTGGTGTCATTTTATCAAAAATGTTGGAGGGAATCTCTCATTACCTTTTGATAATAAATCTCTCTTCTCTTCATTTGCATCTTTATATGAATATTTCCAATCTCATTCATAATTTAGGTTTGTACATTAGCTATGCTATTGGGATCAGGTTTGATATCCATCTTTGTTCTTCTTCACTGAATGTGGGTGTCATTCTATTCATTAGTTTAAATCTATGATCAATTTACGATATATAGTATTCCATCTTGCCATAAAACATAGACCAAAATCTTTAATCTCTATCCTTGGTAATGGTAAGAGGAACCCCCATCCTTATATTTACACATACAATTTTCAACTTAGGCTAGCTTGGAGACCTGATCTCCCATGTGAAGAGTCCATTAAGATTATTTATCACACTGGCCACAATGTAGATGACACCCATAATGTCTTCATTGATATTATTTGATATCATTTTGAAATTTATTTCTCAAATTTAGAGCTTCATTATCAGCTCTTATGAATTGACATTTTTTCAAGCATATCTGATGCCTATCTATACATTTAAATGATGTGTAATCTTTGTCACTTGAACAAAACTTGATGAGAATGGCCTTCCTTTTTCATCTAATAAGCTTCACGACATGAAGAGTGGGCTTTGCCACTCAAAAAATAGGCCATGCAGTTCTTTAGAGTAGGCATTTCAATTTTTATAGGGACATTAGAAAAGATGGGACTTTCTTTTTTATATCACCAATTATTGCATTTTTCCCATAGTAATGTGATCAAAGAATGATGATTGGATTCAATGTGCTAGGGTCAATTTTGAATTTGAAATTTGAGACGAGATGAGTTTCACTTTTATTGATCTCATATAGCAACTTGAATTCTTTATGGTATGATCTAGTGAAAATTTGTCAAATAATTAAAAATAGACTGTCTACATCTAGTTAGCAATGTATTTCACCATTAAGCTACCAATCTAGCCAGTTAATAATAGCTACATCTTGTTAAAAAACTCACATGAATTCCCTCCATTTGAAGGTTTATAGGTCTTCTTCCATTAATCCATTTTCCAACAAAGAAACATTAACCTAAGTGTTAAGCCACCGATCCCACATGATCATACTTACAACTACCATTTTGAATCTAAACAATGAACCTTTGAATTTACATTTCAAATTCCAAACTTGGATCATGAACCTTTGAGTTCAAAATTGTGCCTTTAAACCCAAGCTACTAATTTGAGTTGGAACATTTTCACTTTGAAGTGTGAAATTGATTTTGCATTTATGGACTTGGATCATGAACCTTGGGACTGACAAACCTTTATTTTAAACTCTAAATTATTTGATTCTAGTGCCTTTGAACCAATCTCAAACATTATTTATGAAGCCAATGAACCATATGGAATAAACTTGAACTACTTGCGAGAGATATACTAGATTGAACCATCAGACTTGTGCTTTGAACTAGAACTCTTAACTCTTAATTATTGCATCCCAATAATTCATAGATAATCTAAATAAAATTGAACATGAAATAAAGACATTTCATTTGGAAATGGATCAATTCTTACAAAAATATCTTCTTCATTTGTAATAGAAATATAATTCTCATCAAATGAATTAGGTATTATATCTACCTTCACACCCAAATGATCACCCAAACTAGCATAAATAAATACACCAAGCATTATACTTAATTTTTTATTTAGATCTTCATAATTTTCAACTCCATTTTCAGCAATAATAAATTCAAAGGACTAAAATAAAGAATCTTCAACTAGAACCCCATTTTAAGCTTGGATTAAATTAGTATCTGGGTTATACATAGAGGGTTTCTCTTGCTTGATTGAAAAAAAAAACTAGTGTATAATTTTCTCTTGGCAGAGAAGAGTGTTTCCAAAATAGATGATGATTCATATAAATGTGTTACTTTAGTTGTATGATCATCTTGGTTCAATATTTCTTTAGAATTAATTTCCTTAGTTGGAGTTTTAGAAAGACTACAATCCATACAAATTTGTAGCTTCACTTTGTCATCACTATTAGTTTTCTTGTGAGTGGGATGCACTTTATTTGTATATTGAAAACAATCTTGATTGGATGATGGTATGGATTGAAGATCTCAACAAAATGGGTGCTCATTAACATGGGAAGGTGTTGCTTCATTGGTTAAAGAAGCTCATCGTAATGGAGATCTCAATGTTACACCAATGGTAATTGATCTAGAAAATGGTTTAAGAGGTGGAAAGATATGTATACGTTAATCTATCATGACCCATTTGTTTAATATCAACTCAAGGATGGATGCATAATTTTGACATTTTTGAAAAATAACAGGTCAAGAAACATAGAGCTACATACTACAATGGTTGTAGATTTATCATAAAAAAGGTGGATGAGACTAAGAGAACTTGTGATTCTGGGACAAGTGAAGCATTCGAGGTCACCATGATTCATCTAGAAATGACATGCATCCTCAACAATCTAAAAATAGATACTATAGCATTTTGGATGATATAATTGAGTGCAAATTTGATTCCTTCAAACAAGTTCTATTCGGTGTCAAATGATATAGGCTACGAATAAATCAAAATGATCTTTGATAGAATGGTTATTGAATATGAAAATGGATTTACAATGATTAATACAAGGTCATTTGAGCCTATTGGAGATAAGCCCTATGTTCTTCCAAGCCAATGTGAGAAAGTGTTTTACTTTGGCATTCCACATAAATTGGGTTGGTCATTTATTGTTAGAAATGATCCAAGAGGAAATCTAGTAAAGTATAATGTGATTGAAGAAGAAGATACTAAAGAAGTGGAAGATGAGGTAGATGATGATGATGGTGAAGATGAAGGAGGAGATGATGATATTGATGATGGAAAAAATGAATAAGGAGATGATGATGATGATGGTGGTGGTGAAGATGTTCATGATGATGGTGATGGCATTGAAGATGATGATAATGGTGGTGGTGGTGAAGATGATGATGGTGGTGATGGTGATGATGATGACGACGACGATGATGGTCACTCTAATGACTTGGATGATGATGGAAATAATAATAATGTTCATGATGATGAGATGGATGAAGAAGATGATCAATGACATGATCAATGGAAATGTATTAATTGTTGATTACTTATAAATATGTTTTTTGTAAAATTAACCAATTAAAAAGTATACAATGTTATGTTTTTTTGTGATGTATGCATATTGTTCATGTTATGTTCTATGTAATTTGTAGCATATGTTGTTGGAATTATAGATGGAGTAACTGAGAGGGGGGCCGAATTAGTTACCACAAAAACAAATCCACAGATCCCTTAGATGTCTTTAATACTAATTTACTACTGATACTCGATAAACACTATAAGAATGTTGCAACTTGGTAGATTAACTAGTTACTAATCATCTAGAATTCATAATTATTAATATGCATGTAAAAAAAATAAAATGAACACAAGAGACACTAGATTTAACATGGAAACCCAATATGGGAAAAACCACCAAGTAACTAACTACCAATTTTTCACTCTTCTAAAGTGAGCCCTGTTAGGAGCTAACCCTATTAAAGTTTACAATACACATTGTTAGGTGTGACCCTATTAGAGGATTTAATCACCTTGTTAGGAGTGGCCATGCTAGAGATCTTTAGAACAATTCAACTAAAATGTCACCTTGTTAGAGGATTTACAAAATGGCTGTTAAACCAACTTTGTTAAGAGATTTGAAATCACTGCTACAATTGTTAGAAAGCAACAATGAATTAACCTGAACAAGATGCAACTGAATATGCTAACTACAGGTCTCTGTTCTGCATCATTAGATCCTCCTTGATCAAATATGGCTTTGTTGTTCCTCAATGATCTCTAATCATCCTTCAAATTTCCTTCCACAATAATCAATCCTCATATCACATTAATTCCACACTTCTATCTCAAACACACTTAGAATTTTCCACTTGACCTCTTAATTATACCATTCAGATTGTCAAGTCGGCTCATTCACATGTTACATTTACCAATAAACTATACATCATTCAGCTACAAATATTACTCTAAACAAATAAATGTTATTCCATAAAATAGTGAAATCCTTTATTGGCTGACCCTATTGATTCCAGAAATTTCCTGAGTTAACCTTCTTGACTCGGTTAACATTGCAATATCTATAAAATCATTTGGCTACCAAGTTTACTCAATAAGAACTAAATTCTTTCATGAGATCTTGGTAAGAACTACTTTTGCCACATTTCCTCTAATGACCGAGTGAGCTCGGTAAAAACTAAATTTCTTTGATTACCTTGAAAGCTTAGTAAGAACTGTTTCTTCCATATTTCCCTTTGATGACTAAGTGAGCTCGGTAAAAACTAAATTCCTTGAAAGCTCGGTAACAATTATCTACTTTCTTTAGTAAGCTTCTGAGCTCAGTAGACTCTATCCTTTGCCTTGTTGACCAACTAAGCTTGGTAGACTCTATTTGATGACTGATATGACATTTGTGTGATATCAAAGATAACACACAATTGAACAATTGTATCCAACAATCTTCCTCTTTGGCATTGATGGCAACACAACATGTCATAGGAAGAATGAAATTTGAAAACAAGTCTTTACTGATAGAATACTTCACAAAAAATTCCCTCTTTCATAATAATCTCTCCCTCGTACACAAACTCTTATTATATTGCAAATTTTAGAAAGATATGACAATATATTCTCCCTCTTTAACAACACATGCCAAAGACAACATAAATCGACTGAATAGCATTGTACCTGATGTACTGATTCATATCCAATGTCTTCATTACTTTTCTGCATCAACTGATAGATCTTCAATTTTGTTTCTGTTGATGCATCATTCAAACTATATTTTAGTGAGCTTCAGATAGGGGAATGACCCCTAACTTACCTCTAAGATACAAGAATATATCCTTAGGTAAAGGCTTTGTGGATATGTTAGCAATTTGTTCCTTCATATGGACATATTCCAATCTGATATCCTTTTCTTGTACCAATTCTCTAACAAAGTGATACTTTATGGCAATATGCTTGGTTTTTGAATGCATCACTAGATTCTTGGAGATATTAATTGCACTTGTGTTATCACAAAACATAACAATAGGTTCTTTGATTTCTTGCTTCATACCTTCCAATAATTGTTTGAACCAAACAATGTTTGGATAATTTACTGTTGTTGCAACATATTTAGCCTCTACTATGGATTGGGATGTACAATTCTACTTTTTACTTGTCCAAGAAACCAACCTTTTTCCAAGAAAGAAAGCTCCTCCACTTGTGCTCTTTTTATCATCAAAATTTTCTACCCAATCTGCATCAGTGAACACTTTTAAATCCAGATTTCCTCCAAGTTTATACCATATCCATAATCTTTAGTTCCTTTTAAATATCTCATGATCCTTTTGATTGCCATCATATGATTTTCTTTTGGTTTTGCTGAGAATCTTGCCACAATTCTCACTCCAAGGGCAATGTCTGGTCTTGTATGCACTACATACTACAACTTTCCAATCATAGATCTATACAGTGTTTGATCCACTTCCTTTGATTCATCATCTTTGGTAAGTTTCAATCTAGTACACATAGGAGTCCCAACTGGTTTGCAGTCTTCCATACCTAACTTTTTTAGTATCTCCTTGATGTATTTAGATGGAGTGATGTAGATGTCATTCTTACTTTGTTGAATTTGAAGACCAACAAAGAATTTGATTTCACCAAACATTGACATTTCAAGTTCCTTGTTCATTTGTTCTAAAAATTCTTTGCAAAGATCATCATTTCTTATGAACAAAGTATCATCTACAAATATCTCTGCTAAAACAACCTTATTATCTAGTCCTTCCTTTATGTACAAACTATTGTTATCATTAGTTCTTTGAAAACCAATATGAATAAGTTAGTTATGCAATCTTTCATAGCATCCTCTAGGAACTTGTTTTAGACCATATAATGCTTTATGCAGTTTGCAGGCCATGTCTTTCTTGTTTTGATAAAAAAAACTTTCAGGCTATTCAATGTAAACCTATTCATCCAATATGCCATTGAGAAATGTTGACTTGACATCCATTTGATAAACTTTGAATCCTTTGTATGTAGCATATGCAAGTAGGATTCTGACACCTTCCAGTCTTGCAACAAGAGAAAAAGTTTCTCCATAGTCTACACCTTCTTCTTGCGAGTATCCTTTGCATACTAGTCTAGCTTTGTTCCTTGACACCTTACCATCTTCATTTAACTTGTTTTTGAATACCCACTTAGTTCCAATTACATTTTTGTCTTTAGGTCTAGGTACAAGAGTCCATTTTTTTTTCTTTATTTGTTCTATCTCTTCATTTATGGCTTCAAACCAACTTTCATTTTCTAATGCATCTTTGACATTTCTAGGTTCAAAATCAGCAAGTAAACAAGTGCCTTTCAACTTACTTCTTGTCATTGTTCCTTCTAATTTATCTCCAATGATCTAATCTAGTGCATGATGTTTCCTGACATACTTGGCTAACATAGGCTCCTTTCCTTTTGAATGACTTCCATTATTATCCTTTTGTGTCTCAACTTCTGATTCTAGATTTGGTTGCTTGGGCTTGGTAGATGTTGATATATTAGCTTCTATTTGTAACTCAAGTTCTTGCAACTCAAGTTCTTGCAAGTCAGTAGGCATTAGCTCAGTTTGAACTTCGTGTGACTTGGTTACTGAAGATTCTGGAGTTGAGAATTCTTGATTAATAGTAATACTTGGCATTGTATTAGGTTCAATGTAAACAAATCTCCTAGAGTCTTCAAGTTCCCTTTTGCTTTCTTCTTTAGATATTTTTGCAAACTCGTCAACTTTCACATGTGCACTTTCTATGACTTTGTGAGTAGATAGATTTAAACATCTATATACTTTACTTTTGCAAGAATATCTCAAAAATATGCTTTCATCACCCTTTACATCAAATTTACCTTTTCTAGATTCTTTCAAAATGTAACATTTTCTTCTAAATACTTTTAGGTAACTTACATTGGGTTTGTAGCCATACCACAACTCATAGGGAGTCTTGAATGAGTCCTTTTTCAGCTGTACTTGGTTTAAGGTATGAACTGTAGTGCTGATAGCTTCCTTCTAGTATTTGATAGCAATGCTCTTTTTAATCATTAAGGTTCTTGCATAGTCCATGATAGATTTGTTCCTTCTTTCAACTATTCCATTTTGTTTAGGAGTTCATGGTGCTGAAACTTATCTTTTGATTCCCCTTTCAGTGCAAAAGTTATTGAATTCATGTGAAATAAATTCACCACCTCTGTCAGACCTTAAACATTTCAGCCTTTTACCTATTTCCTTTTCCACTCTGATTTGCTTCACATCTTCTTTGTTGAATTGCAGAGACTCTAATTGCATAAATGGGAAGTAGAGTTCTAAGAACTTTACTTATAACTGTCTCCTCCTTGATATCTCCTCCAGATGCTTTGATTGCACTAACACATACTTTTACTCTTTCAATATATTTTGCAATTTTTTCATCCTCTCTCATCCTCATTTGATCAAATTTTCCTCTCAAACTTTCTACTTTGGCTCTTCTCACATTATCATCTCCTTCATAGATTTCTTTTGGCTTGTTCCGCATTTCAAAGGAAATTTTGCAGTCCTTGATGTCATCAAATTCTTCATAACTTAGAGCAGATGCTATATCTATCATCATGTTGTTGTGGGTCTTCTTTTTAGCAATATCATTGACAAATAATGTACCAGTAGGTTCTACATATTTTTCATCAAGGTACTCTAGTCCTGTATCTCCAATAGAAGCTAGATGAAGTCTCATCAACCCTTGCCATGCTGAGAAGTTGTCCCTATTAAGTCTTGGAATTTACCTCTTATAAGACATCTTGACCTTTGGCTTAGATCTTTGAAATCTTTTCCTACAAGCACCAAAAGCTCTAATACCAATTGTTGGAATTATAGATGGAGTAACTAAGAGGGGGGTGAATCAGTTACCACAAAAACAAATCCATAGATCCCTTCGATGTCTTTAATACTAATTTACTGTTGATACTTGATAAAGACTGTAAGAATGATGTAACTTGGTAGATTAACTAGTTACTGATCATCTAGCATTCATAATTATTAATATGCATGCAAAAAAAATAAAATAAACACAAGAGACACCAGATTTAATGTGGAAACCCAATATGAGAAAAACCACCAAGTAACTAGCTACCAATTTTTCACTCTTTTGAAGTGGGCCCTATTAGGAGCCAACCTTTTTAAAGCTTACAATACACACTATTAGGTGTGACCCCGTTAGAGGATTTAATCACCCTGTTAGGAATGGCCTTGCTAGAGGTCTTTAGAACAATTCAACTAAACTGTCACCTTGTTAGAGGATTTACAAAATAGTTGTTAAACCAACTCTGTTAAGAGATTTGAAATCACTGCTACAATTGTTAGGAAGAAACAATGAATTAACCTGAACAAGATGCAACTAAATTTGCTGACTACAGGTCTCTATTCTACATCATTAGATCCTCCTTGATCAAATATGGCTTTGTTGTTCCTCAATGATCTCTGATCATCCTTCAAATTCACTTCCACAATAATTAGTCCTCATATCAAATTAATTCCACACTTCCATCTCACACACACTTAGAATTCACAACTTGACCTCTTAATTATACCATTTAGATTGTCAAGTCGGCTCATTCACATGTTACATTTACCAGTAAACCATACATTAGTCAGCTACAAATATTACTCTAAACAAATAAATTTTATTTCATAAAATAATGAAATCCTTTACTGGCCGACCCTACTACTTCCAAAAAAAATTTGAGTTAACCTTCTTGACTTGGTTAACATTGCAATATCCATAAAATCCTTTGGCTGCCAAGTTTACTCGATAAGAATTGAATTCCTTCATGAGAGCTCGGTAAGAACTACTTCTGCCACATTACCTTTGATGATCAAGTGAGCTTGGTAAAAATTAAATTTCTTTGATTACCTTGAAAGCTCAGTAAGAACTATTTCTTCCATATTTCCCTTTGATGACCAAGTGAGCTCAGTAACAACTAAATTCCTTGAAAGCTTGGTAACAACTATCTACTTTCTTTACTAACCTTCTGAGCTCGGTAGACTCTATTTGATGACTGATATGACATTTGTGTGACATCAAAGACAACACACAATTGAACAATTGTATCCAACATATGTATCATGTAATTTGTAACTAACTTAAGAGAAGTGATTTACATATGTAGGAAGCTATACTCCTTTAATGAGGATCATACAAAGTGACATGGATCGGGAAGTATGAGTTTATTATATGCTTGCTTTCTCTTTACCTTTAACAATAACTTTAGGAAAACTTCATCAATATTAGCCTCATTTTAAAGAAAAATATTTTGCTCTTTCAAATATATATCTCATTTGATGGGCTCCAGGTACCACCAAATAGGTATCTCCTAGATTTGTCTTCCTCAAGTGAAGGAAATGTAGGAATAGAAGAGGATAGTGAGACATGTAGTAGGTCTATAAAAGAGAGATAAACTAGATGGAAAAATATTAGAAGAACATTCAATAAATGCATGAAATTTTTCCTTGCTCAAGGGTCATGTTCTTATGATGATGAGTCAAAGGGAAACATCTAGGTTCCCTTGAGGTACACACATCTTGAGAAAGAATGGGTACCCAAGGAAGTACCTCCAATTAATACTGATTTTTGTGTTAACAAGAGGGTATATCACATAGCTCCATCATCATTACATGGTTTGGGTCTATTTTCCATGGATGGCATAAAGGTCAGTTATAAAAAAATTGTTGAATTGATGGAGTATGTAGGACCTTGTTACAATTACCAAAATTGGATGTAGATAGTTTAATATAAAAAATGTATGCATAGATATGCACTATTAGCAAATTATCTACAATGGAAAGAAAATGATCAAAGTAAAAGACTTGTTGTGTACATTGATGGAAGGCCAAAAGAAATAGGGAACATTATAGGTTTTATAAATAGTATGCATCTTGGGTCAACTAATAAGCGAACCAATTGCATTTTCAAGGTGTATGAGGAAAATCATGTTTTTGTATGTGTAATAAAATCAATAAGTTCATGCCAATAGTGGCATGTTGTTATGGTTAAGTTGTTGCATTGTTATCCTTGCCATCAAGGTTCAAATCTCATGGGGATGAGGTCCCCCATTTGTGGCCTCACTGGTTCATAGCTCTAGGTCAAAGCGTTTACCCCTCTTTAAAAAAAAATTAAAAAAATCAATAAGTTTAGGGGAAGAGTTGCTAAAAGATTACAATTTGAATCGCATATCATGGGACTTGTAAGTACTATATATGCAAACTTTAAACTAATTACTTCCAATTAGAACTCTAATATACAATATACCATTTTAATAATAAAGTTTTTTGCTAAGAGGACTATTCCTTTCATTATGTTGATGTTTTCATATATATTTTTTGTCATAGGGCAACATGGCCGATCTATCAGATGACAGAGGTAGGGATGTTTCTCCCACCCCTTCTCCAGCATAGGTAAACCTTTTGTATAAAAATTTATGCAATTGTAATTTTACAAAATGTCATGATATTAATGTTACTTTTGTGGAGGTTTTGGACATTTTTTTATTGTTTTACTAATATTTTTTGTCATAATTTGATTCATAGGGAAAGGGAAATAAACATATTGCACAATTATGTGATGATGAAATCACATATAGAAGTAACCCTATAACCCTGTGTAAAAAGACCCTCAAGACCATCAATCTACAAATTCTTGGGCTTGTGATGGATCCACATCCAACAAAAGAGAAACATACCACAAGAAATAAAATGTGTTATAGAGCATGTTTTCTGGAAGTAAGCAGCAATGAGTCTTTTGCTAGGACAATAGTTCAATAAAGCTATATGTTTTATACTAATTTATGGATCATGAACCACAATATGTATGTTTTGTTACAAGATTTTTTGAGACCACATTGAGTTTTTCCACCTGACAAGGGTACTAGTGTATGTGATTTCAATTCTCAATCATCAAAAGGAACACTATTTTATTCATGATTATTATTGACAATTTTGTATTACTATTGTCATGTTCACTCTTCTCCTTTACTTAACCACTTGTATTCATTCTTTGATACTTAAGATTGATACAATCCTTTATCCATACTCTATAATTGATACTCATTTCTAATATGTTATCTTAGATGTATGTGGAAAACTCATATATCTTTTCTAATTATAATTGTTGAACCTTTATGATGATATAGTCTTAAATGTATATCCTCTTGACCAATTCCATGTCCATGAGCTTGTGATGATTCTTACTAAATATGTGATGGGTGTTGATTGAATTGTTAGTTTGGTTGTTGGTGCCTTTATAAGACTATTGTTCGGTTGTGCTACTGATGAACCTTTATATAAGTGTGACTCTCTCATTGTGGTTCTACTAGTAATTTGTGTTGTACATAATAGTTTGTCTAAAAGTTTCTATCATTTCCTGTGATATAATTCTGATGGTTGTTGTAGTGTTCTCGTGATACTATTTCTGTATAACAATATCATTAAAAACTTGCATCTATAACTTTAGTCCACGCCTTAATCTAAGTTCCAAGTTTGATCTAATAATTAAATCTCCATACATGTGACTATAATTTTGTGTGCTAAAAATGATGATGAAAAATATGTACCCAAAGATCTATAAACGATAATTCCTTCTTAAATCCTAACTGTGTTCATTTCTGCTTACCCTTGACTTAATAATATTTACTTGGAATTACCAATGGGTCGAGAGTTTCTCCTGATATTGATTTCATTGTTATTTAATATTTATTATTGAATTCTATTAGAGGAAAATAGGGTACATGATAAATACATTGTATTATCATGATAAGGTGTTGATCATTTCCATATGCCTACTTCCACAAGGTTGACCAACACTCCAAGATTGTTGACTGGAGGATTGACAACAAGGAGCATGCAAACATCCACACCTATTGCAACTAGAGTTGCTAAATCCTTGTTTTACTACATTTTGTTATGTGTTAAATATGATAATATTTGTAATTTCTTTTTCATTTGAGTATGACATTGATTAACTTTGTGTAGAGACAGGTACACCTTTTAATGGTGATAGAATTGATACCAATTCTACTTATAATTTACTAGTCTTTCCTAGAGCAGCATGTGTTACTTCTACTAGATTGTTGGAGGCATCATTATGGATGGCCAAGAAAGATATGATTCCCTTAAAATTTCCTAAGCTTCCAGATGCTAAAATTTTAATTACTTAGAGTGTAATTGTAGTTTACTTATTCATAACTCATTTTCAACTAATGATGTCATGATGATTTTGTAGGAAATGATCTTTTTTATGATTTAACATTGAAGATATTTGGGCCCACATTACATAAAAGGTACGTAGCTTAATATAATTGGTTGCTGCATTTTTTTTGTTCATCCATTTTTTGTAATACATTCAATGTACATAGCTTGATCTAATTTTTTTATCTGACAATTTTTCTTTTATTAAAAGTTGGATTCAACAAGCCCTTGAATTAAAAGATCATCTCATAAAAAATATGGAGGATTTCTTTGGTCAAAATATTTTGAACAAAGTCCAAATTCTAAAAAAAATTGCAAACATTTAAAGATTGTGAGGGACCAATACAAAAGGGCTCTAAAGCTCAACCCAAAGTACAACTATCCTCCTATGGTGCCACAATTGGAGTGGAGTGAAATCATTGAAGATGCAAAAGAGAAGAGAGTAAGGGATAAAGTAATTAACCCACCACCGAACAGAAATTGGTATGGTGGTATTAATATCATCATGCATAAATTAGTGATATCTAGTTATTCATTAAAATGCTTGACTTGATTAAAATAATTGTAATCATATATCTAACATGTATAATATTCTATGTTATATATACACCTTTAAAAAAGATTACAGTTATATATCTAACATTTATCTTACTAAGAGCTTTCAAACTTCCAACTTGTAGGCTCCTAGCTATTGAGGAGCATCTTCCTCGACTTCACACAATGAAAACATGAAACCAATGTGGCACTGCACTCTAAAAATGTACAACATTTATTGTCTAAAATAATGAATAATGAGATCATGGTAATAATGATACTAGGCACATATTTAACATTAACATTAATTCTATAATTCATTCCATCACATAGAAAGCTTTTGAATATTTACATCCATGAGGTAAGGAAGAAGATATGAGGAATGTAGTCATATACCAGTACACCAATCGTTTTCATAAAAAAAAAGACTTTTATTGTGTAAAACCACACACCATACCCTTCACCCTTCATATCTCATTCTCTATTCTCTACATGAGATTGTATTTTTTTCTGTAATAGCATGACTTTTCACATCCCCAAAGAGCTCATCCATGATGGCTGACATTCCATCTTCTACAAAACTATCATTTTGCAAAAAATGTTGACAGAAACATTTTTTGAAAACTTTACATTTTTTACACATTTTTGATAATTTTCCTCTTTTGCTAACTCATGCCTATTTGACACCATATATAGGTCCAAAAGGCTTACAATTTACATGTTTAATTTATTTGTGGATTTATATAATATAACACATTTCTAGAAGTGTGATTATGGATTTATATAATCTAACATATTTCTAACATATTTCAAAGTTTACATACACAGGCTATAGCACACATCGAAGGTGACACAAGCTAGGAAAAAGGAGGTTGGTCAACACCATCTTGGCTCTAGTGGATATATGAAAAATCACTCATGCCTTGTAAGTAGTAGTAAATGAAATTTTATATCAATTTTTTAATATAAAATTACAAATAAGAAATGCATTAATTATTGATGATATTATGCAAAAAATGCAGGGTATTGAATTTAATCTAGCACCTACAAAAGAGGACAAACAAATTGGATTCAATAAAGGCTATAAAGTAGTTGTTGCTCGCCACCATATATATTCTAGTGGCCAAAGATGTGTAGAAGATTTTGGTGCAGCAGTTGACACATAGTAAAATTGGCCTAATGAATAATAATAGTAATTGAGAACTTCATGAGAAATAATCTATTTGATGTTAATTTTGAACAATGATAACATGTGTGCATGACATTTCACTACACCCTACTACTCCCGGTGTAGATCTTACTCATGATGACAAAGGTATGGATCCTACACAAGATGAAGACCTCTATGTGCATCACAATGATACAAGTACATTTTCAATTTCTATTGAAAATTAATCATGTAATTATTAGTAAAATTTAAAATCTTAAATTGCAATTGGTGTAACCTTTATGTGACAATTTTTTAGTATGCAAAGTGTGATGGTAGTGTTGATCATATTAAGGTTGGGGCTGAAAAAAATGTGACAGTAGATGATGTGGCACTATTAGCTAAAGAAAAATCCCTATTATGTTCTTTAGATTAATGAAATACTTATAACATTAAAAAAAGGTATAGAATTAAACCCATTTATTTCTTATTGTAGGGATGCATCAAACTTGTCCTCAATAAAAGAAGAGGAAGCCTTATGTCGTAAGATCAGAATCATAAGAGCCACAGGATACCAAAGATAGTCACAATGTGCCTATTAGCTTTTATCTTCAAAAAAATAAAAAATAAAAGAAGTGAATGTTAAAAACCTTGTTTGATGATGAATGTGTTGATGGTTTTTTATGAAAGATGCTTCTTAATGAATTTTATGTCATGTTATTGAATATTGTTATGTGGTTACAATGATTAACATGTTCATGAATTATCGATGAATTTTTATAAGTATTAATGAATTATATGTCATGTCAATAAATGTTATGTGAATATAATGATTGATGTGTTCACAAATTATTGATGAATGTTTATAAATATTAATTAATTGTATGTCATGTTAATGAATGTTATGTGATTATAATGAATCATTGATATACTTCTAAAATTAATTAATGAAATATTTAATTAGTTGTTAATGGAGAATTTAGAGTGATTATAGAGGGTTGGGAGCAGAGGCCAAATGAGCTTCCACCTTCACATGGTTGGCCTTGTTAAGTAGAGAATATGAAAGAATTCTTGAAACCAAGTGAAGCTCAAACTAAACCTATCAAAACTAAACAACAATATATGGTCCCATCAATTCTTCCCAAATTCCTTACCAACTTGACTCTTGAATAAAATTTGACTAATGTTAGTGTAGTTTTTTATTTTTCTTATTTTGCTAGGTTTTTCCTACACTTTTAATAATCTCGCTTAGGTTAATAAAGCATGTCTTATTAGGTGAATGGTTGTGAGGTGTCACCTTCCTACATGTGAGCATCAATTAGCTATCTTGGGAAGATACTTTGCTATCTTTAGTCCGATAGATGGTTGCTCCTCATTGGTTGGTGTTGCCACCTCCTCCCTCTTCCTAGCCTATATAAGCATGCTACCTGGCTTGTATTTGTATATCTCTTATTTTTGCATCCTCTTAATGCTATTTTGCTTCCAGCATTTGCATTACTCTCTTGGAGACTAACTCTATGATGCTATTTTGATTTTGTATCATTTGCATTCATAGTTTAGATATTTACTCTTTGCACTAGTTTTCTGGGTTATTAATCTTTTCAGATTCTAACATGGTATCAGAGCTTTTTTATGTGCAAGAGTAGATTTTAGTTTCCTTAATTGAGAGATTTGGGGGGGGCAAATAAACTTTATTGCAGTTTTTTGAAAAACGAAGTATGCTCTTCTCTTGCATCTTTGGATGATCTTGAGAATCAGAAAAGTTTTGACAAAAAACACTTTCTGAGTCTTGTTCGCAGCCCCGAAAAACCATCTGGGTATCTTTTAGATTTTGCATGCAAGCTGTATATTTTTCAGAATCGAGCATGCAAAGCTACAACCATACTCCTCTCCGTTGGCAGTCACAGATTTGAATGCAATTTTTCTTCAAATCAGGAGGTCAGTAAATTTTCGGAGCACTTTTAGCCCAACGGACATCACCATTGGATCCGGAAGGCCATTTGCAGTCAGGATTTATATAAAGCTTTTCGATTTTGGAGACAGAGCTCTGGGAGGCAAATTTTTTTTTGGTTGCAGGGCTTCTGTACGGATCATACGGACGATTTCGGCATAAAAAAATATTTTCGGGCCGCACCACCGCAGCAGCGCTCGCGCGCCACCGCGGGGCCGCCCGCGGTCCACTCATCCAGCGGTGCCTCCTTTTTTCTCCTCCTTGTCGGCCGCCGCCGACGGGCCACCCATCAGTCGCCGCGGCTGGGCGGCGCCTCCCTCTGCACGTCTCCTCCACTGGTTGCTCTTCTCCGTCCGCCGCCTCCGCCTCCGCTTAGCTCCAGCTCTGCCCATGACTGCTTAGCGCCCGCTGCTCCGCCAGGCACAGTCAGCAGGTGCCACGTCAGCGCCAGTCTGCGCGTGACACGTGGCAGGCGTGCCACGTGGCACTTTGCCACATGGCCCCTGTCACATAATCTTCCGTACCTGCCACGTCATCTGCCCGCCACGTGGCACTACCATGTTGCTGCCATGTGGCCCTTTTTTTGCTGCGATGACTGACAGGCCGTCAAATTTTTTCTCCTCAAATGCTGACGTCAGTGGTGTGTCATCATCCTTGCTTGCACTCTCCTTCTATTTGGTTTTGGACCTACTTGTGGTTTTTTTGCCATAACTTTTGCATACGGAGGTATTTTTCTGATCCGAAAGAAGCACCGAAAAGCTAGTTCTGAGACAGAGATGCTAGTATAGGTGTTTTTGAGTTTTGATTCAGTTTGGTTGCCTTTTATGGCAGTCAAAGATGGATGTTCTATTTTGCACTCCGGGAGGCGTATCTTGAGCTTCCGATCTCCAATTTTGGACTTCTTTATATCGTTGGAAAGCTCTTTATGTGATCTTTCCAGTGATGCTGGTTGTTGTTCCAGATTCTATTCCAGACACATCCTATTCAGTCTTTTACATTTTAGCATTCTGGTGGATATTTTGTTTGTTTCAGCTCTGGAGATCAATTTTGTTGCTTCAGTTGCTTTGTTTTGGGCTTTACCTTCTGTTTTTTCAGCCTTATGTTTTTTCTGATCATTGTTGATATTCACTGTAAGCATCTTTATGCAACGCACTGAGATAAAGTGCCACTCTTACGTTTTGGGATCCTTTTCAGCATTGTGATTCGTTGTACTCGCACTATTATATAAAGTGCCATGGGGGGGATAGTTGTTTGCCACTTATAGGCTCTCTTTCTCTAATTCCTCATGCAGTTTCAATGACACATGCCTTTATTTGTGTTTGTACCTCACTCTCAGTGAGTTTGGCTCCTGTGTTGTAGGAGATTTTTGGCCCATCTTTTCAGCTGCCTGTCACCTCACCTACCTTAAGGGAAGGTTATATTGTTGTTCTATGCTTCTTTGGTTGATGGTTCGTGCCTTCTATTTCCATGGAGGTTCCTTTGGTTGATGGTTCATGCCTTCTATTTCCATCGAGGTTCCTTTGGTTGATGGTTCGTGCCTTCTATTTCCATGGAGGTTCCTTTGGTTGATGGTTCGTGCCTTCTATTTCCATGGGGGTTCTACAGATCAGCATTTTGATAGAGTTTTGCAGTTCTTCATGCTTCAGTGATGCTTCTTCTTCATGATCACTCCTTGTTCCTATTTTAGGGGATAATTTCCCTAGCGGGAGACTTCTTCAGTTCTTCACTAGGTTCTTACCTCTTTTTGGGGGAGGGTTTTTCCCATGTGGTTTTCTCTCTTTCCCTGCTTGCAGAGGTTGCATCTTCTTGCATTGTACTTGGGTACCTAACATGGCCTCGTTGCCGGGACCCATTTCTACATCCACCTAAGCTTTTCTTATGGGGGGGTGTTAGTGTAGTTTTTTATTTTTCTTATTTTGCTAGGTTTTTCCTACACTTTTAATAATCTCGCTTAGGTTAATAAAGCATGTCTTATTAGGTGAATGGTTGTGAGGTGTCACCTTCCTACATGTGAGCATCAATTAGCTATCTTGGGAAGATACTTTGCTATCTTTAGTCCGATAGATGGTTGCTCCTCATTGGTTGGTGTTGCCACCTCCTCCCTTTTCCTAACCTATATAAGCATGCTACCTGGCTTGTATTTGTATATCTCTTATTTTTGCATCCTCTTAATGCTAGTTTGCTTCCAGCATTTGCATTACTCTCTTGGAGACTAACTATATGATGCTATTTTGATTTTCTATCATTTGCATTCATAGTTTAGATATTTACTCTTTGCACTAGTTTTCTGGGTTATTAATCTTTTCAGATTCTAACAACTAAATCTCATCATAACACCTTCTAAATAGGATTAGATGTGTCAAACTCATTTTCTAATTTCAAAGGCTTTATGAACAAACTCCCAATGGAAGCTTTGCCATTTCCATCACAATTTAATTTGAATGTCATATTATCTTGTGGCATAATAGTAACACATGAAAGGATCCAAACCTTCCCAATACACACTTAAAATCAAATAAATAACCTCAATGCACTTGAACCATACAGATCTTAAACCATACCTATCTCAAACAAACTCATTTTCAAGTTGTTTGTCCTTTTGCTACTTCAACCCCATCTTCCTCTCTATGGCTTCAAGCCTCATTATCTTTCTCTTTCTTAGTAGTATTGCTCTATGTCCTTTCCTCACAATATTTTTTCCTCTTCTCATCTTTCTCTCATTTCTTCTTTCTATTACTCATCGATCCCTTCAATGCATTGTTACATCAGTCAAAACATATAAATATGCTTTTAATGTTGGTGACAAGTGTAATTTCCTCTAGAATATAATTCCTTAGTGACTTAAATGCAAAAATCTAGGAATGAAATATATGATTTATCGAGGGTCCTCTTGCATGAGGCATTTTTTATGTGTAGGGTTTTCCTAAGGATGGTTCCATTCATATATTTCAGCTTACAATAATGAAAGTATTCTTTTAAGATTTGGATTTAATATATATTTTGGATTAATTTGTTTCTTTCATCTTGGTTTCAGTAAATGTTGAATGAGGCCCAAGTTTAATATGCAATCTCAATTGATATGCATAGGATAACAAGTGAAGCTGAAAAATGCAGCATGTTTGCATTTTTTATACATGTCATAAATGTAAATGTGTTGAGTCTTTTCAGCTCCCCCCGCTGTCCATGCATATGGAATGTTGTTGCATGCACATTCTCAATTCAGAGTGGATATTGAATCTTATTTTGGATAGGAGGGAGTGAAACCAAAGACATATGGATGCTTAATTGGCTACATATAATGATTCTTCACTATTTACATTCTATCACTAAGTTCCCTTTTTTTACTATTGCTACATTCTACATTTTGATGTTATTAAAGAAATGTTTTGTTTCCTTTGTTGAAATGTGTCATGATTTTCTAATTGATCATGATTTCATTATATTTGGTTGTAGGATATTGAGCAAGAGAACTAAAAAACTTAAGCTAGAGTGCCTGAGTTTGACAATGATACTTGAGGTTTGTTACTACACTAACAATCCCTTTTATTAATTTATCTTTTGGTTAAAACATTAGTGGTTTTAATTTCCCTGTTAAAACCATTTTAGTTACAAATTATTTTTGTATCATGTCATCATAATATCTCACATGGATTATTGTCATTATTATAGATGGGGATGCTCGAACTTTGAAGTCTCCAACATGGTACTTACATTTAGTGGGTGAACATAGTAGGTTCCAAGTGAATGCCTTAAAATAGCCTTAACATAAGTACTATGAATAAAAACATGATTCTTTCTCTATAAGTTGTATGTAGATTATGATTTATTGTTGATTAGCATTGCTTCTCTGGTAGAAATGAAAAACATGTTGCTTTCTCTATAAGTTGTATGCAAACATGGAGCTACTCGCACAAGATATTATGTATCATGCTTGTTCACCAAGGAGGATAAAGTATTTTATTGTCAATATACATATATCATGAGAAGTTGTCTTCTTTGTGTCATTTGAGAATGTGTCTATTATGTCATGTGTTTACAATTTAAAAGCCTTGGGAAGAAGTGGTTATACTCAAGCATATTCAGACTTGTTCTTGAATTATCATTTTGAAATTGCAAAATTTCTTTGATTGACATTATTTCTTTTTGGCTATGTACAACAAGATTTATGCAATTATACGTTGAAGTTATATACGAGATTTTGGGTTGTACATGTTGAGAAGTAAGCCACATTCTATTTTATCCTATATTTTGTAGTATTTTATCTAAATCTTATGTGTTATCATGGTATGATATTTTTATCATGGAGATAAATTGATATTATTGGCAAGCTTTGGCCTTGTTCAGATTTGTGGTGTAATTTTGTTGCAAATATTTAGCACATAGCTTTTTAGAGCACAGAGACAATAAGCAGATGATTTGAGATTTTTTTGTAATGAAATTGTTTGATGCCAAGCTAGGGTTTCACTTTTAACACCATATCATTGGCATCTTAATTATTTTCTAAACAACCATAATGAATATCTTTAGAGGAATTTAAAAAATTTAATCTATAAGTGGATAACATCCATAGACTATTAGCACCTTGTCTAGGTAACCCAAGAATATCAACTCAAATTGTAGGTGTAGAAATCATAACTTCGCTAGTAATAAGGATTTCAATAAAATTAAGGTGTTGCTTAAATGGTTGGTCCTAATATAGTCATTTAAACTCATTTTATTTTGTATATATTTTGGAGGGCACCATGTTCATATTATTATCTCTCCAATGACTAATTTTCATCAAGAAAATTTACATCTAGTTATGAAGAAGAAAATGTATACAAAGACTAAAACAAGCCATGACTTCTCTCTAGGAATTCACTTCAAAATTTCTTCCTCATGCTTATGGAACCATAAAATTTTAAATCTATAATAATGATCTTTATCTCAATCCTGATATACAGTGAGACATGAAGTCTTATTTAGGTATATTCTTGAGTTCATATGACTATTATTAGCCTCATGATATACAATGAGACTATTTTAAAAAAAACTTTAACTAGCGTCAATATTTTGACAATTCCTTTCATCGATAGTATGACTAACCCATCAAATTATCTCTAACAGTCATTGATATTTTGACACACCCTATCATTAATGGTATGACAAACTTGTCGACTCATCTCTGGTTGTCATCGATATTTTGATGTTTTGAACTAGTTTTCTGACACCACCATGTGACATAGATTGTGATAATTTTTGACGAAGATTATTATTGATAAATTGATGGCTATGGTGTTCATCAAAATTGTGACATAATTCTAGTGGTGGTATTTTTTGACATTTGCATATCGAAAAATAGGTCCAATTTTACTAGTGAAATGGCTAAGTGTTTGACACTAATAAGAAACATGACTTGGAGACCAACAATAACCCCCTTTGAAATTAGTGGAAAAAACAATTTGTCATGGCTATTCCATTAAAAATTTCAAAATAACATCCCCCTTAGATTGTGACTCGGTCTTCATAAAGACGTCACTATATATACATTTTATATGCATGTCTTAAAAAATAAGTAATACATTACATTATGTCATACCTTCAATCTTTAGTGGATTTCCTTTTATGACATATGCATGACCTTCTAATTTAGATCTTATTTCCCCTTATATATTTTGTATTTTCCCCTTGTTTTTTTTCACTTGTGGCTATTGAGGTAAAGAAGTCAAACCATGTTTGTCCAAATATGGGTTGTGAATCTGTATAACCATAGAAAGTGCATTATCCCAACTAGTTTTGACATATTCCAAAACTAAAACTTTAAGATAGATAGGAATCTTAGCTCATTATCTCCTTAGCTATTGCTAGCTCTTTCTACATTACCTCCAAATGAGGTATCAACATGGATTGAATAGAAACCAATTTAGCTCACATGAATCCATATGTGGCTTGTAATTTAGACAATCTCCCTTGGGCAAAAATTAATCTATTAAAATGAATAGAGATTGAACTTGCATCCACGCTCATAAAATTTCCTATAAACTTAAAGTCTGGCTGTGATTTCTTAGTCTGATCATGAATATCTTGTGTGAACCTTGGTATATCAAACAACATTTAATACAAAATTTTAATATTCTTTGCAACTTCCTCTAAATTACTTACGAGGTTAGAAATTTCAACATACCTTATAGCAATCTTGATTGAGACTTTCTAAAAAATGTATTTATCAAATTTTTTGTCAGACTAATGCAATAATTTCTCATTTGCCTCAATGTCATCATTGTTAACCTTCTCAACAATGTGAACTAACTAGTCTATAAGAGGTGTCTTCTCATTAATACCTTGTATATCAAATGCATTGACAAAAATATCCTTGATCTAATGCAATACTTGTGTAGTGGCTCTTGTGTTTGTAGTCTATACCTTGTTCATTTTGATTTGAGAGATACTTAATACTCTTATTATATGTACTTTGAGATTACTCGAGGGTTGAATGTTATAATTTGATTTAAGTACCATAGATGCTATATTGCTATATTGTTTAGTTTATCATATTTGCATGTTGATGCCATTTTGAGATGATAGTAGGTCTATGATGATATCTGATTATCTAGTATTTGGACAATTCTCTGACTCTATAGTGTGATGGATTTTATACTATGATTATTTACTTCATTCCTATATCTTTATGCTTTATATGAACATGAGTGATGTAAATGGATTATTTAGGTATAATTGAATAAATGGTTAAATTAGTTATTTAATGCATTTATTTCTTTGGCTATGTTATTCTATTTAATTGCACTTGATTGTGTGTTTTAGTGTGTAGGAATTATATCCCTAGTAGTGGCACATGGAGTTAGTGATTCAACTATTCATATTTTACCAATGTCATCCATCTATGGTCGACGTATCCTTATTTAATTGTTTAAATTACACCTTTAAGTGATTATTAAATCCAAACTCATATGAATTATGTGATTAGACCAGTGAGTGTGTCTGTACATTTAAAGGTTCGCATTGTTAGAAAAGTTGTTAAGGGATTTTCTATGATTTTGGGTTGTTGGGCTTTAAATCTTATTTAATTTAATTTTTGGTAGCTTTGCCTTAGGAAAATTCCCATTATGAGGAATAACCTATTTTCATTTGGGTCAATTCATAGTCTAGCCAGTCTAATTGGCTATTTGCCCTAATGACTATTTACTTGAATAGTGAATAATTATTGAAAAAGGGATTTGTTTTCTCACTTTTCTTTTTTTACAAATTAGAAAATTGGAGAGCTTTTCTAAAATCCTCTTCCTAAAGGATTGGTATCTACTCATTCTGAGAGCTATGAGCATGGGATATTCATGAGATTAGTCTCATTGGATCTAACTTGGGTAGACCTTGCTTTACCGTGATTTCCAATAGATTTAGTAGGTGATTTATTTTATTGAGTTGTTTTTAGTTTCTACCTCTTTTTCTATTAGGTAGGGCCTTCCTATTTTCTTGTTTCAACTTTTGTTTCTGGTAGTAGTTTGTTAGAAGGCTATGAGCTAGTGTTCCCCTCCATTTCTATTTGCTAGTTCTACTCGATTGGTCATGTATGAACATTTTTTCTATTTTTGGGATGGGGGTTTGGGGTTTTGTGTTGTTATGCTAGCCACTTTTGCATATAGTGTCTAAGCCCAAATATTATTGGATTTTTGAGGTTTTTGTACCCATGGACTAAATGGGTTTTAATTTCAAAGTTTTCCAGTTTTTGGAGTTTTTACCATACTTTGCATGCCACCCTATTTTCTCGAGTTTTTTTGGCATGAGTTTGGTCATGGACCTCGCCCATCCATTTGGATGTCGATCGGATCTTTGTTGCACTTCTATGTTACATTGGAATGTGTGCCACATCCATCCTCTAGATTCTATTTTTGGTTGAGTGACTTTTTGCATTGTGTTCTCATCCAGTCCTTATGTTATGATCTTCGTGATGGTGGTGTACCACACACAAGTATGTGCACATACAATTATCAAGTGCCTTATGAGGCCTGGTCTTCCATGGTACTTCTAGAAGTTATGATCATTGGGGTTGGGTTGGGAATTTGCATGCCTACAGGCACTCATTATTGGATGAGCATGGGGAGGGTAGGGTAGCACATAGAGGGGCTTCTATCATGCAACCTGGTGACTATTTCCCATTGGTTGGCAGATGAAGTTTTATAAAAGTGATAACTAAATTAACATACTGGGTGGTAATAAATATAAGACAATTAAATTTTTGGGAAGTGTACCTTCCATTGGGAAGAGTTACCACCCATATTGTGCACCTTCTGTTGGGGAGTACAACTATCAAACTAGCTTGGGCTTGTTGATGCCAAGTGACTCTCCATGATGTCAACCCCTACTTAGTAGCCCATTGAGTGTCTGAATAGAACCCATAGTTTATGGATTGTCTATGTTCTTGGTTTTAGTCATCATATTGTCTGGTGTGTGTGTTAGCCATGGAAATTTTCTTTATGTGTGTTTGTGGTTGGATCATTATCTCCATCAACACTATGGGAGTGGGCCTATAGGTTCCACGTGGTTGGGAGGCATAAATACCTATATCACTATTGAGGTCTATTGTACAAAGATGGTCTATTGTCCTAGTGCGACTGTTGCTAGATGTTTTCACTTGGTACATCAGGTTTTAGAGTATGCTTTCTTGTGATTTATGCTTTCATTGGGATGCTTGTATATCATCTTTAGATCATGTTAGTTATTGGTGCATTTTCTTATTATGATGATTAACATATGATAGATGATGTTATCCATATTTGTAAGATTATCTTATGCTTTATTTCTAGCATGTTAGATTTCCTTATGCTTATGTTGTAGCACATTTTAGTAGTAGCATCCTTATATGATAGTATTGACTATCTGATCAGTAGCTTGGGATGTTACACATGGGGGATGGCTAGGGCCCATGATGGTCTTATAATGCTATTATGGTTGGGATAAACCACATACTTAGTTTGGTTGTATTTTTCACTAGGATGTTACTTTAGTTTATTGTGATGTTTTTTAGTACACTATGATGTTTTCTTTTGTACTTTTCCTTCACTACTTGATTAGATTTTTAGATTCAGATTCTAGCTTTCCATCTTTCAATTATTGTTAAGTGTCCTTGCCTTGAGATGTTGATCTAGTACTCCCTAGTGTGGAGGAAATTTATGTCTTTTCTTTTTAACTTTTTGTTTTTTGGCTTCTTGTCTTGGAATCTTGTGCAAAATTCTACTTTCTTACGTAAGAATGCAAGATCTTGCATGGTGTGTTGGGTTTCTTTGTGTGGCCTTTGCCACTTTCTCACACAAAACCCAACACTAGTTTTAGGTGTCTTGGCTATTTGGCCAAGTACCCTCTTGCACCATTTGGTGCACATCCTTACACAAAAGGTACTTCCTTGCATGGCATTATATACATCTTCGTGCAAGAATCTTTCTATTTGTTGGTCCTCACACAAAAAATAGGGAGAATCTCCACTAGTTTTTGGGGATCAATTTTTGGTGATTCTAGTATCCTTTGGGTTAACTTAATTTTCCATGCCTTGATAGATCTTGGATTCTTGATGCTATTGTCATTTTTGGTTTCCATTTCCCTTGTGTGTGTGTCAGTTTGGGTAGTGGCATTTGGAGATTCATTGGCTATCAGGATGGTGGTTAAGTCTTCCATTGTGATTTATGTGATTTGTGTATGATGTTTTCAGCAATCATACTTGTTCAATTTTTATTCTTTTTATCTTGTCTTGTATTTCATCCTTGTTCCTAGGACCTCCAAGTAGGGCATTACATCTGGTATTAGAGACCATGTTGCAACATTGGGATCTCTGTGTTATGCTTCCACTATGGTTTTGTTTTTCATTGTGTATTATTATATTATGGTTGCTAGTTTTGATATCTTGTTAGTTCATGATTTTGACTCTTATGCTATGGACCTAACTATTTGAGACTATCTTGTTGTTCCCATAGTGATGCCTCCTCTACATAGACTTGGTGGTTGGGGTGGTACCTATAGTAGTAACCATGGAGAAGAACACTAGGAAGGGGGACATTAGGGAGGAGAGGAAGAATAGGGTAATACTGCTAATTAGAATAGTGTGGGGGCATTGATGTCAGTGCTTTAGGAGATTCTTTCTCAGTTGGGCCCTTGTATAGAGGAACACTGATAAGATCATAAGCAAGATGATGGATCTCACCATGGGGATTCCCATCATTGAAAGCATAGAGAGGAAGAACATGAATGTAAGCATTCGCGTACTCCACCCGGTGGCCAAGCACATTGTTGGGGTGGTAGGGACTATAACAGTGAAGATTCCATCAAGTTGGATATCATGAAGTCCCTTCATCAATTCAAACTACCATTGTATGATGGCAAGGGAGGTGGCCTCAAGGTAAAAACTTGGTTATTGGACATGGAGTGTTGCTTCACCATGTACCCATATGGAACCAATTTGAACAAACATTGTGTGATTATGCAGTTGAGGGACCACACATCCATATGGTAGAATATTGAGGGGCAGGAGCTCCAGATTAGGATTGTAGATCTCACCTTGGAGATCTTTGAGGAGAGGTTCTAAGAGAGATTCCTATTTCCTTAGTTTAGAGAGGCCTATCCTGATGAGTTCCACGTAATCCAACAAGGAAACATGATAGTGGATTAGTACAAAATTTGGTTCTTTGAGCTTAGGTAGTATTCATGGTACAACCATGATTATTTACTCCTAGCTCATCATTTCATTTGAGGCCTTAAGGATGCTCTCATTAGAGAAGTTCGTATGCATCAGCCTAGGACTCTTGTTCTTGCTATTAAGAAGGCATGTATTGTAGAGGAAAACTTGGCTAGAGGTTTTAGCAGTAGATCTAGTTCTTAGAACCAAAGTGCTTAGAATTCAGGGCAAGATGCATGCTACTCTCAGTCCTTAGGGAAGGGCCAAACCTAGTCATCACCCTTACAAGGTGGTAATCATTATTTACAATCAAAAGGAAAATGGTTAATGATGGATAAAATGTTGGTGAGTCAGGGTAGAAAGGAGATAACAAGAGTTGAGGACTAAAATCTTAGTAGGATCATCCTCCTTAGAGTGTTTAGTAGAATTCTAGTAGGGGTGGTGCACCTTATCCTAGTGCTATCTAGGGAGGTTGTGGAATAGGTTCCAACATTGGAGGAAACTGTTATTCTTATGGCCAACCTTTCCATAAATCTTTTGAGTGCTCCGTCAAACCATCTCTAGGATTTGGTAAGGGCACAACTAGATCTAAGCCTACTATAGGAGATGTTGGTAGGAATCATCAAGTCTTTGTAGTAGTTGACAAATATCATGTGAATCATCAAGTCTTTGTAGTAGTTGAAAAATATCAAGGTAATAAGTTGAACTAAAATTGAGTTGGACACCTAAAACATGCTGGAGAGGTGTTGATACCTTGATGATCTCTAATTAGAAAATTGGAGAGCTTTTCTAAAATCCTCTTCCTGAAGGATTAGTTTTTTTCTCATTCTGAGGGCTATGAGGATGGGATTTTCATGAGATTAGTGTCATTGGATCCGACTTGGGTAGACCTTGCTTTATCATAATTTTTGATAGATTTAGTGGGCAATTTATTTTATTGAGCTATTTTCAATTTTTGCCCCTTTTGTTGTCAAGCAGGGCCTCACCATTTTCTTATTTCAGCTTCTATTTCTAGTAGTTTGTTAGGAGGCTAAGAACTAGTGTTCCCCTCTATTTTTGTTTGTTGGTTCTGCCCAATTGGTCGGGTATGGACATTTTTCCTATTTTTGGGGTGGGGGTTTTGGGGTTTTGCACCGTTATGTTGGTTTTTTTTGCATATGGTGTCTGAACCAAAATATTATTAGATTTTTGGGGTTTTTGTACCCATGAACTAAATGGGTTTTAATTTTGTTTTTTCTAGTTTTTGGGGTTTTTACCTCATTTTGCATGCCACCCTATTTTCTCACATTTTCTTCACATGAGTTTGGTCATGGACTTGGATCATCCATTTGGATGTCAGTTGGACCTTTTCTCCAATTTTATATTGCATTAGGATGTGTGACACATCTATCCTCCCAATTCTATTTTCGATTGAGTGACTTTCTGCATTGTGTTCTCATCCAGTCCTTCTATTATGATCTTTGTGATGGTGGTGCATGTTGGAATACTTTTAGAATAACTAAAGGTGGAAGGAGGGAGGGTTCAATTAGTTATCCAAGGTCTTGATGCATAATCAAAACTTTTCATAGCTTAGTGAACCCATAAAACATTTATCTTCATGCATGCATCCATAAGATTATGCAATCACTTAAAACTTGTAGGTTATTGTCAAATCAACTTGCAGAAATGTAAACATGAAATATAATAGATTCATCAACACACTTGACACAATGATTTACATGAAAACCCAATTTGGGAAAAACCACTAGTAACATGCTACTCTTTTTCACTCTTCTAAAGTGATGCCCTATGAAAGGCCAACCCTGTTAAAGGTTACAATACACACTATTAAATGTGACCCTATTAAAAGATTTCAATCACCCTGTTAGGAGTGAGCCTTTTTAGAGGACTTTAGACCATTCACTTGGAATGTCACTCTGTTAAAAAATTTACAAATGACTGTTAGGTCAGCCTTAAGCCAAAGGATTTACCCTAGACTGATACAATTGGTAGAGAGTAATAGTAAGGCTTGATCAAATAACAAGTTATAACTTCATTTGTAGATTATAGATCACTGTTTTAGTCCTTTATTCTACTTGGCCATCACTTGTTTTAGCTCTAATAGCTTGTTCACCCTTCAAGCATTCATATCCTTAAGCCTTCTTGCTTAACATGCCAATTTAGTCCTTTCTCTTAGGTCATTTGATGAAGCAAAATCCTTGACTCCTTGTCTTCCTTAAGTTCTCGCACATAACAACTTTGATTCTAACTAGCCATTCCTATAAATAGTAAATTAAGATCTTTTCCCACTATTTTTCTATTGTCCAATTTAAGGTTAGGACAACTTAGTTAGGATACAATGAATCTATTCCACATTTCATTTCTAGAAATTTGTCCTTGATCCTCTTTGAATTTTCCTAATAACGGTTTACCTTGAATTCTATGCCACTAAATCATCAATCTTATCTTCCACCTAGTTCATAAATTCCAAGAAAACAAACTTGTTGGCTCAAATTCTTCAAATTCATGATCTTTTAAATAATGTAGCCACTCGGCATTATATAGCTTCTAATGCTTGGCACATACTACATTGCTCGACATCCTCTATGAAATTAATTGGCAAAAACTAAAGTTTACTAGTGCTCAATATTAACTAAACTTTACTTGACATCCACTGTTCTGCTTGACATACACTAGAATAATCTTTTACTTTGTTTTAACTAATTTTTTGCTCAAATTATACTAACTTTTCTTAAAACCTACTATCCATTTGGTCAAGCTTTGTAGACAAACTTTGTGTAACTTGTTCTTCTAAACTTTCTTAGTGTAACCAACCTTTATAACCTTAAGTAGATTATCAATACATCATGTTATCACTATCTTAACTAATTCTTGTACTTCTTTACATAATCAAAACTCAACCTTTCCTCTAGGTGCTATTATTACATCTTTGGATCAAATCCTCTTCATCAATCAAATAAGTGATAGTACTTAAATCATATAAGCATTTGTCTTACCTGTAGATAACAAATTTGACATCAGTGAAAAAACAATGATTGAAGCATATTGATCATACTTGTATCAATATATTTTCAACAATCTCCCTCTTTAATAGTCTTCTTCAGTCTATCAATAATCTCCCTCTTTGGTAATATTCTCTAGTCTGTCAACAATCTCCCTCTTTAGCATTGATGGAAAACCAAAATGATCAACCAAATTAACCTAGTTAAAATAGTAAGACAATACCAAAAAGAAAATAATTTCTTGTATTGAAATTTCTCCCTCTATCAACAACTTCCATCTTCTAAATAAGTTACAAAACTTCTTCCTTATAACTCCCTCTAAATTTCTTACTATATCTCCCTCTTGTTGGGTAGATGTTTATGATTTCTCCTTCTTTGTTTTTTTGATCAATAACTATTTCCTTCCTTCTTGCATTTTATTATCTCCCTCATCATGCTTGTATTATCCTTGATCAACAATATTAGCAATTATCATCCTTGATAATTATACTGGCTTGATCAGCAATTATTTCCCTTCTTGACAATAGTGCCAAAGACTTTTCATCTTAACATGTAGATATAAGATTTTTAGTTTCTCTCTTTGTCACTTTTCTTGTGACTCATTTGAAGTTTCAGTTATTTGATTACTTTAGGCAGCTCCTAAAGTAAGATCCTTTGCATCAATTTGAAATATATGAAAATCAGCTTGTTTGATGCAAACCACTCCTCTTTGTTACTTAGATAGCCTTTGATAGGGGTATCACCCCTAATTTATCTCTTAGATACTCATGATCATCCTTAGGCAATGCTTTTGTGAAGATATTGACAATTTGTTCCTTTGTGTTAACATATTCCATCTTCATCTCTTTATGTTAAACTAATTCTCTCAAGTAATGATACTTGATTGCAATGTGCTTAGTCTTTGTCTACATCATTAGATTCTTTGATATATTGATAGCACTTGTATTATCACAATAAAGTGTTACTAGTTCTGTGATCTCTTCCTTCGTTCCTTTAAGTAGTTGTTTGATCCATACAATGCTTGTACAATTTACAACAGTAGCAACATATTAAGCTTTAGTAGTAGATTGTGAGGTGGAATTTTTTTTCTTGTTAGTCCATGTAACTAACCTCTTCCCTAATAAAAATGCTCCTCCACTAGTGTTTTTTTTCATCAATGTTTCCAGCCCAGTCAACATTAGTGTAGGCTCTTAATTCAAAATTCTCAGTTTTCTTATTGTATAGACCAAACTCCTCTGTTCCTTTTAGATATCTCATTATTCTCTTTATAGCCATCAAATGATTCCCCCTAGGATTAGCAAAGAATCTTGCAACTATCCCTATAGATAATGCAATGTTAGGTTTGCTATGTACCACATATTGTAATTTTCCAATCATAGACCTGTATAGTGTTTGATTCACTTCAACAGAATCATCATTCTTTGACAACTTGTGTCCTATCACCATAAGTGTACTTATTGGCTTTGAATCCTCCAATCCAAAAAAAATTAGTATTTCTTTGACATATTTTGACTGAGTGATGTATATACCATATTTCATCTGATATGCTTGCAAACCCACAAAGAATTTGATCTCTCCAAACATAGACATCTCAAATTCTTTCTTCATTTCATTTACAAAAGCCTTAGATAAAGAATCTTGTTCTCCAAATATGATATCATCAACAAAAATTTTAGATAACAAAATACCTTTTCCTTTCTCTATCTTTATGCATAGATTTTTGTTATCATTAGTCTTTTCAAATCCAATCTTCATAAGATACTTATGAAGTCTCTCATACTATGCCCTTGGTGCTTGTTTCAAACCATATAGAGCTTTGTGTAATTTACATGCCATGTTCTTATTGTTAACATCAACAAAACCTTCTGACTATTCTATGAAAACTTCTTCCTCTAATATGTCATTCAGAAATGTAGATTTAACATCCATTTGATAAACTTTGAAACATTTGTATGTAGAATAAGCAAGTAAAGTTCTTACTCCTTCCAATGTAGCAATAGGGACAAATTTCTCTCCATAGTCAATTCCTTCTTCATATGCATATCCTTTGCAAACTAATCTTTCTTTTTTCCTTGTTACTTCACCATTTTCATCTAGCTTGTTTCTAAATACCCACTTGCTTCTGGTCTAAGAACTAGAGTCCATGTCTTATTTTTCTCAATTTGTTCAATCTCTTCTTCCATGGCTTTTATCTAGTCTACATCTTCTAATGCATCTCTTACTTATTTGGGGTCCTTCATGCTTAGTAAACATGTATCATTTCTCAAACATTTCTTGTCATTGGTCTAGCATTATTATCTCCAATAATTTGTGCAATAGGATGATGTCTTTTGACATATTTGGACAATCTTGGTTTCTTCATTTGATCTTTCAGTTTTAGAATCATTTTGTACATCTCTATTAGGTAATTCAACATCTCTACTAATTTCAAAATCAAAAAGAGCTTCTTCTTCATTCTATAACTCAACATCTGAATGTAGCTTTGTTTCTGAATGCAACTCAATAATCATATTCTGTGACTCGGTAGTCACTGAAACTTGTTGTTGGTTTGTAGCTTGATTTTCAACATCTTCTTCAGCAAGCATATCTTCATAAGAGTATACAAATAATCTATATTCTTCTAGTTCTTTCATGGGTTCAGCCTTATATACTTCTATATATTCATCAAAATTTGCATTTACACTTTTCACAACTTTGTTAGTGTTAGTATTCAAACACTTATAAGCTTTACTTATTGTGGAATAGCCTAGGAATATACCTTCTTCACTTTTTGCATCAAGTTTACCATTCCTAAAATACTTAAGAATATAACATTTGCTTCCAAATACCTTAAAGTATTTTACATTAGGTGCATTACCATACCATAATTTAGAAGGTATTGAGTGAGTACCTTTCTTGATTTGTACATGGTTCAAGGTATGAATAGTTGTAATTACAACTTCTTTGTAGTATTTCAAAGAAACATTTTTCTCCATCATGAGTGTTCTAGCATAGTCTAGTATAGATTTGTTTCTTCCTTTAGCATTTCCATTTTCTGGAGGGGTTCTAGAGATATATGTCTTTTGATTCCTCTGTCATTATAGAACATCTCAAATTTATTTGATGTGAATTCTCCTTCTCTATCAAATCTTAAATAGTTTAGATTTTTACCTATTTCATTCTCAACTCTTGCTAAGTACCATTTAAACATTTGGAAAACATCAAATTTCCTTTTTAGAAATGTAGTTCTCATCATTCTAGAGTAATTATCAACAAGCATCAAAATCTACTTATTTCCTTTATAAATTTTCACATCCATTGGTCCACATAAGTTAATATGAACAATCTCTAATTTTTTTTAGAGGTATGAGTTTTACTCTCAAAACTTGACTTTGTCATCTTGCCTAATTGACCTTGTTTGCACATTATATTATCTAGATTCTTCAATTTAGGAAAATCGCTAGCCTTTCTCATGTTACAGATACTAACTAGGTTATCAAAATTTACATGACAAAACCTTTTGTGCCATAGCCATACATCGTCAGATTTTACAACTAGACAAGTAGCATCATCTATATCAAGATAGAATAGATTACTTCTAGTCTGATCACCTTTTCCAATCAGTCTTCCATTTATTCCATATATCTTAGGAACCTTGTTTTCAAATTCAACCTTACATCCCAAATTATTCAATTGCAAAACACTCAAGATATTATAGTTAATTCCTTCAACATAGTAAGCATTATCACATAAAATCTTATCTATGAGTTTGATAGAACATTTTTCTTCTATCAAACATGGTGCATCATTACCAAATCTTGCACTATTTCCATCATAAAAATTCAAGGAAATGAACTTACTTTTGTCTCCAGTCATGTAATGTGAACATCCATTGTCAATGATCCATCTGTCATTCTTGTTTACACAAGCCACAAGTGTTGTTGCCTTATCTTCATTAGATTCATCCTTCATTGCAACATACACCACTTCATCATCATGTTCATCAGATGTTTCCTCTTTAGCAATGTAGCATGACATTTTGCCTTAGCCTTTGTAGTCCTTGCTATCTTCACCTCTCCTACTTTTATACTTGTCGCCACCTCTATAGTTCTTCTTCTCTAGACATCTAGTAGCAATATGACCAATCTCATTGCAATTGAAATAAATGATAGGTAATTTACCTTCTAACTTGCCTTTACCTTTGTGGAATCTTCTTGCCAGTAGTACTTCAAGTTGTTCAACATCTTCCTCATCTATATTGCTATTACTGGATACATACTTTATATTCTTCTTCTTCTTCTTCTCATTAGGTTCCTTCAATGACACTTTAAATTTGAATGCAGATTCAATACTCTCAAGTTTTTAATTATCAAATTTAGATAGCTCAAAAGCAGTGAGTCTACCTACTAGACCTTCAAGTGATAGATCATTTCCATACATCTTAGTTCTTGAATTATAGAGACTCTAATAGCATAAATAGACATAAAATGTTCAAACTTTTCTTAGTATAGTATCATCATCTATTTTACCATTAGATCCTCTTATTGCATTAAAAACTTCTTTTATCCTTGCAACATATTGAGCAATATTTTCACCTTCTTCCATTCTCATATATCAAACTTACCTCTGAGACTTTCAGCTTTGGCTCTAAGAACATTGGTGTCTCCTCCATAGATGACAGCTAAGGCATCTTACATTTTCTTTACACTATCAAGACCTTTGATATCATCATGTTCATAAGATATTTCCTCTTGAGCAATGTAGCATGATGTTTTTCCTTTGTCTTTGCAGTCCTTGTTGTCTTCATCTCTCCTACATTTATACTTGTCACCACCTCTGTAGTTCTTCTTCTCTAGACATCTAGCAGCAATATGATCAACCTCATTGCAATTGAAACAAATTATAGGTAATTTACCTTTTAACTTGCTTTTACCTTTGTGGAATCTTCTTGCCAATGGTGCTTCAAGTTGTTCAACATCTTCCTCATCTATACCACTATTACTGGATACATACTTTATATTTTTCTTCTCATTAGGTTCCTTCAATGACACTTTAGATGTTAAAGTAGATTCAATACTCTCAAGTTTTTAATTATCAAATTTAGATAGCTCAAAAGAAGTGAGTCTACCTACCAAACCTTCAAGTGATAGATCATTTCCATACATTTTATTTCTTGAATTGCATAAACCCTAACAGCATAAATAGGTAGCAATGTTAAAAAATTTCTTAGTATAGTATCATCATCTATTTTACCATTAGTTCCTCTAATTGCATTAACAAATTCTTTTATCCTTGCAACATATTAAGCAATATTTTCACCTTCTTCCTTTCTCATATCATCACACTTACCTCATAGACTTTCAGCTTTCACTCTAAGAAAATTGGTGTCTCCTCCATAGATGGTGGCTAAGGCATCCCACATTTTCTTTGCACTATCAAGACCTTTAATATCATCAAATTCAACATAAATTAGGGCAGAGGAAATCTCCAGCATTTCCTAGTTATGTTCTTTCTTTTTTTCATATCCTTAGTAGTTGGGGCTCCATTCAGGTCAACATGCTCAGCAGCAATGGTAGATTGTACATGATCTCCAAGTCTTCCAAGGTGTAGCTTCATTAAACTTTTCCATGTAGGAAAGTTATCTCTATTGAGCTTTGGTACTTCTCTTTTTGACATCTTGATCTTTGTGCTTCTAGTACCTTTAAACTAGTCCTCTTAAGTAGATGGCTCTGATACCAATTGTTGGAATACTTTTAGAATATATGGGGGGTGAATCAATTATCTAATGTCTAGATTTATAAAAAAAAACTTTTCATAACTTAGTGAACCCATAAAACATTTATCTTCAAGCATGCATCCATAAGATTATGCAATCATTTAAAACTTGTAGGTTACTGTTAAATCAACTTGCAAAAATGTAAACATAAAACATAAAAAATTCATAAACACACTTGACATAATGATTTATGTGAAAACCCAATTTGGAAAAAACCACCAGTAACATGCTACTCTTTTTCACTCTTTTGGAGTGATGCCCTATGAAAGGCCAACCCTATTAAAGGTTACAATACACATTGTTAAATGTGACCCTATTAAATGATTTCAATCACTCTATTAGGAGTGAGCCTTGTTAGAGGACTTTAGACTATTCACTTGAAATGTCACCCAGTTAAAGGATTTATAAATGAATGTTAGGCCAAACTTAATCCAAAAGATTTACCCTAGATTGATACAATTGTTAGAGAGTAACAATAAGGCTTGATCTGTAAACCACTTACAACTTCATTTGTAGATTATAGATCACTATTTTAGTCCTCCATTCTTCTTGCCCTTCATTGTTTTTAGCTATGATAGCTTGTCCACCCTTCAAGCATTCATATCCTTAAGCCTTCTTGATTAACATGCCAATGTAGTCCCTTCTCTTATGTCATTTGATGAAGAAAAACCCTTGACTCCTTTTCTTCCTTAAGTTCTTGCACATAACAACTTTTCTTCTAACTAGCCATTTCTATAAATAGGAAATTATTATCTTTTCCCACTCATTTTCCATCATCCAATTTAGGGTTAGGATAGATTAGGTAGGATATAATGAATCTATCCCACATTCCATATCTCTTCTAGAAACTTCTCCTTGAATCCTCTTTGAATTCACCTAAAAATGGTTTACCTTAACTTTTGTGCCACCAACTCATCAATCTTATCTTTCACCTAATTCAAAAATTCCAAGAAAACAAACTTGTCAGCTCAGATTCATTGAATTCAAAATCTTTTAAATAATGCAGCCACTCAACATTATCCATCTTTTGATGCTCAACACATATTGCATTGCTCAACATCCTTTATGAAATTACTTGGCATGAACTAAAGTTTATTGGTGCTCAACATCAATTAAACTTTACTTGGAATCCATTGTTCTGCTTAGCATACACTAGAATAATCTTGTACTTGGCTTTAACTAATTTTTTGCTTAGCTTGCACTGACTTTGCTCAACACCTCCTATCCATTTGGTCAAGCTTTGTAGACAAACATTGTGTAACTTGTTCTTCTAAACTTTCTTAGTATAACCAACCTTTCTAACCTTAAGTAGATTATCAATGCATCATGTTAACTATCTTAACTGATTGTTATATTTCTTTACACAATCATAACTCATACTGATCAAATCCTCTTCATCAATCAAATAAGTGATAGTACTTAAATCATATAAGTAGTTATCTTACCAATAGATAGAAGGTTTGACATCAGTGAAAAAATAATGATTGAAGCATATTGATCATACTTGTATCAATCTATTTTCAATAATCTCCCTCTTTAATAGTCTTCTTCAATCTATCAACAATGCACCACACATGATTACATGTGCGTACAATTGTTGGGTGACTTGTGAGGCCCAATCTTTTGTGGTACTTTTGGAAGTTATGATCACTGGGATTAGGTTGGTAATTTGCATGCCTACAGAAGCTTATCATTGGATGAGCATGGGTAGGGTAGGGTAGGGTAGCACATGGAGGGGCTCCTATCCTACAACCTAGTGAATATTTCCCATTGGTTGGTAGAAGATTTTTTATATAATTGCTAACTAAATTAACATACTGGGTGGTAATAAATATAAGATAATTAAAATGTTGGGAAGAGTTACCACCTGAATTGTGTGCCTTCTGTTGGGGAGTGCAACTACCAAACATTCTTGGGCTTGTCAATGGAAAGTGACTCTCCATGATGTCAGACCCTACTTAGTAGCTCGTTGTGTGTCTAACTAGGACTAGTAGTTTATGTAGTATCTATGTTCTTGGTTTCATTCATCATATTGTTTGGTGTGTGTGTTAGCCATGGAGATTTTCTTTGTGTGTGTTTATGGTTGGATCATTATCTCCATTAGTACAATGGGAGTATGCCTATAGGTTCCATGTGGTTGGAGGCATAGCTACCTATACCACTGTTGTGGACTGGTGTATAGTGATGGTCTATTGTCCTAGTGTGACCATTGCTAGATGTTTTTACTTAATACTTTGGGTTCTGGAGTATGCCTTTTGTGATTTATGCTTTCATTGGGATGATTGTATATCATGTTTGGATTATGTTAGTTATTGGCACATTTTCTTATTACGATGATGAGCATATTATAGATGATGTTATCTATATTTGTAGAATTGTCTTATGCTTTGTTTCTAGCATGTTAGATTTCCTTATGCTTATGTTGTAGCACATTTTAGTAGTGATGTCCTTATATGGTAGTACTGATGTCCTTATATGGTAGTACTGATGATCTAATTGGTAGCTTGGGATGTTACACATAGGGGATGGCTAGGGCCCATGATGGTCTTATGATGATATTATGGTTGGGAGAAACTACATATTTAGTTTGGTTTTACTATTCACTACGATGTTACTTCAGATTATTGTGATGTTGTTTTAGTACACTATGATGTTTCCTTCTATACTTTTCCTTCACTGCTTGATTAGATGTTTAGATTCAGATTTTGGCTTTCTATGTTTTAGTTATTGTTTGAGTGTCCTTGCCTCAAGATGTGGATCTAGTACTCCCTAGTGTGGAGGAACTTTATGTCTTAGCTTTTTACCTTTTGGTTTTTTAGCTTGATATCTTGGGATCTCACATGAAATTGTACTTTCTCACATGAGAATGCAAGATATCGCATGGTGTATTGGGTTCTTCATGTGGCCTTTGGAACTTTCTTGCATGAAACTCAACACCAATTTTATGTGTCTTGGCTATTTGGCCAAGTACCCTCTCAAATTTTTTGGTGCACATCCTCACACAAAAGGTACTTCCTTGCATGGCATGTTTCACATCTTTGCATAAGAATTTGTTTGCTATTGGTCCTCACATGAAAAACAAGGGACATTTCCACTAGTTTTTAGGGATCAATTTTTGGTGTTTCTGGTACCCTTTGGATTTACTTAATTTTCCATGCCTTGATAGATCTTAGATTCTTTGTGTTGTCATTTTTTGGTTTTTGTTTCTTTTTGTGTGTGTGTCAGTTCAGGTAGTGGCATTTGGAGATTCGTTGGTTGTCGAGATGGTGGTTAAGTTTTTTGTTGTGATCTATGTGATCCATGTATGATATTGGCATGTTCACTCATACTTGTTCAAATTTTTTTTTATCTTGGCCTATATTTCATCCTTGTTCCAAGGATCTCTAGGCAAGGAATTACAACTTGCTTTTGTTGACTTTTGTTTTTCATTTCTTCTTTCTTTATCTTCCTGACCAATACAAATTGAAAAATTTGTATATAGTCAAGGATCATATTTTTAGGACCAAATTTGGGAATTATTATTACCTCATCTAGTGTCACTCTCTTTCTAGGTGACATGAACTTCTTCTTCTTTTATTTGCCTTAGGTGCGCTAGAGCTCAGGTCTTACAATTCTTGCTCACATGTCCAATTTTTAAAAAACTATAGAATACTAAGATTCCATTCATCCAACTCTTATATTTATGTCTAAAATGTGACCTGTTGGGACTCAAAATTGAAACTCCAAATTTTTAGTACCATTCTAAAATTTGACTCTAATTCAGCCCCTATAAGTGCTTTTAATGCATGTATACCTAGTTGTTATTTAGAGAACTATCAAGTGTTTAATGTTTCTAAAACTTTGAATTCAATATATGAATGCATCTTGTATTGATAAATTTCTATTCCAAGTCATTTCATGAAGTTTCATTTGGCACTTTTCCAACTTATTTTTTTGCCAAGTATAAAACAATGATAGGAAGCCTAGTTTGCAAGTGAATATCTTGCACCCAATAAAGTTTCACGACTTGTCACTTTGAGAATTTTTAGAACACATATCAAAGAACCTATATTTTGGTTTTCAATTCATTTCAATATGTTTTGACTAGGCTTTGAATCCCTCAAAGTTGGTTTCTTATTGTTGTCATCTTGATGCATATTATTTAGAATTTTGGGAGGCCCTGTTTGACCACTTATAAATTGACCCAGTTGACTAAATTGAGAAAATTCCCTTTGCATTGCATTCTAGGGGCTAGAAACTTATTATGTTCCAAATTTGAGCCTATGAAAAATCCATTTGACTAGTCATCAAATGCGATTCCAAATATAATTTGTAAATTTTTACCAGTGTCAAAAAGTGTAGAATGATCAGCACCCCTATTTGGGATGTCATAACTAAGAATCCATAATAGATGAGACCAAATGGATTATACCATAGTGTTCTAAATGAAAAATTATTTAAGTGTGCTAGTTTTTGAGTCTTGATGAATTCATCTACACACTTTCCCAAGTCCATTCTATTTGTGAAAATCATTGTTCTACTAGTGTTCTAAGTCCTACAAATCGAAGTACCCCACTTCGCATGCTTGCCAAATGCACCCAATTATTTGTCATGAGCTCAAATCAAATTTTATACTCCCCTCATGACAAAAAAATAATGCACTAGTTTTCAAGCCCCAAAGTGTTAGTTTGGCTAGTTTTCGAAGCCAAAACTGAATGCACTTTATCGTTTTCTAACATGTTTATTTGCAGGTAGTTTAGAGAAGGAAACTTTGGTAGTCAATATCTTTTGACTTAGATATTTTCATGAGAAAAATCTAATAGGCTGCAAGAATTTATAGCAAGGAATTAGCATGTCAGTTTTTAGAGCTCAGTCAGGTGTTTTGTTCAGTTTTTAAAGACAACCTAAAGGCCTTCCTATCCAAAAATATCAATTTGTAGATAAGAAGTAAAGTGGGTTTTAAAATTTTGATTCAGTGGTTGAATTGGAATCTAATCAGGGCCATGTGATTGGTTGATCAGTTTGAAGTGTCAAGTGTTTCAATTCAATTTCTTTTTTGGAAAGAATCACTCTAGGGCCTGATTAATATCATCAGATTATTGAGGTATGGATTGGGGAATTAGAGGATGTTTGAGTAATACTAAGATATTTTAATTGCCATCTTATCTTAGTATGAATGCCAAGCTTTGTAGATCAAATGACTCATGTGGAATCTGAATGGGAAATGATTGTGTAAGGAAGGGACTAAACATATTACATCTTAAAGACCTTAGTTTGTGTGATTGTCGCTAGAGTGAGAAAGCTTTTATTTTTATTTATCTTCCCTGATTGGTTCATGCAAATAGACATTGCTTGCATTGATTTTTTGACCAAATCGTGGCTGAGGGAATTCTTATGAGTACTCTTCCCTTATTTTTCTATGCAGTTGATTATGAATTGATAATTATAACAAGAATCATTGTATGGGGAAAACAATTTCTATCTTTTTCCTTAAAAATTTCTAGATTGCTTCCTGATGCAAGGGTATCAATTGTGGCACCTATCGTATAGAATAGATTTGAACGATTAAGAATTGTTGATTGCTAGCTACTGAGAAAAGGTATAAGATAAATTTTAGAGCATCCATGGTAGGAGATATAGCTATTATGGACATTGGTAGCTATAGCCAAAGATATGATTTCTCACCGATAGTTATAGCCATATATAAATTCTCTCTTATAACAAATACAAAGTGAGCTTTTATATTAAGATCTAGAACTATATAATAGGATCTAAGATATTAAAGTGGACATATTCTCAAGAGGTGCTTATTTCTTGGGCATGGCTCTAGGTCTGTGCCAATTTTCTAGCATACTCATTAATTAATCCATGTAAGATATTGATTCCTGAGAACTCTACAGAATACATCTAGAATCTAATATCCATTTTACAACAAGAAGGGTTTTGTCCCCAGAATTACCATTTGTATATATCAAATAGAGACAACATTCAAGAAATTTTTGTGGCACCCTTGACTCGGAACCAATTCCCTACGGCTTCAACTAGTCTATAGAGAAGAGGACCTAGAGAAGTCTCTCTCATTGATTGCTAGCTGATGTTTCCTTTCTTAGTGCAAGTTTTCTATCAAAATATTCAACAGGGATTCATACACACACTTCAAGATTTTTGGAATGTTTTTCAAAGCTCTCTAGGAACAATCTAGACCTTCCACTTTTTGGAGGTTAACTCTAATGAGCACCACATTTTAGCCTTGTATTTTTCTATGCTGATGTGTGGTCAATGTTTGAGCAATTTTCCTATTTTATCTAGTTTAATTCATTTCATTGTAATTTATGAGAATTGCTAAACCATTTTTTTAATATTAATCAATTTTTCTATAAATTGTAAATTAGTTTGTCAATGGGAATATTTAATGCTTTGCTTTGGTTATGGAGAAAATTTATACTAGCTGATGGGATCATTCAACCCTTGTATTAACTCTAAATCTTGCATAATTTTAACTTTTTTTGGTCATTGCAAGTAATAAAATGGCTCATAGCACTTGCTCCCACATTCGTAGTGCAATAAGCAAGTTGGGCACTTTTATACACAAACACACTCTTGTATAATGGCTTAAAGACACTTGGCTTTTAGAAGCCAAGGAATACTCATGTGGGGCCCAAAGCTATTAGAGAGGCATGAAACAAATTTTGATGAATATACTAAATGGATGCTAAAGTGGCATACACGTGGATCCAAGTGATGAACTAGAAGCAAACACATGGCAGACGGCTAGAACAATGGCAAGGTGACAAGTGGCATGAAAAATAAGGAGCATTGACATGGTAGTTTCCAAAATTGATGCATAGGATGTTGACACGTGTTGGAATCAATAGTTCATGCTTCCCCACAAAATGAATATGCAAGGTCATTAACAAATGTGGGGAAGTGTCATGCTGACATGTGGCAACAAACATGAGCCACTCACTAGATATTGACACGTGATGGATCTGACGGCTAGCGCTTCCCCAAAATTTGAAGATGTAGGGAAGATAACGAATGCAAGGAAGTGACATTCCACCATGTGGCACCCAGGTGGTGATGACAGTGTTCCAATTCTAACCAATCAAGTGATGCCACATGGCGATGATGTGGCAAGACATCTAATAAGCTGATGACATGGTAAGATGACTATGCAAGTAGATGCAATCAGAGGTCACCACATGGTGATGTGTCAAGTGGTTGATGGTGACTAGTGGAACAATCAGAGGGTGCCACATGACACCTAGGTGGAAAAGATAGAGCAAAGGTCAGACCAATCATGTGGTGACATGTGTCAAGCCTAGTCAAACCCATATTTGACCTAAATGCATAATTAGAGGGAAAATTTCAAAAGTCCAAAAAAAAAATTTAAAAGTTTTTTCTCTCAAATCACATGTAGGGTTTTTTTGAATAAACATAGGGTTATAACATAAATTTTTAATTTTAGGGAAAGTTGATTTTTTGCATAAAATATAGACCTGTGAACTAGTTAGGAACCCAATTTTCAAATAGATCTTTTGGTCATCTTTGATAAGCAAGTATAGGACTATCATATACTGATAGAAAGCTCTTAGAATGAACTTTCTAGATTTGTAGGTTTTTTTTTTGCATAGGAAGTAGTATATTTGAGATATTTAGGGTTTTGTTCTAGTTGCTTATTTTTCAACTATATTCTGGTAGGGTAGTTCAAGTTTGGTTTTTGGTAAAATCATGAGTTGGGTATGCACAAAAGTTAGTAGGGATGTAGTGAGTGATGTTTTTTCACCTCCAAGTTAGTTTAGTGAATGATTTATCAACATTTTAGATGCATGCCTAATGTTTTTATTAGAATAAAGGTTTATTATCACTTGAAGAAGATATTTTAAGTTTGTTGAAATAGAATGATGAGATTCCTTTTAGAGTTCAATTGTAGAGACAAGAGAGAGGCTTTGTAGCAGTAGGGGATGGAGATTCAAGTGGACATGTGTCACTTCCAAATCAGATCCAAGGTTTCTTTCCTCTCCTATATCTTTCTCTTTTCTTTCTTTCTCTAGGGATGGTTCCCAAGATCTTTGAGCAAGCTTAGTTGGGTTTCCACCATTCTTCAACATTCTCTCTTGTATGAATAGAAATAATAAAGTTAATATAGATAGTTCTAGTCTATTCATTGGTTTTATAAGTTATTTACATGCATCTTGAATGTATAGCTTCAAAGAAATGAATATAATGAACAACAAACTTCTTAGTTTCATTTTGATTCTCATCTCCTATCTCTATTATCTACAATGTTTTGTGGTTTAGGAGCAAATAACTTAAATCCGTTTACAACCCCTTAAGGTTGTATGTCTTATTTTTTTCCAATTGGAATAAATAGCCAAGTAAATGCTTAATGTATATTGACAAGGTTGTTTGTTACATTAGAACGATGTTTCATGAGTATGAGGTCTTTATGAACCCTAATGTTTGATTCACAAAGTGATAGGATAGATATGATATCTTGATGTATGGAATATTTCACCAGTATCATGGATTTATGTTTGTGATTTATGTAACTGTCCAATAGATAAGGCACTAATCAACTATAGGATCAACATGTTCTTGCTGTTGCATATTTGGTATCTATTGAAATCAAACTTAAATCAATTATCCATTTCTCTTTCAGTTTAAGAGTTGAAAGGATACCCTCACTCAACTTGTGGATTTCATAGGATTTAAAATTTTCTACTACACACCTTTGTCATTGCATAAGTATAAGAGAAAGAAGAGTTTTATCTTCTTTATAGGATTCAAATTGTATGCTTTGAAATTGGTGCCATATGAATGAATCTAAGGTTCACCTGCCTATGTCTTGTAGAGCCTAAAGAAGAAGGAGTATAGCCTTATAGTTGGCCCCAACATCTGAAGGAGTACATTGTAGATGGGAATTAGCTACCCCTAGATGTATTTGTTCCTATAATTGGGTTATTGAAAAACTATTAATTCAGGAGCCAATGTGACCATATCTAATTTGTTGCACCATGACCATAATCACCATATTAATGTGAGTTAAGCCATGTTTTATAATACCACATATATGAATTACCTTACTTAGGTACATGCCCTTGATTATTGGATGTCCAATTAGACTTTTCCTTGAATCTGCATTCTTGAGCTCTTTGTCCATATTTTTGATGATTGCAGCAATGACCTTCAAATCTAGGTGAAACTTGTGTATTGCTAGCTTTGGATATACACTCATGTGCTTGATGTCCTTGCTTCTTTTAGTTAAAACATTATTCATTAAATTTTGGTTTACGACTTTACTTACCATTATTACTTCTACAAATGTTTTTTGTATACCTTGGTTTCCCATAGTGATGAAATTTAGGTGTGTTGTGCTTTGGCTTTACATTCCTCTAATCTCCACTCTTTGAAGATTATCCTTCCTAAGATAGATGCTTCGTATATCAAAGACCAAATGTGTCATTTGGTCTTCTTTGTGATCTCATAAACTCTTCATAATATCTAACATATTCTTTAGGTTTATTCAACCTTGCATTAATGAATTCCTTTTCATGTTTCTATTCATTCCTTAGATGCCCATTCTTATATTTTAAATTTTCCATATCTGCATCCTTTTTATTAAACTCTTGAGTTGTAAGGAGTAGCTTGTTGGCAATATCAAACTAATTTTGAGTAAGCCTTTGCACTTCATTTTTCTTATCATCAAGTATTGTAGACATATGACCTTTATCCTTTTCATCTTTATTTTTTTGTTCAATCACTTCATACAATCTTACTAACTAAATTTCATGTTCTTTCTTTAGTACTCTTATCTCTTCATTCAATGTGTTGTTTCTCTCCAATTGATCTTCTATTACTGTATCACTTTTGTTAGAATTTCCATCATCAAGTAGTCATTCAATGTCATCTTCTTGATATAGAGTGTCATTCTATTGGATAGTCAATTCCTTTCTTCTCTTTAAGGATTTTTTCAACTCCTCTATTGTATGATATGTATGTCAAGCTTTTGATTCTCAATGTTCTTTCCCACCTTATAAGGCCAAGATCTCAAATCTCATGTGGTTAGACTTCTTCTAAGAGAATAGAGCTTTGATACCAACTTGTTAGAAGTATTATTGGGAAAAAAAGATATCGAGAGAGGGGGGTGGGGTGTGGGGGTGGGTGTGAATCCAAATCTATAAAAAATTCTTATCTCTTGAAACAAATCAAATGCATTCACTGTTAACCCATCTCATATTAGCATCATGATTCATATAACCATAAACTAAAATAGATCTAACCATCAATCACATGCATAAACATAAAAGTAAATGTAAACACATAACAAAAAGATTTGGTTATCTAGAAACCCTCCAAGGTGAAGGTAAAACTAGGGTGGGAATGACACCCAAAAATCTTCACTATTATAGCAATAAAGTGTGCCTATTAAGGCTACAATTTTTTATCATTTTTGATGATCTACCCATTAAGGGGTCTTCCCTACTAAGAGATTACAAGACTTATTTAGTATAACTTGATTAAAGGATTTAAACGTATAATTAAGTAAGAAATTTGTTTGGAGATTTGAATAGGTATGTTAAGACCACTCTATTAAGATATTTACCTTGATTCACTTGCTAAAATGTCTTAGTACATAATTCTTTACTAAGCACTTTGATGTAAGATTATGAATATTCTCTTTCCAATTTTGATTTGATTTCCATATATGATAAAATTTGTTCTATCCTTAAATGCTAGGTTTCACTAATTGATCTTTGCTTCTAATCATCAAACATATCCTTCCTTTACACATACACTTTTCTCTTTGCTCTCTCCTAATCAACTTACACACACACACTTTTGATTTAAGGTTTGGATTTCAAGGAGGTTCTAGATCATAATCAACAATCCATATTTCTCCTTCTTGCTACTTAGTCCTTTTTTTTATTGGTTACACTTTCTTCATAGGGATTGATGACCTTTGAAAAATGTGTAAACAACTCCTTAGTTATCTCCACAATCATTAAATCATGTATAGAAATTGACCAAAATGGTTTACATTTATTTGTGTCATTCCAAAGACATATATCGAAAGTGGTTTATTTGACACTTGATAACCCTGACACTTGGTCATAACTAATACTCATGTTGTCCCTCAACTTCTATATGCAACAATTAATTGCATGACTTGGCATGAAGTAAATTTTTTTAGCTTGGTGTCTATTGACTTTTGACATTACACGATATAAACTAGCACTCAGTACATAATGAGGTTCTTGGTAACCTAAGAATTCATTAGCTTAAATTAAAATGTAAACCAGCCTAAAATCATTTCGCCTTCATTGGGTGGCTTGGTTGCAGCGATGACTAACCAACTCTGCCTTGAAAATTACTACGTGTTTGACACTAATAAGAAACATGACTTGGAGATCAACAATCTCCCTCTTTGAAATTAGTGGAAAAAACACTTTGTCATGGCTGATCATTCCATTAAAAAAATAAAAATAGTGCTCTCCCTTAGACTATGACTCGGTCTTCATCAAGACTTCACTATATGTATATCATATATGCATGTCTTAAAAAATGATTGATAAATTAAATTATGTCACACCTTGAATCTGTAGCTAATTTCCTTCTGTGACATATGCATGACCTTCTAAGTTAGATCTTATTTTCCCTTTTATATATAATATATCCCCCTTTTTTTTGTCACTTATGGTTACTAGGATGAAGTAGTCAAACCATGTTTATTCAAAAATGGTTTATGAATCTATATAGCCATATGAAGTGTATTATCCCAACTAGTTTTGATAGATTCTAGAATTGAATTGTTAATCTATAGTTCAACAACGAATTCAACTAGACTTTCTATAGTAGAGAGATGGGAATCAATCTCGTTAGATAATTCTATCTCTCTCTGCATACCTCCAAATGAGGTATCAACATGGATTGAATAGAAATCAATTTATCTCTCATGCATCCATCCATAGCTTGTAATTCAGCCAATCTCCCTAAGGAAAAAATTAATTTGCTACAATGAATAGAGCTTGAACTTGTGTCTAGGCTCAAAGAATTTCCTGTAGACTTTAGATCTACCTGCAATTTCTCAATATAATCTTGAATATCTTGTGTGAACCTTGGTACATCAACATAATGATTGATACAAAATTTTACTATTCTTTACAACTTCCTCTATATTGGTTACAATGATATAAAGTTTAACTTGCCTTATAGCAATCTCAATTGACACTTTCTCAAAAACTTATTTCTCAAATTTCTTATCAAACAAGTGTAGTAATTTCTTATTCATGTTAGTGTCATTATTGTTAGCCTTCTCAACATTGTGAACTAACTAGTCTATAAGAGGTGTCTTCTCATCAATACCTTGTTTATCAAATGCATCGACTAAAAATATCCTTGATCACATGTGGTATTTCCCTTTGTTGACATTCCTTTTTCATTTCTTCTTGCTTCACCTTCCTGGCCCATACATCTTGTAAAATTTGCATCTAATCAAGAGCCATATTGTTAGGATCAAATTTGAGAATTACTATTAGCTCATCTAGTGTCAGTATCTTTCTAGGTGACTTGACCTTCTTCTTCATTTTCTTTTCTTTAGGTGCACAGTGCTTGGGTCTTGCAGTTCTTGCTCACATGTCCAATTTTGTGAAACCTATAAAAAACTAAGCTTCCATTCATCCAACTCTTATATGTAACTCTAAAATGTGTCCTTTTGTAATTTTCTATGCCATGTCCATACTCACCATAGTAATGACCATTATCCCATGTGAAATGAATTACCTTGCTTAGGTGTGTACCCTTGCTTCTTGGATGTCCAGTTAGACTTTTCCTTAGATCTACATTATTGATCTCTATGTTCATATTTTTGAAAATTGTAGAAAAGACCTTCAAATCTAGGTGCAACTGGTGTATTGCTAGCTTTAGATCTACACTCATGTGCTTGATGTCCTTTTTTCTTGTAATTAAAACTATATCTATTAAATTTTGATTTTGGATTTTGCTTACCATTCTTGCTTATGTAAATGTTTGTTGTATGTCCTATTTTTCCTAAGTGATGACATTTAGTTTTGTTGTGCTTTGGTTTTTAATTTATCTGTTCTTCACTCTTTGATGATTCCCCTTCCTTGAATAGGTGCTTGGTATATCCTAGACCAAATGTGTTGTTGGGTCTTATTTGTTATCTCATCAACTCTCCATAATATCTCACAAATTCTTTAGGTTTGTTAAAGCTTTCAATGAATTCATTTTCATTTTTTAGTTCATTCCGTAGATGCTCATTCTTTGATTTTAAATTTGCAATGTCTACATCCTTTTTATTAATCTCTTGATTTATAAGGAGTATCATATTGGCCATATCAAATTGATTTTGAGTAAGCCATTGCACTTCACTGTTCTCATCAAGTCTTGTAGATATATGATCTTTATCCTCTTCAACTTTATTTTTCTATTTAGCCACATGACACAATCTTAGTAATTGGATTTCATGTTCTCTCTCTTTAGTTCTCTTATCTCTTCATTTAGTGTTTTGTTTCTCTCCAATTAGCCTACTATTGTTGCATCACTTTCACTAGAATTTCCATCCTCAAGTAGTCCTTCAGTGTCTTCTTCTTGATATAGAGTGTTATTCTATTGGATAGCCAATTCCTTTCTTTTATTTAAGGATCTCTTTAAATACTCTTGTGCTACTTCAATTTGTTGTAGTATAATATAATATTATTTTGTTGGATAGCCAATTCCTTTCATCTCTTTAAGGATTTCTTCAAAACCTCTATTTCTACTTCAAGCTCATGTAGTATGATCTATATGTCAAGCTTCTAATTCTCAATTATCTTTCCCACATTATAGGCCTCCATCTCTAAGATCTCAACTCTCAAGTGGTTAGACTTCTTTATAGAGAACAAAGCTCAGATACTAGTTGTTGGAAGTCTTATTGGGAAATCAAGATATTAAGAGAGAGGGGAGAGTGTGGGGGGAGGGGGAGGGAGGCTTGAATTAGAATCTATTAAAACTTGTATCTCTTGAAAAAAACCAAATGCATTCACCATCATCCCATCTCATGTTTTTTGACATATCAGTTAAGTTTGTTATTAGTGACACACACTTATTCAAATTTTGTATGCGTACTGAGCTCATTGAATAGTTTATTGTGTTTTCCATGTAATTTAGTAGCCACCGAGCACTACAGTTGCTACTAAGTCTTCTGGACTAATTTTAGTGGTTATCAAGCATTGTAGTTTCTACTGAGCTAGTAGTTCATGTAATGCAAAGCTAGTGTTAACCGAGCTATATGGTGATTAGTGTTTACAAAGAACCATCATGGTAAACAAGTAATCTAGTTTATGCTGAGTTACATAGTATCTACCGAGTTACCAGTGCAGACCGAGTTCAAGACTACCTTGAGGTGATCAGTATGGACCAAGCTTCTACTTCTACCAAGTACATGATGATGCCGAGTAATGACAGTGGGTGTCGAGTATCAAAGCTTCACCAAGTCATTCTTTAGAACTCGAGTGTCTTCATATGGGCTGACTTTGTAATATTGATGTTAAATTGTATCATGGCCAACTTTGTAAATATGTAAATTGGATAGGTATATATGTAATCTATTGTATCATATCCAAATATGTAACACATGAAGAAAAGTGTGTAAGAATGTGAATGTGAACAAGCAGTAGATAAAGAGTGTATTGTAAGGCCATATTAGAAAAGGAGTAGCAAAGCCAAAGCTATCACAGAAAGGTGATTAGTACATCAAGGAATCTCTATTAGAAATTTAGTTGTAAGTCAGAGATCTATTATTTCATCCTAATAGGTGAACCAGTCAAAATCATTCAATAAGGTAGACTTAATAGTCTTTCTAAAATCTCTTGACTGAGTGCATACTTTATTGTGTGTTTGTAAATCCTCTAACAAGGTGGACCTAGCAATCCTCATTTCTCCTAACAGGGAAAATCATTAGAAGTGATCAATGTAAGCCTTAACCAGCCAAATTTATGCTACAATATTGAAGTTTGTGGGTATCATCCCCACTCTAGTTATACTTTCTATTTGGAAGGTTTTTGGGTCACCAAATCATTGTGTTCAAGTGTTATGAATGTCTTTTATGTTTTCAATTTCTCATGCATGTAATTAGATCAGATATGATGAACTAAATGGTAATTTGAATATTGCAATTAAGTTCTAAAATTGATAAAGTTTTAGAGATTACTGATTCACTTCTCCCTGCTTAGTAACCTAGCATTGTCTTGAATATTTCCAACAATTGGTATCAGAGCTTTTTGGTTCTCAGGAGAAAGTTTGATAGCTTGAGAAAAGATCAAGGATAATGGAGACATTTAGACTTGACAAAGCCATTGACAATGAAAATTTGGATCTAGAAATGGCCATTTCCCAACTCAAGAAAGCAAAGGAGCATCTTTCCCAATCTCTAAAAAGAAGGAATGAACTTGCAAATTAGATGAATGATCATTAGTACATTAAAGAAAGAATTGAAGACTTTTTCCTTTCAAGCAACCCAGATGAAGCAAATGATGCAATCAAAGAAATCCTAGAAAAGAATGGTTCCTACAAGAAGAAGTAAGGAAATTGAAAAAAGATGGTAAGTGTTCCATTTATTGTCATGAGAGATGGATTCATGTTGAATCACTACTCATGAAATATGGGTCAATGAGTTTGACTCAAAAATCACACAGTTAAATCCTTATAGCAATATCATAATTTGACTTGCTGTGGAATTATCTCCTACTTATCAACTAAAAATCTAGAACAAGAAATTCAGTCAATAAGATTATGTGAAATATTGGAATAGAGAAACAAAATAAAAGAAGAAATGGATGGAAGGAATAATGAAATTTAAAATCAATCACTTCAACAAGTAGACCTTATTGATCAACTCTCCAATTTAAATGAAGAAATCATGAGCTTAAGATCTAAAAATGAAAAGATAAGGAATGATCTAAATTCTGGAAGACAAATCAATGAAAGATTGAGGAATGATATGAACTCTAAAGAGCAACACAATGAAAGAATAATGAGATCCCAAGAAGACATGAGTCAATTGAATTAGCTAAATGAGTAGAATCTCTATAGACAAAATGGTAAAGTAGGAATTGGATACTAAGAAGAAGGTGAATCTTCCAAACAAGGTGCTCAAAAGAATCAAAAACCTACTTACAATCACTGTGGTAAGATAGCTCACACATCAAACAAATGCTGAAGTAATGGAAAAGAAAAATTCAATGGAAAATGTTACAATTGCAGTCTGCATGGTCATAGGGCTAATGAATGCAAAGAGAAACAAGGTCAGAAAGCATCAGAATGTAGAACCAAGACATTCAATCTAGTAGAGAAAATTGTGAAAGCAATATTCATTTGGGACTACAATACTTGGTATGGATGTCATTACTATGGAGAATTTGGACACATTGGCATGAATTGTGTTAAACATCACATGAGGAGAAAAGATACCACCATAAGATGTTTCACTTGTATTGAACTTGGTCATCTAGCCAAGAATTGCATGAATATAGGTAGAATTGAAGATGAAAAGAAAGCAAAAGCTGATAAAATTTGAAACAAAATGAGGTAGCAATGGATTCCAAAGTCTGTTGAGGATGCTAGTCCAAGAAATGATGGTCATGTCACTCAAGAAGTGGGTGACTTCACCATTTCCAACTAAGTTTCCAAGGAATAATTGGAACTAGGTTATCAAGATCACATCCAAAAAGTTCCAATTGAAAGATGAAAAAGATCCAAATCCATATTCAAGATACAAAGGGATCACTAAGAAAGATCAGTATTAGTAATCACCAAGTTATCTTCTCTAACAAGTAAGGTCGGGTCATGGACTCTACCGAGAAAAGTTGAGAGTAACAAGGATACCTTTGGTTACCGAGTTTAGTAGTCTTCACTGAGTGATCAAAACAAGATAGTGGATGACAACCTATTAAGCACGATGTAAACTCATCTACCTTTATACCAAGCATTAATGGACAAGTTTTAACAAAAAGCAAGAAATCAAATTCATTTTTCACCGTGAAATCTAAGTGCTATTGCGAAGAAGTGAATTACTCTACCATCAAATGGCCATAAGTGAATTTGCAACAAATTTTTCAAGGTTTTCATAGTTTACCAAGTAAAATGGCATCAAGTAGCAGTAGCAAAGAAAAGAAAGGGTCTAAGATGTTGGTCAGAAGAGTCAAGTGGAAAGCGTCAGACTTCAAACTTGTGCCTACGATTGCAGAAACCCTTGACCCAAGTGGAGCTCAATCACAAATCCCTCCAAAGATACTCTTTATTAATGATATTCAAACTCATTTCAAGTGTTCTATTCAAGAAATTGGTACCCTAGAAATGGATGATGCCCTAGGTGAATTATGTGTTGATGGAATTCTCAAAGCCAAGCACAAGCATTTGGAAGCAAAAGGTTTAACACATATTCCCTACATGCCCCAAGGTTTTCAAATTAGGTGAATTGGATACATTCTAAGCCAAGTGCATAATGGTCAGCTATGGCTTGAGCAACCAATTGTGATCACAAAGAAAATGATTCATCGTATCACTGGCCTTCCCATGCTTGCCAAGGCTAAAACTACAAAAACCCTAGGTTGGGTGGAATTGGAAAAGAAAACCCTAGCTGAGTGGGATGGAAGAGGCATGAAAATTAGTAGTGTAATGGATGCAAAGTTGAAATTTAGGATTCATGTGATAGCACACAAGATATATAGTTTGAGCCATCTCAATAGTGTGTCATGTGAAGCTATTGATTTGGCCTACAAAGTGGTGAAGAACAATTTGTCATATGATCTTGTGGATCTGTTGTTGAATCAATTCAAAAAGAATATGGAAAGTATCAAGACTTCCAAGAATAACCCCTATAAATTTGGTTCACTATTGACCTATTTGTTCTTCTATGTTTAGAAGTTCTTCCCTTCCAAAGGCATGGTAGTATGGAGAAATGTGCCAGTATTGTACCAAATAAATGAATACATTTCCAAAATGGGTGAGAACTATGTTATCATTATGGACAAATACTTTGATGCTTTCAAGGAGAAAATGAACAATAGGTTTGGGATACCTAAGAAGCTAGCTGAAGATTACAAAGACAATGTGTGCTTTATGGTAGATAGTGATAGAGTATACATCTAGGTAGTGAAGCCCAATGTTGTGTGGTTGAAACCTCTTCCTTATTAGGTAAGTATTGATGAAACAAAGGATATTATTGAAGCCCTACTTAATGAACCTGTTGATCCAAAGGCACCATACTTTGGAACTTATGATGAAGCTAATGCAAGGATAGAGCTAGAAATAAAGCTCCCTCAGACAGTTAACAAAGGAAACAGGAGGATAGATAAACTAAAATCAAGCACACCTCTTATGCTAACTGAGGGAAAAGGTGAAGATGTAGAACAAGAAAAGGATGAGGATGAGTCTAAAAAGAAAGAAGATTATGTGAAGAAGAAAGGCAAGGTGATCATCACCAAGCCACCTAAGCCATCCACTATAGTTTTTACAAGGAGGACAAGGAAAAAAGAAGACAAGGAATGTGATGATATTATATTTAGCTGACCTCCACCTACATTATAGGATAAACTCAATGTATTGAGAGAAGGAGCTGGTGTAACCAACTTCAAAGCTCTCAAATATGAGACTAGAATAAAGACTAAGAAGAAATAGATTGAAGACCTAGTCATGGATAAAATGGGCCAATGGAAATACTCACCTGATTAGCTGGCATCACAGATTCCTGGTGTCTTATTAGACAAAATCAAGGTAAGATGGGAAAATACCAAACAAATTTCCAAAGATATTTATGCACAAAACTTGAGACAGTTGGTACTGATTATGTCAGATGCTGAGGTGAACAAGTCATTGAAGGACAATGAGAACAAAATGACACTCAAATTCAATACTTGTTTAGTTTTGATGAAAGACATTGAATATGTTGCAAAGATTTCCACAAGCACTTGGAGAAATGTTTATCATCTTCACAAGCCAAGTAAAGAACCAGTGAAAATTAAAGATGATGATGATGACAGTGACAAGGATGAAGAAGATGATCAAGAATCAACTCAATTTGTCATAGTTGATTATGAAGAACTCATGAAGGAAGATGAAGAAGATAAAAAGGAGGAAGCTACCAAGGAAGCAAAGCAAGATGATGAGAAGACTAACCAAGTTAAGATAGCTATGGAAGTCATTGCCTCACTTCCTCACTCTCCAGCCAAACTAGTAGCCACATCAAGCTCAGAGATAGCTTCAACAAGTTTTATTGTGACAACAATAGATATTTCAAATGTCCAATCACTCTTTGGCCACACAAAGCTCAGTACATCATTGATAGCAGTGACTACCACTTCATCTACCAAGTTGCAACATCCCTCTTCTTCAGCTATTGAGTTAGTGTCATTAGTAATGGATGTAGTGTCTTCTACAATTTTTAGTTCTTCATCAGTAAGTACTTCAATTTTGGATACTACAATTTTGTCTACTTTAGTTTTGGATACTTCAGTTATGACTTATTCAGTTTTGGATTCAACAAGAATTCTTGTTAGTATTCCACCAGTTAGTACTATATCAATTTTCACTACAAGTCCTAGTAAATCAACTATTGTTTCCATCCCAGACACAAAGGCATTAAGTATAAGGATAGTTGAACCTAATGATCAATCGAGTACCAAATTTTTGGGAAAAGGAAAAGAGATAGAGGAGGATATAGATTTAGATGAGGAAATAGTCATTTCCAAATGGGATATTTATAATCTTTCTATAGACCAAATGAAAACAATCGGTGAACTCCTCCAAAAAAAGGCAAAACAACAAAAACAAAGAGAGGAAAGAGATAGAGAGTATAAGATAATAGATAATGCCAAAAATATTTTGTTTGAGGCAATAGGTATTGAGGTAGATTCTTCTCAACCTATTTTGGTTCAATTAGCTGAACTAGTCCAAAAGTTCAATGAGGACACTATTGGACAAGATAAGCTAATTGAGTAACCTAAAAAGAAATTTGACAATAAAGTGCTTGAGCACATTGCTCAACAAATTACTATTCATCAAGTTGAGCTTTCATCAATTTTGACCAATCTTGAATCATCTTGCACCAATGTGAGATTACTTTTTGGGAAGTTATGTGATGTTTCCAAGTTCACAAAGGAAATAAAGATAAACTGACAAAAATTGATGAGGATTTGAAAGGAAATGCACAACAGTTGCAACTTGACTCTAATTCAAGATTTGCACATCACATGAAGATCAAATTTTTGTCTAATATGCAAGCAGAATCATTAAGAGAAGAAGCAAGGATCCGATCAACACTAATTGATATTCAGAATATGATCCTTCCTATCATGGATACAATGCAGAAGCATATTGTTTACTCAAAAACCTTGATCCATGACACCAACTTCTCTATTGCAGATCACATAATAGAACTCTCTATAGAAGTACAAATTGCTCTACACATGCAAGGTTTTGCAAGAAAATTGGGATGAAAACTTGGTAGTTATTCTTAAGGTACATTCTGGTTATCTATCTCATTTTGGTGTCTCTATGTAGATAAGTATTGAATAAATCTTTGGCATTATTGTCAAAAAGAGGGAGAGACACATAGTATGCTATAGATAGACACTTTGTATACTGTATGGGGGAGAAACATGCAAAGGGAGAGAGTTTATATAGTAGAGGAGAATTTCTAGATATGTTGTATAGTATACTGTATATACTTACAAAGATAAATTTTAAAAAATCTAAAAAATAGTATACCCTACAGAGCTAGTATCACATGGTGATGTATATAAGTTTTTTGGCTAATAAGTGTTTTTGTCACTAATTCCAAAAGGGGAGATTGTTGAAATATCATTCAAGTTTTTCATTAGTGACACACACTTATTCAAATTTTGTATGGCTACTAAGCTCATTAAATAGTCTACAGTGTTTGCCATGTAATTCAATAGCCACCGAGCACTACAGTTGCTACCGACTCTTTTGGACTAATTTTAGTGGTTACTGAGCACTACAATTTCTACTGAGCTAGCAATTCATGTAATGCAAAGACAATGTTAACTAAGCTATATGGTGATTACTGTTTTCTAAGTACAGTCACGGTAAACAAGTAATCTTGTTTATGCCGAGTTACACAATATCTACCAAGTCACCAGTGCAAACCAAGTTCAAGACTATCTTGAGGTGATTAGTATGGACCAAGCTTCTACTTTTGCTAAGTGCATGACAATGTCAAGTAATGACAGTGGGCACTAAGTATCAGAACTTCACCAAGTTAGTCTTCAGAACCTGAGTGTCTTCATATGGGCTGACTTTGTAATATTGGTGCTAACTTGTATGATGGCCAACTTTTTAATTATGTAAATTGGATTGGTATATATGTAATGTATTGTATCATATCCAAATGTGTAATACATGAAGAAAAGTGTGTAAGAATGTGAATGTGAATGTGAACAAGTAGCAGATAAAGAGTGTGTTGTAAGGCCATATCAGAAAAGGAGTAGCAGAGCTAAAGCTATCACAGAAAGGTGATCAATACATCAAGGAATCTCTATCAGCAATTCAGTTGTAATTCAGAGATCTACTATTTCATCCTAATAGGTGAATCAGTCAAAATCCTTCAATAAGGTAGACTTAACAGTCTTTCTAAAATCTCCTTACCGAGTGCATAATTTATTGTGTGTTTGTAAATCCTCTAACAAAGTGGACCTAGCAATCCTAATTGCTCCTAATAGGGAAAATCATTAGAAGTGATCAATGTAAGTCTTAATCGACCAACTTTATGCTGCAATATTGAAGTTTGTGGGTATCATCCCCACCCTAGTTTTACTTTCTATTTGGAAGGTTTCTGGGTCACCAAATCATTGTGTTCAAGTGTTATGAATGTCTTTTATGTTTTCTAGTTTCTCATGCATGTAATTAGATTAGCTATGATGAACTAAATGGTAATTTGAATATTGCAATTAAGTTCTACAATTCATAAAGTTTTAGAGGTTACTAATTCACCCCTCCCCTCTTAGTAACCTAGCATTTTCTTGAATATTTCCAACAATATCCACATCATGAATCATATAACCATAAATTGAAATATATATAACTATCCATCACATGCATAAACATGAAAGTAAATGTAAATACAAAACAAAATGATTTGGTTACATAGAAACCATCCAAGGTGAAGGTAAAATTGGGGTAGGTATGACACCCATAAATATTCACTACTACAATAATAAAGTGTGCCTATTAAGGCTACAATGTTTGGTCACTTATGGTGATCTAACCTACAATGGGTCTTCCCTAATAAGAGCTTACAAGACTTATGCATTCTACCTTTGATTAAATGATTTAAACTTACAACTAAGTAGGAACTCTATTAGGATATTTGAATAGTCTTGTTATGACCACTCTATTAATATATTTACTTTGATTCACTTGCTAGAATGTCTTGGTAATTGATCCTTTAGTTAGGACTCTAATGCTAGAGTATGGATTTCTGGTTCCAATTATGATATGATCTCCTTATTTGATAAATTTTTTTCTATCTTTTATTGCTAGATTTATCTATCTGATATCTTCTTTTAATCATTAAACATATCATTCCTTTACACATACACTTTCCTCTTCACTCTCTCCTAATCCTCTCATACACACACTTTTGATTTAAGGTTTAAACCCTCTTCAAATAACCATCTGGAGAAGGGTCTAGATCACAATCTTTTGGTGTAAATAAGTATTTACTATTTACACTTTACTTAGATAATGCATATTCATATTAGTTGTCATATAGAAATCTAGGAGTTTGCATATTCATATGAGTTGTCATGTAGACAACACAGTATTTTGCACTCCAATTGAGCACATGTTGTCTACTACATCTCCTTATGAGATACACCTTTGTACTCTTATCCTCTCATTGTTGCACGCACATTCATGCACTATAGAGGATAATCCACTCTTGGTGGACATGTGCTTAGTTGTTATGCTTATCTCTTGTATGACTCCTAGATATATTAGTTGCCTTTATATAAAAGGAACTTCTATGATGTATTCATCCAATTAGCTAATTAATCCATTCTCATTTGATCATATCTTGTCTCTCTCATGCTACCTCTTGAGCTTCTATATCTTAGCATTTCATTCTTGCCTTGGGAAAATTATTACATGGTATCAGAGCTATACCAAATTCTTATATGGTATTAGAGCCATAGGAGTTTCATTGCATAGTCATTGGAGAGAATTTTTTTGCAAGTCAAGATTGGAGCTTGTTGGTGCAAATCAGATATTGGCATCACATTCAGAAGATCAAAAAACCCCTAAATTGACTTATGTTTAATCAAAATCAAACATCTGAGGTAAAATCTAGAGTCATTTGATTTTTGGATGTGTGACAATGATGATTTAGGAAAAGAAATTACAGAGGTGATTTTCAAACAACAATATTTCCCTCATACGGCCTCCTTTTTTCGAGCAATTTCTTTTTGTTTTGGGTGATAATTTTGTGATCTACACATTGTTGCAGGTTGTTTGTAATATATATTCCTTTTTCTTTTTAAAAATCACAAATTCTAATTTTTTAACTTCAAAGGCTTCGTTTGGGCTCATACAGACACATATTCAGGTGCTATTTCTTTGAAAGTGCATAATTTTTTATCTACTTTCTAGATCTGGTATCATTTTGAAGTAATTTTGAGTGGACATAGTCCTTTCAAGATTTGGTCATTTTTGGCCTATTTTGGCAATTGTAATTAATTAGATCCTTAAGAAGTCATGTGTCTTATCTTATTGAGTAATATATAGCATATTTGTTTTTGTAACCATCAAAATCAAAGGGCCAATTTGGTTCATTTGACAAGTGGCAATTGTACATGCACTAAGTATAAAGTGCCAAGGAATCTAATTTGGCAGGGGGGGGGGGGGGGGGGGGGGTGTTCTTTCATTGCATTTTGGAGAGTGCAATAATTTTTTTTTAATGAGATAAGTAAATCATGGGTAAAGCGATGGAATTGACAATCGATCCTGTAGCTATTTTTAATGGGGATAATTATGAATCATAGGAAAAGGGAATCATTACATATTGTAAATGGATAAAAATCTTTCCTAATCTTTATGGACTTATTCCTAAGCCCAATTAAAAGTTCAAAAAGTTAACTTGGTGTGATAGGAATATGCATATAAGGGGATTGATTTCTTATAGCATTGGTCCATCTTTCTTCTCTGAAGTTGATAGAAATATAGAAAGTATTAAGTTCCTATGCATACATTGGATTATTATTTGGGAACAGTTTGGAGATCCTCATGTTCCTCCATTACCAAAAGATCTAGTTGTAAATTTTCTCCTTCCACTTGATGATGTAGATAACATTCCTTATGATGAGCATACCTTATGGAAGATTTAAACTTTTTATGATATTGAGAGTCTTGATGATCCAAAGACTCTAGTTGTAGCTACTAATTCTCTTACTGGTATTACATCTACCATTTCTCCTGATGATGATTGTATTCACACAGCCATGGATTCAAGTGATTTAGTGTAGCAAGATACTCCTTGTCTTCCAAACTTAGTTCCATGGGATTACTACTTGGCATACATTTCTGGTTTGTTTGTGGAGTCCTACATAGTAGATTTGGGAGAAATTATTGATGGCATTCATATTCTCTTTGGTGAAGATGACCCTTCTTCAATTGTTGCAAGGGAACACTCTGACCCTCATCTTTATTCTCTACTTGATCATTCTTTTGAGGTTGACATGATTGTGGATAATTTGATACAACAGTTGGATAAGGTCACTTTCTCTTTAGAGGAGAAACTTGAGTCTTTTATTCATGTTCTACATTCATCCTTAGTTGATCCTAATTTTTCTTTTTAAGTAGAGTGGCATAGTAAACATGATTTGGAGGAGGCACTTTTTAGTATTCACATGGGGATACTTAAGCAGGTTTCAGAGATTCCATATATTTTGAGGTTTCTTCCTACAGATAGGGGAGGCTTCATTGATACACCTTTGGTTTTCTTTCTTCTTAAGGGGAGGAATGTTTTTCTACACTCATGGAGCAATTTCAACATCAATCCTAGAGAATCTTCCATGGTGTACATTCTAGATTGAGAGGAGGCTACATGGTCTATCTTCTTCTTCTTTTCTCCTATTGAGGGGATCTTTTCCTCACATGAGGTCTTCTCTCTCATTTTCTTTTATTGTACTTATCTCTCTTTTTGGAGGGGGGGTTTTCCAATGCGGTTTTCTCTCTCTCTCTCCACTTTATGAGAGATTGCATTGCATACCTTTTGCACTTCCACTCATCTTGCATTGTTATCTAGCTTTTATGAGTTTAAGTACATTCTTCTAAGTTACACTTAATGGAGGTGTTGGTATAAATAAGTATTTACTATTTACACTTTACTTAAGTTTACTTAGATAATGCATATTCATATTAGTTGTCATATAGACACCCAGTAGTTTTCATATTCATATGAGTTGTCATGTAGACAACATAGTAGTTTACACTCCAATTGAGCACATGTTGTCTACTACATCTCCTTATGGGATACACCTTTCTATTCTTATCTTCTCATTGTTGCACATACATTCATGCACAATGGAGGATAATCCACTCTTGGTGGACATGTGCTTAGTTGTTACGCTTATCTCTTGTAGGACTGCTAGACATATCAGTTGGCTTTATATACAAGGCACTTCTATGATGTATTCATCCAAAAATTTGGTTAATCCATTCTCATTTGATCATATCTCTTGTGCTATCTCTTGAGCTATCTCTTGTGCTATCTCTTGTGCTATCTCTTGAATTTCTAGATCTTGGAATTTCATTATTGCCTTAGGCAAACTCTCACATGGTATCAGAGTTATACCAAATTCTCACACAATCAATTATCCATATTTCTCCCTTCTGTTGCTTAGTTCTTCTATTTTTTGGATTGGTTACATTGCCTTCATAGGGATAGATGACATTTGAAAAAATGAATAAACAATGCAAACTGTCAACTCATTTACCAGTATTTGGAGAAACAAAAGAATGATACACATAAAGAATTAGAAATCCTATGAAATCAACTTGATCCATTCTCAAGTTGATTTATTCTATATAGTAAAATGGTGAAGAATACATTGAACAAGATAAGATGTAGTGCCCCACCTAAAGATTCTTAGAACAAGGATAAATAAAATCCAATACATTTTATTTATAAGCATGGATTCAAACAACATCAACATGCAACCGATCTAAAGATCGCAACAGAAGACTTAACTAGAAAATCCAAGAAACCAATGATCTCCATGCATCACTATTTACCAATTTAACCATAAACCAACTAATTTAAAAAAAAAAATAATGATACACTTACTCTCTGAACTGTCAAGAACTAGGAAGGTGAGCAACCCAATAGGTTATCTAAAACACCTTCCAAAACATATTCGACAAGTCAACAAGTACTTGTTCTTTTCTTGAGAAGGTTTTCTCATAGAACCTATGTGATACTTTCTAGTATCGCACAATAAATTTTACTACTACTAGGCAATACTTTGCCAGTATTGCATAATAAACTTTACTATTACTGTGCAATACTTTCCACTATCCCACGATGCTTTCTACTATTACAATGTGATATTTAACATTATCGCATGATACTTGTTGCTATTGTCTTGTGATACTTTTTTCTACTATCCTATGATACTTTTTACTAAAGTTGTGTGAAACTTTACCAATATTGCCCAATGTTGAACCAATGTCACCCAAGTTTCTTAAGAAATTCCAAATGACCAATATAGAAGGAAAATAGAGTTAGAACTTCCACACCGAGGAGTACTAGAACCACTTTAGTTGAGGAGTAAACCCTTGAATGCATAAGGAAGATCAAACAATTCTAACATCTAATGTAATCATGCAGAAAGAAACATCATAGTGAACATACATGTGCATATATCAACTATCTCAAAATATGAAAATACAAAATCACAAGGGAACATACTTCAGAACAATACATAAAAAAAGTGAATATCCAACTTTGAAACTTAACATGGAGGAATTTCAACTTTGTACACCATTCCCAAATAGTGGTCTAGGTAGCTATGCCTCCCAACCACATGGAACCCATAAGCTTACTCTTGTCATGTAGATGGAAATAGTGATGTAACCATAACCACACACACAAAAATCATCCATGACTAACACTCACACTAAGAAGTGTAGAGAACTGAAACCAAGGTCATGCAATAATACAATACAACAAGTCCTAGTTAGATGCTATATGGGTCTACTATGTAGGAACTTGAGTGGAGAGTAGATCACTTTTAATCAAGGAGCCCAAGCTTAACATTATGCAAAAAATCTCTTGGAAGGTCATTACACTATGTCCTTAGATGAACTGTACAAACATTTTCCCTTGGATGGACTGTATAAGCACATACCCTCAATTGAACTATATAGGTATTTCACATTTTAGTATCCATGAATTTAATTAGCTATAACTTATTATAAACTTCTTCATGTTGAACATGTCAAGAACATGACTTGGGGTAATGAGACAAGCCCCTCCACTTGTCTACTATACATACTCATACTCGTTACATGATAAGTGCCCGTACATAATGTAGTTTCCCAACCCAACCCTAATGAACATAACTCAACTGAAAGCAACTGCAAGTTTAGGTGTTGCAAGAACTTGACAAGTATACACTATGTACATGTGTGTGGGCACACCAACTACACAAAGATCATATACAATAAGGGTTGGATGAGAAATATTACAAAAACCAAGTATCAAATCACTCAATCAAGCACATTGTCAGGAGTATGGATTGAACATGAATCCCAATGCAAGAAGAAACATTTATGATTGGATTAGATTCCTCATGGATAATCTAAGTTCACAACCAACATCAGTGCCAAGAAACATCCAAGAAAAATGGGTGACACACAAATCAAGCCGAAGTCAAAATGCCTAAAAACCAACATTGACAAAAATTAATGAAATTAAAACCCTAGTTCCTATCGGGTATAAAAACCCCAAATATCAGATAAAATTTGGGTTTGGAGACTATATGCAAAAAAAACTAGCATAACAGTCCAAAACCCCCAAATCCCACACCAAAAGAAAACAAATTCTCATACCCACCCAACTTGGTAGAGCCAACATATAGGATTGGAAGGGAACACTAGTTCTCTACCTCCTAACATACGAGCCCTAGAAATAGACTAAGAAATAGAGCTAAGGCATAAAAATGGAAGAGCCCTACCCAATAGCCAAATGGGAAAAAATAGGAATGCTCACAGTAAAATAAATGCTCCGCTAAGACTATCGAAAGTCTTAGGAAACCAAGGTCTCCCCAAGACAGATCAATTGAGATCAATCCTACATCAATCCCACACCCATAGCTCCCACAACTAATAAAAAATCAATACCTCCTTAAGAGTATTTGGGATTTTTCTCTCATATTCCAATTTGAAAGTGAGAAGTGTGAAATAATTCACTTTTTGGGGTATATGTTCAATTTAATAGTTAAATATTAAAACATGAAAATAACTGGCTCACTTAAATAAATCCTTTTTAACCCAAACAAAATTAGGTAATTCCAATTAAATGGAATTCAACTACAAAAAAGTTGTCGATGATTAAAATAATTTAATCAAAATCCAAAATACCCTTGAAACATTAAATCACAATATTCCTTAATAGTTTTCGCGACAAATACAAATATCTTAATGCACAGACATAATATTGGTCTCGCCACAAATACAAATGAATTTGAATTTATTAAATCATCAGAGGGTGTAATTAACAATTAAACAAGATAGGTCACCCATACATGGATGATATTTGCTAGGAATAAATAACCAAATCACTAACTCCATCTGCCACTATCGGGGATATAAATCTTGCACACTAAACAACATGATCAAGTGCAATCGCATATAATAATATAATCAAAGTGATAAATGCATTAAATAAATAAGTAATCATTTATTTAATTACATTAAAATAATCTATTTATATCACTCACTACATCATATAACATCTCAAAGAAAGAATGAAATAAATATACATAGCACCAAATCATAGTATCCAAAATCCAAAAGTTCACCATATAATAATAAACAAAGTATATGTCTGATTACAAAATAATGAGATATCATCATAAAGCATCATGTCACATCAATAAGAACCATCATGTAGATGTGATCAAACTGAATAGCATAGTATCTACCAGCTATGATACTGGCAATCAAAATATAGTATCTGACCATCAGGACATCTTGAATACCATACAACATGAGTATCAAAACATCTCTTGAATCCAAAATATAACAAGATAATGAGTACAAACACGAGAGGCACTACATCCTTCTCCACTAGGCATAGGCTTACTCTTGGAAGCCTACAAAAAAAATAAGGGTGCAAATATCTCAACCTTGTAGCATCCTCCCAAGTAGTAGAAGTCTCATTGTTCGGGTGACACTAGACCTTTACCTTCTCTAGATCTCAACCTCTGAGGGCCAACCTCCAATGATGACTGAATGAAGGGGCTCCAAAGAAAGTTGCATTTCCTCCACCTAAAAAGAATCCCAATCAAGTACATGGGTCACATCAAGAATATACTACCTCAAAATAGAAATATGGAAAACATCATGGATACACGATAGGCTAGGTAGAAATGCTAGTCGATAAACAACAGAACCGATCCTCTACGATCTCAAATGGTCTGATAAAATGTCTTGCCAGCTTAGAGCCTATCCATTAATGGATGAGGCTCTTCCATGGATGCACTCTCAAAAACACCGTATCACCAACTGAAAAGTGATGATCCAACATATGGGCATCTGCATACTTCTTCTACCTGTCCTGAGCAGTAACCAAATGCTCTTTAATATGAAAAACATGTTTCTCTATATCCTAAAGCATCTCTGGACCTAAAATTACTTGGCACTCTAAATGATCCCAATCAAAGGGGTATGACATGGTCTACTGTACAAGGCTTGAAAAATCCACATGCTAACAGAATTATGGTACCCATTATTATAAGCAAACTCAACAAGTTACATATAGTCCTCCCACTTCACCTGCATGTTCATCACATACATGTGAAGCATATCTTCTAGAACTTAGTTCACTCTCTCTATTTGACCATCAATCTCTTGGTGGTATGCCAAAGTAAATTTGAGTTGTGCACACAAAGCTTGTTGGAGAGATGTCCACAATGATGAAGTAAACACTGGATCTCTATCTTATATAATCTAATGAGGGATTCCATGCAATCAAACAATGTCCTCCATAAAAGATACACTACAAAAGAAGTTGTGTAGGATGCTTTCATGGGAAAAAAATGTGTTTCCTTGGACAACTTGTCCACCATCAACATGATACAATTATGTCATCATGATGACATAGGAAATCCTATGATAGAATTAATAGATATACTATCTCACTTCCACTTTGGAATGGTATGTGACTGAAAAAGGCCCACTGGATACTGATGCTCTGCCTTCACTCTCTGGCACTCAAGACATTGAGCAAAAAAATCAGCAACATCGTACAACTATCTAAGGTCGACATGCATCTTCTTAACATTGGGATGTATGGAATATGGTGCATGATGTGCTTCTAACAAAACTAAGGTATGAAGATCACCAGAAGCCAACACATAAATGTGCCCAAAGTATCACAATATTCCATCAAACTATAGAGAATTACATGAAAACCTCCCCTCAAGGGTACATCCAAACTCAATCTCCACAATCACCTCTTGATACCATGTGACACTAGGTAAGGCCTCTAAGATATGGCCCCACAAATCCACTCCCAATGACAAAACTAATATCTCATGTCATCTCCTACTCAAGGCATCTATGATGACATTCTCTTTCCCTTTGATGTAGTGAACATTAAAATCATATTCACACAAAAAATCTATCCAGTGATTTTTTTCGTGCATTCATGTTTGGATGAGTAAAGATATATTGCAAGCAGTGATGATTGCAATGTAGCTCAAACCTATGTCCCAAAAGGAAATGTCTCCAACACACATGCACATGTACAACTATCACAAGCTCCAAATCATGAGTTGGGTAGCTAATCTCATGGTCTTTGAGTTTTCTAGATGCATATGAAATCACATGACCATCCTACATCAATGTTGCACCCACACCCCCCCATGACGCATCTATGCAAACCATAAAATCATGTATAGGACTAGGCACAACAAGGACTAGTGTAGGTCAACCACTATTCAAAGCCTCAAATGTTGACTCACACTAATCTGACCAAACACACTTCTTCCCCTTCCACTAAAGAGAAGTTATAGGATGAGCCACTCATGAGAAGTTCTTCATGAATCGACGGTAGTAACCTACCAATCCCATGAAACTACAAACCTCAAAAACACTAGTGGGTGTCGACCAATCCATGATAGCTCAAATTTTCTATGGATCTACTACAATAGCATCACTTGCAATGATGTTCAATATACTTCACCTCAAATTGGTTGAAGATTCTATATTTACCTAGGTTGCCATACAACTAATGATCTTGTAGGCACTGCAATACTTGGTGTAAATGGACCTAGTGCTCTTCAATAGTCTTTGAATAGACCAATATGTCATCTAATAAAACAAAAACACATCGATCAAGGTACGTGCAAAATACTTAATTCATCAAACTATTAAACATCGATGGCACATTGGTTAACCCAAAGGGTACAACCGTAAACCCATAATGACCATAGTGTATACAAAAAGTTGTTTGATGATTGTTAGGCCCATGAATTCAAAGCTAGTGGTATCCCAACTTAAGGTTAATCTTTGAGAAAATTCTTGCTTCCTTCTTTTGACCAAAAAACTCATCAATCCTTGGTAAGGGACAGTGGTTCTTCATCATCACCTTATTCAATTATCAATTGTTAATACATAAATGCAATGACCCATCTTTCTTCTTTACAAAGTTGACTAGTGCACCCTATGGGGATGTACTATAATGAATATGGACCTTAGCCAACAATTCCTCCAATCACAATCTAAATTCACTCAACTCTTGAGTAGTCATATGGTAAGGAGCTCATGAAATAGGCTCTACTCCTGGAATGCAATCAATATGAAAATTAATGTTGCATTCTAACGACATGGTATTTCATCAAGAAACATGTCAACATACTCATAGAGGACTGGGTGATCATCTAGTGTCACCTCACACTCTTAGCCTCCTTAAATTCACTGCCAAAGATTGCAAACATCTGACATCTATGTCACACAATCCACTTCAGTTGCTTAGCTGAGATCATCCAAAGTGAGATTGGCCTTTGGACCCCTACAAGCTCTACCTATCTACCTGTGTCATCAACACATTGTACCACCTTATGTCAATAATCTACATTCGTCTGGTGGGTGGCTAACCAATCCATGCCCAAAACGATATCATAAGATCCTAATGGTAGGATTCAAAAATCAACCCTGGTGGTGAATGTGCCCAAGTTCAACACACAACCATTGACTATAGAGTCCACAGTTACCTTATTGTAACACCCCAAAATTGGCTCATTGCCATGATACCAATTCTGGTATATTTTTGACCAATCCTAAAGTCCTATTCCATTAGGCAAATTCTTATTCGACTACTCGCTACTTGACTTAATTTTCAGATGCAGAAAACCCTAATCTGCATTCATCATGCTTATTATTTAATTCCTATAGTATTTACTTATATTAGTTACATTAAACCTATTGATTAATATTTAATTTAATTACTAAGTATTTATACTTAGTAATTAAAAATTATATCCTAAGGCTAATGTACTATGGAATTAAATTTATTTAATTTAATAAATGTGCCTATTTTAATTAATTAAATGAAATTATTTAATTAAATGGAGAACTTACCTCTAATCAATTAAACAAAGTCATTTAATTAAAACGAAGCCATTCATAATTAATTAAATAAAGTTATTTAATTAAATAAGAAAAGTGTCTCTAATTAATTAAATAGAAAAGGTAATTATGAGAGCATATCTCATTTTATTAAATTAAATATCTCACCAAAATCTCTCTTCGGTTCAAAAAGGGAAATTTCCAGTTCACTATTGATCAAAAAGGAATTAAATTAGTTAACTCCTTATTCTACTAAAATTAAATCAGTTAACTCCTTATTCCACTCAAAAGAAATCAGTTAACTTCCTTTAATTTGGGAATCTTCCTTTATGACTGAACTTCACCTTCAATTCTGACCGTTGATTGAAATCGATCTCAACCATTGATGGATTCCAGGAAAGTCTATTTAAGAGACCCTCATCTCTTCATTTTAAGGAGAGGTTGAATGAGAATTTGCATCGAATTGCTGCTTGATTGTGCATTCATTTGAGCTCATTACTTTCATAAAATATTCATTTTCTAGTTTAATCTCATTTAGCATAATATGCATACATTTTAGCATAGCTTTCTTTTACATGTTCTTAGATTAAACATGCATACTCCATTCTAGATTAATCTGCATTCACATATAGATTAGTCACATTTTTTTTTAAATCCTTCATTCGTAGAGGGTCTAGTTGCTTAACACTTCAAATCTGAGGATATCTAACAAGCAATTCCCTTTAGATAGAAGGCAACAGGTTGCCTTGCCAGGTGATTTTCAGATGAACAATCCAATGTTCATTCCAGGATGAATCCACAAATAAGGACCATGTTGAAGTGTTTGTTTTAGCATAGGCTGCATATTCATGCATACACTTATAGTCTATGGCTAACTCAATCTACCACCTATCAACCTATCATATAACAACTACCCCACATCACTAAACAAGGGATGGTGAAATAAAAGAATCAAAAGCACCTAAATCAAATACTACTATAGAAAAAATACCATGCAATGTACTTGTAGCCTTGACTAAGATACCCTGGTGCTCAACTTGATGATTTTCAACAGCTACAAAAACTCTTTGGGATCTACCTACATCCCCCATGGTAGGCTTGAACATGGTTGCACCTCTATTAGGTCCTGAATTTCTTTAGAGGACACTTAGTTGATTTATGGCCAAGTTGTCCACATGGAAAACATGCTCCTCTGAAACTAGAACTAGATCCACGTCCACCATGGAAAGCACTAGAATATGGTGCACTCCCTCTACTAGATTCCTATTGATTACACTAAGATGGATGGATCTAATTTGACCACTAACCTTGACTATGGTCACACCCATTTCCTCTTGTGGTATTTGAACTATGTCATCCCATAGGCTGATACAGGTGACATTGTCAAATCTGGCAACTATGAGCACCTTATGAGGGTGCTAACTAGGCTTGGCCCTTCCTTATGAACTATGTTTGAGAGGGTAGTATACTCTACCCTATAGATCATGTACTATGGCTTTGAGAGCCTAATCTAACATTGAACCCCCTAGCCACATTGCTCTTAACAATCCTTTCCTTCTTTCTGGCTAATGCAAATGTCCTAGGCTAGTGAACACAAACATTACCCAATGATAGATTCTTTAAGACCCCTAGAAAAATATTGTGTGATGAATAACTCATCATAATGATAGCTCAACTACTATCTCATCCCAAAGAACTACCTCTCATATTGATCTACTGACATGTTCTTCTGTTTAAGCTCATGGAAATCATCAGCATAGGCATCTCGATATTGTGGAGATAGAAATTTTTCCCTAAACCTCTCCTCAAAGATCTCCCAATTTAGATCCATTATATTGATCTAGAGCTTCTCGTGTTCCATATCCCACCATATAGATCCATGGCCTCTCAGTTGTGTAACAACACAACAAGCCTTCAAGTCACTTTCATAAGGATGCAAGGAAAAGCAATGCCCCATATCTAGTAACCATGTCTCGGCCTTGAGACCACCTCCTAGGCCATCAAATAGTGGTGGTTTGGACCTCTAAAGATCTCTCATCATATCCACTCAGATCAAATCCCTATCATCCTAACCATGGCCTCTCCTATAGTAATCTCCACCACCAAGTGGTGTGTGAGAATGCTCACTTCCATGCCCACAGTTTTCTCCACTTTCATACTTTGAAACGTGAGAATCTCCATGGTGAGATCCCTTTTCCTAGCCATAGTCTTATTGCTTTTTCTTAGTTTGAGGTCCCAATCGAGCTATAGGGTACAATAACAAAGGTACCAATGCCTCAATAATAGCTTGATTGTTATTACCTTTTCCTCGCTCATCTTCCTAATGTTCCTCCTCATGGTGTTCTTCTGCATCATTATTATATTAGTTATTCCTCCAACCACCAAGTCTATGTGTAGGAGGCATCTCTAAAGGAGAAATAATGTACGAGTTAGAGTCATACACAAAAGACACAAATATCATAACATAAGCCAAAATAAGATACTATTATGCATAGCCAAAAATGATATCATAATGAGAACATAACACATAGATCCCAATGTTGCAACATGGGCTCTGATACTAGATGTAGTGCCCCACCTAGAGATCCTTGGAATAAGGATAAATAAAAGCCAATACATTTTTTTATAAGCATGGATCCAAGCAACATCAACATGATCCAAAGATCGTAATGGAACACTTAACCAAACAATCCAAGCAACCAATGATCTCCAAGTGTCACTACTTAACAACATAATCGTTAACCAACTAAAAATTGATACACTTAATCTCTAAATTTGTAAGACCTAGGAAGGTGTGCAACCCAATAGGGTATCCAAAACACCTTCTGAAACACATTCAACAAGTCATTAAGTACCTACTATTTTCCTAAGCAAGTTTTCTCATAGAACTTGTGCGATACTTTCCAGTATTGTATGGTATCTTTTACTACTACTGGGCAATAATTTACCAGTATCACACAATACACTTTACTACTACTATGGGATACTTTCTAGTATCACATGATACTTTCCACTATTACCATGAAATACTTTAATAGTATTGCACAATACTTGTGGCTATTATTGTGTGATAATTTTCAATATCACACAATACTATTTACTATAACTATGTGATACTTTACTAGTATCATCCAATGTTGAAACAATGTCACCTACATTTGGTAAGAAATGCTAAACAACCAATATAGAAGGAAAATAGAGTTAGAACCTCCACACCAAGGAGTATCAGAACCACTTTAGTCAAGGACTAAACACACAAAAGCATAAGGAAGATTGAATAATTCTAACATCTAATCCATAGCATCTAATGTAATAATATGGAAAGAAAAATTGTAATGAACATACAGGTGCATAAATCAACTATATCAATATAGGAAAATACAAAATCACAAGGGAACATACTTTGGAATGGTACATAGAAACATATGAACATCCAACTCTAGAATTAAACATGGAGGAAGGCCAACTCTGTATGTCGATCCCCAGCTATAGTATAGGCAGTTATGCCTCCCAACCCCATGGAACCTACAGGCCCACTCCCATTATGTTGATGGAGATAGTGATCTAACCACAACCACACAAAAATCATCCATGACTAACACGAACACCAAGTAGTACAAAGAATTAAAACCAAGATCATGCAATAATGCAACACAACATGTCCTAGTTAGATGCTCTAGGGGTCTAGTATGTAGGAACTCTAGTGGAGATTAGATTGCTTGGCATTGTAGAGCCCACGATAAACATCATGTAGAAACTCTCCTCAGGAGACCATCACAATGTGTCCTCGGATGAACCATATAGACACTTGCCCTCAGATGGACTATATAGTCACATACCCTTGATTGAACTATACATGTATTTCACATTTTATTATCTTAGTTTTATTACCCATTATTTTATTTAGTTATCACTTATTAGAAACTTCTTCACATTGAATGTTTTGGGAACATGACCTAGGGTAACAAGACAAGCCCCTCCACTTGCCTACCCTACATACCCATACTCATCACATGATGAGTGCCAATAGGTAATGTAGTTTTCTAACCCAACCCTAATGAACATAAATCAACCAAAAGCAACTGTGAATTTAGATCTCACAAGAACCTGATAAGTATATAATCACGTGCTTGTGTGTGGGCACACCAACTACACAAAGATCATAAACAATAAGGGTTAGATGAGAAACAAAACAAAAAGAAAGTATCAAATCACTCAACCAAGAACATTGTTGGGAGTACGGATTCAACATGAATCCCAATGCAAGATGAAACGTTTATGGTTAGATTGGACTCCTCATGGATAATTTGAGTCCACAACCAACACTAGTGCCAAGAAACATCCAAGAAAATTGGGTGACATTCAACTAAAGGCAAAAAACCTACATTGATAAAAATCAATGAAATTAAAACCCTAGTTCTAATCAAGTATAAAAACCCCAAATATCAAATAAAATTTGGATTAGGAGTCCACATGCAAAAATGACTAGCATAACAGTTCAAAACCCCCAAACCCCAAACCAAAAAAAAAAGAATGCTCGTTCATGCCCAACCAAGTAGAGCTAGCATACAAAAATGGAGGGGAACACTGGTTGTCTACCTCCTAACACACTAGTACTAAAAATAGACTCAAAAATAGAGATAAGGCATATAAATGGAAGAGCCCTACTTGGCAGCCAAAGGGGGAAAAATGGGAACAATCACATTAAAATTAATCTTTTGCTAAAACTATCAAAATTCTAGGAAAACCAAGGTCTCCTCAAGTTGCATCCAATAAGATTAATCTCGCATCGATCGCACACCTATAGTTCTCACAATGAATTAAAAAAAAACAAACCTTCTTTAGAGGATTTGGGATTTTTTCTCTCAAATTCCAATTCAAAAGTGAGAAGTGAGAAATAATTAGCCTTTTGGGATATATATTCACTTTAAAAGTGAAATATTAAAACAGGAAAATAACTAACTCACTTAAATAAATCCCTTTCTAACCCAGACAAAATTGGGCAATTCCAATTAAATGGAATTCAACTACGACAAAGTTGTCGGTAATCAAAATAATTCAATCAAAAACCAAAATACCCTTAAATATTAAATCACAATATTTTTAATAATTGTCATGATAATGCGGATATCTAAATGCTCAAACACAATACTAATCTCATCACAAAAGCAAATGAATCTGGATTTATTAAATCACTAGAGGGTTTAATTAACAATTAATCGAGATAGGTTGACCATATAGGGACAACATTTGCTAGGTATAAACAACCAAATCACTAACTCCATATGCCACTACCAGTGATATAAATTTGGCACACTAAACAACGTAATCAAGTGCAATTACATATAATAATATAGTCAAAGCAATAAATGCATTGAATCACGTAATTAACCATTTATTTAATTATACTAAAATAATCTATTTACATCACTCACTACATCATATAACATCTCAAAGAAAGAATGAAGTTAACATACATAGCATCAAATCATAGTATCTAGAATCTAAAAGTCCACCATATAATCATAAACTGAGTATATGTTCGAATACAAAATAGCCAGATATCATCATACATCATCATGTCACATTGATAAGCATCATCATGTAGATATGATCAAATTGAAAAACATAGTATCAATGATCTATGATACTAGCAATCAAAATATAGTATTTAACCATCAAGTCATCTCGAATACCATCCAACTTGAGTATCAAAACATCTCTCAAATCCAAATATAACTAGGTACTAAATGCAAACAAAAGAGGAACTACATAAGATAACTAAAGGATGATAATGATAGGGAAATTAAAAATATATTAGAAGTGCAAGAACTTATATCCCCTATCATGGAAATTATAAAAGGAAGAACAAAGAAAAATGTGAAAGTTTTAGTACTACCAAGTACAAAGTCTATGGATAAATTCGATGATCTTGTGACTCTAATGAAAGAATAAGTTATTGCATTGAGTTATCTGAAGAAGACTTGGGAGACATCTCTAGAGTCATAATGAGATAGTTACAAGGTTATCTTTGATAGATTCTAAATTAATGATTACATGTTAAAGATTACACCTTTGACATCTTTATCAAAGGGAGAAAAGAGTGGATATTGCATATTGTAAGAAGGATAATCTAAGGGATAGTAGCGTAAAAGAAATGAGATTAACTAACTCATATAGTTCAAATGTCATAGTGATCTCAAGTGGATTTATGAATAGAAGGAACAAAGTGTATTGCCATCAATGCCAAAAAGGGGAGATTGCTGAGATAATTTGAGTTGGAAGATAAAAGGAGACAATTGGCATCACCTACTATTAGATAACTTAGAGATGGGGGTGGGGTGTGTGTGTGTGTGTGAATTAGTTATCATAGGTCCTTTAAAATAATTTGTACCCTGTTAAACTTATGAACAAATATCTTAATTATACATTGAATTGACCAACAATAGTTTACAACTTAATACATATGAAAATATGAAACACATCCATTCACACATTTAGAGGAGTAATTAATGTGGAAACCCAATTTGGGTGAAAAACACCACCAAAATTATTACCCACAAATAAATTGACTAGATTCTAAAGCTAGCTTTGTTAAGAGCCAACCATGTTAAAGGTTACAAGCATGTCTATTAAATGTGATCCCATTCCAAGATTTTTATCAAAGATCAACTAGATATATCACCCTATTCATGAGTGGCCTTAGTAACAGACTTAATACATTCATTATAATGACACCTTACAAATAATTTACAAATGGGACTATTAGATCCATTTAGTTAAGAGACTTTATGCTACAATGATTTTAAAGTAACATAAATTATCTGTTGAAATAACAACTAGCTTTTCCTATTTAGCTATCCTTTGTACTCAATACTCTTCTTCGCACTTGTCTTTATTCACTTGATCAACACAAACATGTACATTTCACTCAACTCTTTCCTTCACACTTTACTAGCCTCTTCTCTTCTCGATGACTCTTCTTTCTTTGCTTGGTTTTCAACAACAAGCAATAGTTGTTTGAAACTTTAACCTTATTCTCCATCCTTTATTTAAGCACCATTTTTCCATTTAATCTCTTTCATTAGGTTTTCCTTGAATTCCTATCATATGTTTGATGATATGTCAACTTACATATAATGTATCTAACACTTGGTAAAATGTTTTATGCATTGCACCACCTGTGATTCACCTTGGAACTAGAACTTTTCTTGAATCACAAACCTTTCCTTGAATCTCTTCCATATGATCCTAACTAATAAAATTATTTCATAGTTTTTACTAAATAACTTATTATCTTCCTTAGAATCTTGTAGATTAATCCAAGTTCACACTCAATGTTGTCTCACAATTTATTTAATCAAAGTTGTTCTCTAACTTGTTTCCTTTCTTTATTGAATAACTTCATCTTCTAAGTTTGAACTATTCAATCAATTACACTATCTTTCTTAGTAACACTTACTTTATTGGTAGCACTTACTATCTCTATAATAATTACATTTTTTTTCTCAAACTTATGCTTGATACACTTCCGTCAATCAATATCTTTGGTTATTGATCACCATTTCCAAATTAGTAACACACACTTACTCCTTATCTTTTCACTTCACAACTTCAAACCTTTCTTACCAACAAATGTATCTAACTTTTGCATCTTTCAAAATTTTCATCAAGTCATTTAAACCAATAAAACCAATATTACCCTATCAAATATTGATTCATCAACTGCCCATTTAATCTCATACACTTAACATTACTTTACCATTTCACCTTCTAACTTTTACCAACCTTTTCTTTTCTCAACACCACATCATTCAGATGATTTGGAAACTTACATAAATCAATATCCAACTTATTGAATTGTTGATATCCTTCACTCTAATAGGCTTGACATCAATGATAAAATGAAAACTGATCAAACTCCATCGTATTCCTTTTAGTGCTTGGTTTTCTAACTTTGTTCATCATCAACCTCAGTTTATCAATTATAGTAACAATCTCCTCCTTTGGCATTAATGGAAACACATCTGAAATATACCATCCAATACGAACATCAATATAAATAAACACACCTGACAAGACATCTTCCTTTATTAAGTCTCCCCCTTTGATTATGCTTTTCCTTCTTCATTATTAATCTTCAATCTATATTCTATGCTCATCTCTTCTGTTCTTCTCCCCTTGGGATAGTCTTTTCCTTGTATTAATCTCCATTACTCATATTCTCCCCTTATTCATTCTCTCATTCTCTCCTTTAGTATTCATCTCCCCCTTTGACAACAATGATAAAGGTATCTCTAAAACCATCTCAAAACTTCTTCTTTTTTCTATGGAGTTATACCTTATACCACACTTGTACAAATTACTTCTATTTCCTCATACAGTTCACCTTATTCACAATTATAGGCTACTCCTAAAGAGTGAACATCACAATCAACTCATACATAAATATTTTGATAAAGCATGAATTAAAGTAACATGTATCTTCCTCTCATGAAAATTAGATAGGGGAATGACCCCTAATTTACCTCTTAGATACTCAAAAGTATCCTTTGGTGATACAAGGTTGGAAGATAATACGGGATCCTCTAGCTTCCCTTAATTAGAATTACACATGAAAGCCACCAAATAGAGAGAATACAACCAAGTATAGAGGAAAATATGCAACAATGGACATATAATCTTCATTCAACATGCCAAACATAAGGCCTACCTAGTTGAAGCCATATAAGTCATAATTACAATAAAAAATCTTAAGATCTCAAGATTACATAGCCAAGTCTTAGTAATTTCCTTCTATCTAACTTCATTCTTATTTCCTAATCCTAGATCTCTACTTGCATCAAAAAAATTGCATCAAAACCAAACCCACATGTTACTTGAGCTTCCAGGAAATCAGTACACCATGAACAAAGAAAGGAATAACTTTTTCAAATGATGGAATTATGTCCTACACTCTTAGACCAAATATCCATGATAGGTCCACATTAAGTACATGGGTGCATGCAAAGATAAACCATAGACACTAACAACCATTCTTTAAACAACAAAGAGGAACAAAAGAGAGGAAATAGTTTGGGTGATGCAAGATTGCCAAAGTACCCAAGATGATCAGACACCTAGGATAACAAAATATTTGATGTCCACATTAGGTTTCCTTAATACTCTAAGAAGTATCATAAATATCCAACTTAGCCTCAGATCTAAGAGCTATCTTCAACAAGCTTACTCTACAACTAAACCAAACACTCTTTGTAGTCATTTCCTCTGGTGCTCTTACTAATTCTTGTGTTTAAAATATTTCAATCCTTTTTATATTTTTCTTATGAAAATCATTTTTATCATTTTCCTCTTCATCTGACTCTTAATATTGAAAAAAGTCTGAAAAATCAAAGATAGGTGAAATATCCATATCTTCAAGTAATGTTACTTCAAAAGCATTTACATTGTCATATTTCTCCAAGATCTTGTAAGAAAACAAATTCATCTTCATCTTATTGTATGTACCAACTGAAAATCTACTTTTCTTCAAATGAAACATTACCTCATCTTCAACTTCAAAATTCTCATGTCTTCTCCATCTATCCTCTCTGTCTTCATATCCTTGACTATTGTCATTGTTTTGGTCTAAAAGTTTTAATCATAGCATCCCCTCATAGTTTTAGTCATAGCATTACAAGTTGAACTGAGACTTTTGATAAACTTTCTATAAAAACTTACTAATCCATGAAATGATCCAACTTCCCCAATATTCTTAGGTGTAGGCCAATATAGAATAGATTTCACCTTTTTAGGATCCATCTTAAAACCACGAGAAGAAATCACAAAGCCAAGATACACAAGTTCGTCCTTTATAAAAGAACATCTTTTCAGATTTATCAATAGCTCTTCTTCCATTAATCACTTTAAAATTTGTTTGATATTCTCAAGTTCTTCTTCTTTAGTATTTCTATAGATTAATATGTTATCAAGTTATACCATCAAAAACTTACTCAAATATTTGTTGAAAACTTCATATATCAACCCCATAAAAGTATGAGGTGTATTAGTGAAACCATAAAGGCATAACCAACCACTCATACAAATCTTCATTAGTCGTAAAACTAGTTTTCCATTCATCACCTTCTTTGATTCTAATAAGATGATATCCACTTTTCAAATTATCCTCTTTAAAATAATTTTATCAACTCAATATATCCATAATATCTTCCATCCTAGGTAGATGAAACCTATACTTCATTTTTATCTTGTTTACAACTCTAGAATATGTGCCCATTCTCCATTCTCCATTTTTCTTCAATGATAATACAAAAGATACTATACAAGAACTCAAAATTTCTCTAATCAATCCTTTCTCAAGCAATTATTGCACTTGTATATTCAATTCTTCATTTTCTATAAGTGTATGCCTATGTGGTTCTTTATTAGGAAAACTAGCTCCAAGTATCAAATCCATACACTGACATATACTTCTCATACGGAGTAATCCATCTAGAACATAATAATAAATAACATCTTGAAATTCAGCCAAAAAATATCTAAATTTAGGTGCATGCTTAAGTTCATGTCATTTTTCAATATTTCTAGGAGTCAAAGGCAAGAAAACATTTTATTTCTTCATATCTTTCACAAAACTACTTTCCTTCAACTAAACAAAATCTTACAGAAGTGCACTAACTTTCCTCAGATTTCTCAACCAAAGGAAACAATATTTGTTTGTTTCCATTAGCCCAAATGGTATATTGATTCAATCTACCATCATGCAGAGCTTTTTCTATCATATGGATAAGGCATTCCCAACACTATATGACAACAATCCACTTGCATGATATCACACATGAATTCATCAAAGTAATTCCTAATTTTAAATTTCACAAGGCATTGATTACTTATGAGAAATTGGTGTTCATCCTTGATCCAAGAAATGTGATAAGGGTTAGGGTGCTCCAATCTCTCCAAATTCAATTTAGTCACCAATTCCTTAGATGCCAAATTCTCTAAACTAGCATTGTCAATAATCAATTTGCAATAATTATTTTCAATCTTACATCTAGTCTTGAAATGACTTTTCTTGAAAATAGGTTCATTGTCCAACTGCTCATTCCAAAAGGTTCTCATTAGCAGTTTCTCTCCTTTCTCAGTTTCATTAGGTACATCATAATTTTCTTCCTAAATCAAAGCATTTTTGCTAGGACTTCCCATTTTCTTACTAGAAAAGTTACACTCAAAATCTCTATGTCCTTCTTCACCACACTTAAACCAAGTTCCTTTAAACCAAGATCTATCTTCTCTCTTTTCATTACTATTAATCCTAGAGGAACCATTATAAATACCTCTAGTATAGCTACTTATTTCTCTACTTCCACTATCTTCTTTCCATTCCAATTTACCCTTGTCATTATATATGTTTCAGATCTTCTTTTTTCTACATAAGATCTTCCTCTAGTATGTTGAAATCTTCCACCTCTTTGTCTCTGTCTACTCTCTTATTTCTTTTACAAAATTTCTTCATCTTTCAAGACATATAAATAAGCTTCTTCAATACTTTCCATCTTTACAAAGCTAATCTCATCATGCATAGAAGTCCTCAAGCCATCCAAGTATCTAGCATCTTTCTCAACTTCATCATGACCATGTCTACATATAATAGCCAACTATTTAGTATAAAATTTTCACAATCATGTCTTTTTGTCCCAAGTTCTGCATTCTTCTCAACAAACTAACTTGATAATTGATGGGAAGGAATTTCTTTTTCAATTTACTAACCATCTTTACCCAGGTCTTGATCTTTTATTTTCTTCTTCTTTGTCTATTAGTTTGCAATAATTCCCACCAAAGAGATGCATGTCTTTTTAAAAGTGTGGTTGCGTTCTTGACTTTCCTATCCTTAGGAAAGCTTTCATAATTGAAACACTTCTCAATATTAGATATCCAATCAAACAAAGCATTAGTATTAAGTCTTCCATAAGTAGAAGGTTCAAATATAGGTCTAGCATTCTATCTATTCAAAGCTCTCAAAGGCCTTTGCTCATCTTGTTCAGCCCCAGGTTTAGGATTTGGTGTTGTTGTTTCTTTTTCTTCGTCACTAACATCCTCAAGATACACTCCTCTTCTTTAGAACGTTTCAACAACTTCAAGTCTAGTTACAATCTATCTCAACATATATATAATAGAATTATATTAATTTCCTCTACCTCAAACCATATTGATAATAGTTCCTACAAGAAACACATTCTCTTCAAGTTATAGGTCAGAATCAAGTTCTTCTACCCTACAACTAATCTTCAACCAGGTTCTGCATGATCCCAATCTTTGCAAAGAAAGAGACTAGTTGTGATACCACCTAACATAAGGCTAAAGGATAATAGAGGATCCTCCAAATACCCTTGCATAGGTTTACACATGAAAGCCACCAAATAGAAATTTAACACAACAAAGTATTCATGAAATAATGTAACAATGGACATATAATCTTTATTCAACATGCCAGGCATAAGGCTTAGCTGGTTGCATCTATATATGTCCCAATTACAATCAGTGAGATTAAGAGCTCACTCTAGCTAGAGATTCATGTGGACGTCTATTACATTGAATTGGCTGAAGTTTGAGGGGCACCGAGCAATATTCTCTATTACTTGCTCTATTTTTCATGGTTACACAGATGCTCAAAAGTTGCTTTGTATAAGGAAGATGAGGGGCGGTGCAAAAAAAAATGCCACATTCTACGATGGTGACATGGGTATTTATATTCTAAAATTCTTTTTAGAAAATGTTTCTTTAAACATCTCATGCTTCTCTTAATATTCCCTACCATTAATTGTTTAGATTTCCCCAAATTGATTGTGTGTGAACTGTGGTATATTTAATAGGTGTGTACGAGAACTTGTACAAACAAGGCTATGGAATGGGCTTGTGCAACTTTGAGTACAATATTTCTCAACAACATACTTGCTTGTACAAACTTCTTCCAAATCCACTGCATCAACAACCCATAAGTTAGACACCATTGAATTATTCTTAAAACTTACTAAATGGTAGTGACATTGATGTGCTTTAAGCTATTCTAATATAGTGCAAGCCATCAGATTCAAATGGGCTTGTGCAGAATAAAATATCATACAACATGTGATTATTGTAGGGATTTTAAAAGATGTCATGGCTACACTTCTAGCTAAATTAACTCTTTGCTTGAAGTAAAAAAATTAGAGGCACCTTCACGATTTGTTAACCTAGCTCAATTTTGATAGATTTCTTCAATCAATGGAAACAAAGATTTTGATTCTCCAATGAATATTGGTCCAATAGTTAACAATAGAAACAAAAAAATTGTAATCCAAGCCAATTAATGGTTGAGGTGCATAAATTTGAGAGCTACTATAATTTGGGCATTTTGAGCATTTTGGAGATTTTTTTTTTTTTTTTTTTTGTATGCAACTAAAATTACCTTTTGAAAATTTTTCTTGAATTTTTATTTCAAACCATCAATTTTTTCTTTTCTATTTTCTACTATGATTAATAAGATTTTAAATAAATAGCTTTTTTAAATTTTAATAAATATACTGAAAATGCAAAATTTAGAAAAGATTGAAAACTTATAAAATTCTTCAACTCTATTGGTTACAAATTTTTTAATGGAACTCAATAGTTTGATACATGTTCCCACCTATAGAAACTAAAAATAGATAAAACAAGATTTGAAGAGAACAAGTGACAACCCTTGAGGCTTGAGGGTTGTGAGGACGATTGCGATATCTTCCTCCACATCCTCATTTGTAAGGACTAAACTGAGGATGATTGGGACATTTCCTCAAATGAGTGCACGACTATCCAAAAAATGGAAATTAATGCAACCACTATAAAGAGGTTCTGATAGATGATGCAAACATCCCATTAATGGTAAATTGTATAAAAATATTAGTTTGAAAGCTTTGATGCACATATTCAATAGTAATTGAAAGATTTGATGCACATATTTAATAGTAATTGAAAGCTTTGATGCACACATTTAATAGTAATTGAAAGCTTTGATGCATGTTTGCATTGATAGTTCTCATCACATTGGGCTGATTAAGGTCAGACACTTCTCTATAATGTCATATGCAACCACTGCAAGTCCATTTTGCACAACTTATAAGTATTTTGTGGTTATATATTGCTTTTGAAATAAAAAGTGACAAAAAACTATAGTACTAAACATACTATGATTTTTCAAAACATAATAACTATTTGCATAAACAAGCCAACCCAAGTCTAAGAATAAGTTGTAAACTAGCAAACAAGACAATTGTAAAAACATATAAACAAACTAGGGCTAAAAACCCCTAGAGACCTCCACATTATTTCTCATCCTTATATTTTCCTTTCTCAATAGGAAGTACCCTAGCCCAATCCTCAACAAGAAACTTATACACCTAAATTTGGTGTCCTCCATGTCTAGCCCCACCTTATTCTTCCCTTGTGCCAATAATTGGAGAGTAGTTGTAGTATCATGGATAACCTTTAAGGAAAATTTAGAGGAGTAAAACCCATCCTCTAAAAATTTGACCCTTTTCTCCATCTGTGCATTCTTTTCATTATGTTCCTCCTCTTTCTCCTTGTTTCCTTTTTCCACATTCTTAAACAACTCCTTAATCTTTATCAATGGTTGGTTCTGATCCTACAAAACCTGGGGGTTAGCAAAAACATTGGTTTTTTCCTTAGCCAGAGAGGAGATGGTGATAGGGGAGGTATCCACTTTATTGTTGTCCCCATAGAAGGTGATAGGCTACAAGGTAAAACTAGCTAACACATGAGTAGTCTCAGTCATTTTGACATTGCCAGAAGACACCTGGGTGTCATCAATAGAGTTTTCACTTTTTTCTTTCTCCTCATTCACCTTTTCTCTCTTGGAGTCAGAATGTTTCTCCTCCTCCAACTCTCTCCCATTATTCTCAGAATTTTCCTCCTCTGCCTCCTCAACCCTAAATCTATTGGCCTTTTGTTTATACCTTGCTTGTGACTTGGCTAGCCTCCTTGATCTTCTCCTACAATTTCCTCCTCCTCCTCCTCCTCATCCCCAAGATCCACCTCCACTAGCTTTTCAATTTTGATTTTTTTTACTACCCTTCTGTTCAATTACCAGGTCTGGGTTTTTTATTATTATTATTATTATCCTTACTACAGGAAGGGTGTGGCATGTGGATTCTAGTTCTAGTGTTGGTACTCATAGCAGAATTCTATTGGTGGCATTGATTATCAACAAAAATGACCCTAGAGGGATAGAGGGCAAGATGAAACTAGTAAAGTCTAAAAATCAGACCTTGATGAATGATAGTGAAATTATTACCCTTACTTCTCTTCTCCCTAACATCATTAATCATGTCCTCAAGGGAATGTAATAGAAAGAATGGAATAAAAATAAAGTCTCTATTTCTAAAATGGTTTGGGAGAGGAATGTGATAATAATAATAGACTCCAAGCCTACCTTTGAGCGTGAGGTACTTCATGATTACTAGATAGACATCATCCCAAGGAGTCGACAACTTATCCCTCTGGAAGCCTCCCCTGCAACGAATAGGTTCTTCATTATCATCAAAAAAGTAATTCATGCTAGCTTCGTTTGCCATTTTTGTAGCCTTCTTCCATTTTTTCCCCTTCAGGGACAAACTAGTGGCCATAGCAATAACCTCCTCATTTACTTGGAACAAGATACCATTTATGGTAACTCTTTAGTCCTTCCACCCATTTACAAACTAAAGAGCACAATTTTCATCGTAACCCACCATTGCCTGCATATAAGGAATAAGCCCCCTTCTTTTAGCATGAACCAGGTTGCCATCCTCTCCTTAAAATATTCTATTTTTGTTGGCTCTAATCGATTCAAATCTCCACCCATTTCTTCTTCATTGATCCTTGACCCCCTAATCTCAGTAATTTGCATCTAAGCCTTCTTACCCTTAAGCTTGTTGACCACAGTGATATTTTTAATCAATAACAACATTGCAGGGTTTAAAATAACATCTCAAGGATATTTAATCATCCTACAAGCATGGTTTCGAGGTGCTTTGAAATTCCATACCTTTTAATTATGGGATTCGTGCATACTTTGCATCATAACTCTAACATCCCTAAAATCCTTGACACTATTCATAATGATTTTTTTCATACTCTTAAAAAGAAAGTGTTTAAAATTCAGCATTATGTTTCCATAATTGCGAAAAAACTCTTGCCTCAAATTGCGTCTATTTATCATCAAACTCATACGAAGGTGTCTTGTCATTTTTCCTTTGTACTTCTCCTTAATTTTAGCAAGCTTTGCCTTCCTAGAGATGATACTACCAAATTTGGCACTAATCTTTATTTGTTTAGCCAAGCTCAATTTTTGGTCGCCACCCTTTCCCTACAAATCAGGGCCTTAATCTCCTCCTTTAGGATATCCATGCTTCTCCAACATGTCATTTCTTTTAACTCAAACCTCATGCCAGCAATAGCATCCACCACCATATTGCCTTCTCTGTATATGTGCTATAACTAGACTTTTTCCATCCCACTTAGGATATGTCTAATATCCGTGATAATGTTTTGGATATTCCAACCTGGCTGAGAGACTCCCTTCACCATATCAATTATTAATTTAGAATCACCTTCTATATTTATTTCTTTTATTTGCAATATCATTAATCAATTGTAGACCCCAGAGTAGAGCCATCACTTTAGCCATATTATTACTTCGTCCACCAATTTTCCTAGAATAGACTAGCAACACTTCACCATTCCCATTCCTCAGCACTCCACCCACTGCCCCAACACCCTCTCTTGCAACTCCATCAAAGTTTAATTTAAGTTGAGTTATTGTTGGTGGTTTCCATCTTGTCTTTTGTCTCTTTATTGCCTTAGATTCATCAAAGTGATTAAAGTCCTAGTGGATACCCCATCTTTTCGCTATTTGGTATTCTTTCCTTCCTAGTTCTTCCTTCGGTGTCTTACATTTGGTAATCATTATATTTTCCTTTAGCAGTTTCTCCATAATTCCCATAACTACCTCCATAGGCCTTTCCTCTTCCCTAAAGATTCTATTATTTCTTTCCTTCCATATATGCTAGCAAATTTGTGGTGGAACAATTCTCCATAGAAATATCAACTTGGGGTGATAAAAGGGGCAATCCCAATTTTCAACAAATTGACTCAAATTTTCCTTCAGCACCCAACATAGTCCAAATTTCTCCCACACTAATGACCAGATCTTTAGAGTATATGGGCATTTAAGGAATATGTGAGAGATACTCTCCTCTTTTTCTTTACAAAGATAACATTTCTTTGTGATAAAGAAACCCCTTCTTTTAGATTGTCCAATGATAATATTTTACCATGTTGAATAGTCAACTAGAAGAAGGTGATTTTTGGCAGAAGATTGCTAATCCTGACTTTATGCCATGTTGTGGGACAAAGGTCCTTACAAAAGAGAAGTTTGTAAGTAGATTTGATAGTACAATGGCCACTAGAAGTTATATACCACACAAATTTATCCTCTTGTATTAGAAGTGGGAGCCTTTGAGCTTCCATCAACTCTTCAAGTTCTTTAAGTAGTTGAATATCTTCCAGAGGACAAATATCTTTTCCTAATTTCTTCCACTTCATTCTAGGGTCAGTATAATCCACCACTCTTAGCCCCACCTTTGCCTTCAATGTTTCCATTAGTCTTCTAAATTTGTTGTAAGCCAACGGTTTTGCCCCAGTCCAATTGTCCTCCCAGAACCTGATGTTGTGCTCACTGCCCATAATCCATCTCACCCCTTCCCTAAGTATTCCTCTGCTTTTGACAATATTCATCCAAATCTTGGATCCTCCTAGGAGGTCAATATTAAAAATATTATAAGTAAATAGGGATTTAGGTAGGTATTTAGCTTTCATGATCTTACTCCAATGTGTGTTGTTTTCTCCCAGCCTCCATCCAATTTTGGCAAGAAGGGATTTATTCAGGTCTTTGAGTCTTCTCACTCCCAAACCACGCTTCTCCTTTGGTTTGCAAACATCCTCCTAATTGACAAGATTTAACTTGTTCTTTTCCTCCATTCCTGACCAAAGAAAATTACTATGTATTCTCTCAATTCTGTCCACCATGTAACTTTGGTTTATTTTAAAAAGGGATATAAAGTAAATTAGGATGCCCTGGAGACACACACAAAGTAGTTGTAGTTTCCCCACATTATTGATTCCATCCTGCTAGTTTCTTTTGGATTCTTTCAACAATGGTATTCCAGAAGTTATTTGTTACCTCCTTGGTGGTTAAAGGTAAACCAAGGTAAGTATCTGGGAGATTACCCAACTGACAACCTAAAATGTTTCTAATTTTCCTCTACATAAAAGCATCAGTGTTAAAAAAAAAAGTTTAACTTTAGAGTAATTTATTTGCTAACCTGAGCTGTCTTTGTAGTTTCTAAGGATATTCTTCCATGCTCTAGCTTCCATTATAGAGGATTCTCCAAAAAGAAAAGTGTCATCTACAAATTGTTGTGACACTTCAGTTTCAATAGTGGTGGTAGGTTTAATGCCTTTAAGACAACCCATATGTACTAGTTTGGTAAATGATCTACCTAACACCTTTGCCACCATAATGAAGAGGTGGAGAGATAGCAGGTCCCCTTGCATTAATCCTCTTCTCGTTTCAAAATTACCCCAAGGAGAGTCGTTGAGAAGAACCACATACTAGACAGTACTCACCATCATCCTAATGAGGTTTATGACCTTTTTGTTAAACCCCACTCTTTTAAGAACATCATAAAGAAAATCCCATCTTACCTTATCATTCACCTTAGAGATATCTAGTTTTAAGGCCATTCCAGGTATTTCATTTTTCTCCATAGAATGTATGATCTCATGAGTGGTTATTTATTGTTGAAATCATTGTTGTTTGGTTTATTTTTCTGGGTCGATCATATTGTAATGTCTATTTTACTTTTCTTCTTTTTGGTTGCCGGTTAATTAGTTTTCATTGTGAGATTTATTTACAATTCAACTGTAATAAAAAATATTTTAATGAAAAAAAAATTGCTCTTCACATTATTTGTCATTTTTTGTACTTTGTAAAAGATTTTAGATTTCTTTATAAAAAAATTATGGATTCTCCCACTACTTTGTCTTGGTGTTCTATATGGGATAGGCACAAAACAAAGTCAATTTTTTTTCTACATTCACAAAAAACATACCCATTGTTTTTGCAAGTTTTTTGTTATTTTTGACTACAAACTACACAGATCATGAAGATCAAATGCTGAAATTTTCAAAAAAATCCATGATGTTTTCAATTTTTTGAATATTAGTCAACTGCATAGTTTGAATATTGTAACACAGTATTATCATATCATTCTCTAACATTTATTATTCTATTATGCAAATATGTTTCTATGTTCTCTTCTTAAAATTGATCTGTCATTTGTCTCTCTTTCTTATAGAAAATATATTTCTATTATTTTCTCATTAATTCACATATTTCTCTTTCATTATTTGCCAACAATTTCATGTTAGTAAAGAAAAGCAACTCTTATCACACAAAGACACGCGAGTTATTAGTCTTTTTACTAGATCAAATATTACTTGATCAACTTAGATTAGTGTCTACATTAATTTCTTTTTAAATTTATAAAAAATAATAATTTTTTGTTTGATTTTATGTGGTTTAATAACAAATAGATATAGATCATGAATATTAAGCTACTAATAATTTCTTCAAAAATCTATTATGTTTTGAAATTGTGGATTTAGTATAGAGTTTAGCTGCTTAAAAATCAAATTAAAAAATTACTATATTAATTTTTTTAAAAAAAATTGATTCATACAAAGATTAACTTATGAATAAGAGTTCTAATTGATAATAATCTTACCCTCAAAATATTATATTTGTGAAGAATATGAATCCATTATTTAAAAAAGAACACAAACATGTTCCTAGCTATTATTTCACAGAATAATCTACTAGAGATACTTTTCCACTCACCCGGTTCCGTGAGTTGTTATATATACCACTCATGTTGACCACCGCTAGTTTTATAAGAAAATTGTCCATCTCATCACACTTCCTTTATCCGAGCATCGATGGCAACAATTGTCTGTCCTCTTCATCAACGGTGAGAAGGGAGACGATTTGTAACCATCAAGTGTAGAAGCGAGGGGAGGGGAGAAGCCGGGGGGTGGAGTCACCATCAACTGCCACCCTATCAACTGTAGAAGCCCTCCTTGAAGCCCGTGGAGGGGAGAAGTGACACCATCACACGGGCTTCTACACTTGATGGTGACTCCACCCCCCGCTTCTCCCCTCCCCTCGCTTCTACACTTGATGGTTACAAATAGTCTCCCTTCTCACCGTTGATGAAGAGGACAGACAATTGTTGCCATCGATGCTTGGATAAAGGAAGTGTGATGAGATGGACAATTTTCTTATAACACTAGGCGAGCGCCCCCAACTTACAAACAACTCCCCAATTTTCTTTTGGAAAAGCTAATTCCAGTAAGCATCGTCCATGGCCGCCTTGTCTCTGCAAGGATATCTTATAATGTGGGTGGGTATTAAGGGAATGTTGACAGTACCCTTGCTCTCCGGAGAAGTTAAAAACAACGCCCTCCTTTGCCTCAATTGCGGGCCACTTTTCACCATCTTCGCCATTGGTGATGCAGGTATGCTACTTTTGCTTGCAGAGAAAGGGTATACACAGTTCATGGAGCTCACGAGGGAACAGCCACATCCACAGCCTCGGCCATTTCATGTATATCGCTTGCATTTGTTAGAGCACTGGAAAGAGATTTTCTTTCTCATTCTTTACGTCGTCTCATCTGTAGTAATATTAAGTATGATCTATGGCCTTCGCGGACGCTGCAAGCTGCCATAGAATTGAAGATCTTCTCTTCAATGGTATGGATATGGGAGATTTCTTCAGTCCACTCATTTCATCTATGTTTACTTTTGTAGAGGCCAATATATATGTTTGCATTTTCAGTTCTCATCGATTCAGGTCGGCCTAATTTGAAAATTGATTGCTCTTATAATCTTCTCTGTAATGTCATATGCAGTCACGGCAAGTCCATTTTGTACTGCTTATTAGTATTTTGTGGTTATATATTGTTGAAACCATTGCAGGTTTGGTTTGTTTTTGGGTCAACCATATTGTAATCTCTCTTTTACTTTTCTTCTTCTTAGATGCTGGTTCGTTAGTTTTTATCATGAAGATTTAACTATAATTCAATTTAATCGAAATTATCTCAATAGTAAAAATATATTAAATATTATTCATCTTTCTTATTATTAGTCTTTTTTGTCTTATTATAGATTTTTTTTTCCATTATAAAATAGTTATGGATACATTTTCTACTTCTTCTTGGTGTTGTATATTTGTGCAATTCTATCAATCTATTTATTATTTAACTCTTGAAATGACTCAATATTACCATACCATTCTCTAAAATTGACTACTATACTATACAAATATGTCTCTAAGTTCTCTTCTTAAATTCTACTTTGACTTTGTACACACTGTTAGGATAAACCATGGACAGAAATAAAAACTACATGCAAATATAACCAATAACAGAAAATAATAGAACACACAGAAATGAACACAAGGCACCAAGATTTAACGTGGTTCACCCAATCCTTGGGCTACGTCCACCAAATAGCAAGTCCGATCTTATTACAATCCAGTGATTACAACCTGATTACAATCCGTAATCCCTTACATCCGTAATCCCTTACAGCTCAATACCGCCGCAAGAACCAATTTCGTATCACCACATATGAAAAATACCCAACCCTAAGCCCTTTTTATACAAGTATTAAACTGCTTTAGGGTTATAACATGTCGGCCATAATATGTCGGCTACCATGTCGGCTACTTCCCAAAAAAAAAATTCTTAGCAAGATGAATGGCACTCTGACTATCTGTGAACAAATAATTATCCTTCTGAGGATGTCCCAATTCTTCCAAGAAGAACTGAAGCCATAGCATCTCTTTGGCTGCCTCTGTAGCAGCAACATACTCTACCTCTGTAGTGGAGAGAGCATTAATCTTCTGTAGCCTAGAAACCCAGCTCACGGCTGCCCCACCAACAGTAAAGACATAACCTGTAGTACTCTGTCTGGTATCAATATCCCCAGCCAAATCTGAGTCAACATAGCCCTGTAAATCAGTAGTAGAGCCCCCAAAGTGTAAACACTTATTGGATGTTCCTCTCAAATATCTGAGAATCCACTTGACAGCATTCCAATGCTCAAATCCTGGATGACTCATATACCTACTAACGACTCCCACTGAATGTGCAATATCTGGCCTAGTGCATACCATAGCATACATCAAACTTCCTACAGCTAAAGCATAGGGTACCTTGGACATCTTATCCTCCTCTTCCTGTGTCTTGGGACACATCTCCTTAGTCAATTTCAAATGACCAGGTAAAGGTGTGCTGACAGCTTTAGCATTCTCCATAGAGAAACATTGCAACACCTTCTCAACATAATCAGCTTGAGATAGCGTCAATGTTCTGTTCTTCCTATCTCAGCAAATCTTCATACCAAGGATTTGTTTTGCTGCCCCCAAATCCTTCATAGAAAATGCATGTGCTAATTGGCATTTCAACCCCTTAATATGATCCATGTTAGAACCAACTATAAGCATATCATCAACATATAAACATAAAATAATGTAGCTATCATCATCCAACCTCTTAAAATAAACACAGTAATCTGAATGACACCTATTATATCCATGCTCATGCATAAAACTGTCAAATTTCAGATACCATTGTCGAGGTGCTTGCTTCAAGCCATATAAACTTTTCTTCAATTTGCACACTAAGTTCTCCTTACCTTTGACCTCAAAACCGTGTGGCTGAGCCATATATATTTCTTCATCCAAATCATCATGAAGAAAGGCTGTTTTAACATCCATCTGCTCTAAATGCAAATCTTCAGTAGCCACAAGACTTAAAACAGTACAAATAGAAGTCATTTTAACAACAGGAGAAAATATCTCATCAAAATCAATTCCCTTTTTCTGTGCAAATCCTTTTACAACTAACCTGGCCTTAAATCTTTTCTTACCTCCTTCCTCTTCTTTCAACCTATAAACCCATTTATTCTGTAAAGCCTTTTTACCTGCAGGCAACTTGCACAGATCCCATGTCTTATTTTTCAGCAAAGAGTTCATTTCATCTTTCATTGCAGACTCCCACTGAATCTTAGTATCCACCTGCATAGCTTCATCATAACTTTTAGGTTCACCAACATCAGTAAGTAAAATAGAATACAAAGAGGGAGAAAACCTTTGTGGAGGTCTAATTGGCCTTGTTGACCGTCTAACATTCACTGGTGTGTGTGGTATTTGTTGTTGCACATCATGAGGAATGGCTGGAACGTTAGCTTTTGGAGTATCATCCAGTACTACATAATCATCTTCTTTCTTCTCATGTTGCTGCAACAGATCTTTGTACAACACCTTTTCATTGAATATGACATCCCGGCTTCTTATAATTTTATGATTTTCAAAATCCCAAAGCTTATAGCCAAATTCATTAATGCCATATCCAACAAAGACACATTTCTTTGATTTAGCTTCTAGCTTGGTTCTATTTTCAGAGTCTATATGAGCAAAAGCTTCACAACCGAAGGTCTTGAGAAAAGAATAACTCACCTTCTTACCAGTCCATGCTTCCTCTGGAATACCACAACCCAAAGGAGTAGAGGGACCTCTATTAATCAAATATACTGCAGTATTGACATCCTCCGCCCACATGTGTAAGGGCAATCCAGCATGCAACCTCATGCTCCTTGTGCGCTCCATTATAGTCCTGTTCATGCGTTCAGCCACTCCATTTTCCTGTGGAGTCCTTGGAATAGTTTTTTGTCTACGAATACCATTAGTGGAGCAATAATCTTCAAATTCATGACTGCAATACTCACCACCATTATCAGATCTGATACATTTTAATTTCTTACCAGTCTCATTTTCAACCAAGCATTTCCATTTCTTAAAAATTTGAAATACATCAGATTTCTGTCTAAGGAAATAAACCCATACTTTTCTAGTTCATCATCAATAAATGTAACATAATAATTAGAGCCACCAAGGGAAGATACCTGAGCCGGTCCCCATACATCTGTATGCACAAGCTCTAATTTCTCCTTTTTGTTTTCCTTCCCTGTCTTTACAAAACTCACTCTCTTTTGTTTTTCATACACACAACTTTCACAGAAATCCATATTCACACATTTTAGACCTGGTAAAACTTTCCTTGAATGAAGTACTTTCATACCTTTCTCACTCATGTGCCCAAGTCTATTGTGCCACAGCGCTGTATCAGAATCTACAGCAGCTATTTGTTCTCCCTGCTCAACTGCAGTAATTGTTCCTAAATATTCATTTTTCTCTGAAACAATCAAAGTAGAAGGAACAATATGACCTGTACAAAGATATAAGGTGCTTACTTTCACATCTTTTGCTACTACAAGGGAACCTTTTGAAACCTTCCAATTTTTATCATTAAAAGTAACTACACAACCCTCATCATCGAGTTGCCCTGCTGAAATTAAATTTCTACTTAGTTTTGGAACATGTCTTACCTCATGTAGTAGCCAATGATTCCCATTCTGCAACTTAATCTTAATTTTTCCCTTTCCAACAATCTGACAGGGTTCATTATCTCCCAAATAAACAAGCGCAAAATCCCCTTGGACATAATCAATAAAATAACCTCTATGAGGTGTAGCATGAAAAGAAGCACCAAAATCTAAAACCCATGAATCATCGACACTCTCTAAAGACAGAAGCAAAGCATCCTCTTTGGATTTGTTACTTACCACATTTGCCTCTTTGTCTCCATCTGATTTATCTCCTTCATTTTTCTTTCGAGTCCAGAAATCTTTCTTTTTGTGCCCTGGTTTCCCACAGTACCAGCAATCATTTGGTCCTCTCGACTGAGACCTCCTCCCCTTTGACTTTCCTCTTGATTTCCCACGATTTTCAGAGTTACTTCCTCTTTCAGTCGTTCTGCCCCTGCTTTGTGCATTTAAAGCACTTCTTGATGTAGATCCACCTGAGGATTTTATACGAGTTTCCTCACTTAATATAACACCGATCACATCATCATATTTTAGGGTACTAGATCCAGGAACAGAATTACTCACCGTCATTCCAGCTTTCAGGCAAAGAACACAAAATCAAGAGAGCCCTAATTTCTTCATCAAAATTGATACCCACAGAAGATAATTGACTAGTAATAGTATTAAACTCATTTAAATGATCTGCAACAGATCCACCTTCTGCCATTTTCATATTAAATAAATGCTTCATGAGAAATACCTTATTTGAAGCAGAGGGCTTTTCATATAGTGTCGCTAGGGTTTTCATCAAATTTTCTGTCGTCTTTGCTTTTGTAATATTAAATGCCACCGATGGTGCCAAGCATAACCGAATGCTTCTGAGTGCCTTTCTGTCCAAAAGATCCCATTCAGCCTCTGACATAGTTCCTTGGTTCTTGGCTTTTCCTTCCAACGGCTTCCATAAATCCTTCTGATATAAATAGTCTTCCATTTGCATCTTCCATAACTGGAAGTTCTGCCCATTAAACCTGTCAACCCTCAACTTACCCTCATCTGCCATCGCTCCCACTCAACTGTGAGACTCCCACTTAACCGTGAGACTTTCCTGCAGAGGATAACTGAAAGACAACCTTGCTCTGATACCACTTGTTAGGATAAACCACGGACAGAAATAAAAACTACATGCAAATATAACCAATAATAGAAAATAATAGAACACACAGAAATGAACACAAGGCACCAAGATTTAACGTGGTTCACCCAATCCCTGGGCTACGTCCACCAAACAACAAGTCCGATCTTATTACAATCCAGTGATTACAACCTTATTACAATCCGTAATCCCTTACAGCTCAATACCGCCGCAAGAACCAATTTTGTATCACCACATATGAAAAATATCCAACCCTAAGCCCTTTTTATACAAGTATTTATGAAGTATGTACAGTACTTTCCTGATCAGTCACCACAATCTAACACACACTACTCTTCCTTCTGAATTCAAGGTCTTTTAATATTGATCTATCATTTGGCTTTCATATGGGGAAAAACATTTCTATTGTTTTACCATTTATACACATATTTCTTTTCATTATTTGCCAACAATTTTGTCATAGTATGAAAAATCACTCTTATCATACAAAGACTAGTTATTAATCTTTTACTATAGAAAATATTAATTAACTGGTTACATAAAATTTATCTTTTCAAAAATTATAAAATATAATAATTTTTGCCTAATTTTGTGTAGTTTAATAACAAAGGGATATAGATTATGAATATATAATCATTAAAAAATTCCTCTAAATCTTTTATGTTTTGAGATTTTAGAAATTGTAGGTTTAATGCACAGTTTAAAAATCAAGTTAAAAAATTATTATCTATTTCTATTTTAAAAAAATAATAATTTATGAATGAGAGGCCTAATTGGTAATCATGTTACCTTCAAAATATTGTATTTGTGAGAGGTATGTATATAAATTGTGATGCAAATATTTTTAAAAAAATCTACTATTAAAAAAATATCATCATAGCTATAATTTCATAGAATGATCTATTAGAAATTTTTATAAGTGATTAAAAATTACACAAATCGTACTTAGCTCAGTTTGTTGTATCCAATTACTAAAATAACATAGTGATATCTTCCTTAGAATTTAATTGTATATTGTTATTGACCTAAACATGACCATACTATTGTTAGTTTTGGTATTTGTGTGTGCTACAGATTACAAAAATAAAAATAAAAAAATTGTGGAAGGGCCCATGATCTATTGGTGAAGTTGAAAAGTTCACAACAAAGAATTCATGAAGAATGTGGGAATTTTTTGCAACCACTTACATCTTGTTTTATTTGTTAACTATATGAATAATTGTGATTTTTGAACATATCTTATAGAAATATTGATTGTTTTTATAAATTTGATATTTATAATTTTTTAAAATAGACTCTGGCAAAAAGTTGATTGTTCTTAACCAAAGAAACTACGGAAAAAAAATTGGAACCTAAAAAAACAAAATAAATTCAGAATTTTGAAGTATCAATTTTTCGTATTCTATATTTTTTATAACATATTGAGATAATAACACGTTTTGTCTCCATAGAGGCCCGTCTTTCCCTGTACTCGAAATGGTGCCACTACTACTGTATCAGCCCTAATTCACCGGGCTGGACAGTTTTCCTCTCCACTCCGACTGGTCTCTATGACACCGAGTTTACTGTTTTTCGTAAAAAAGATGTAGTACCATCTGGAGAGTCTGAGGAAGATATGAAGCAGGAAGGGATGCCAATCCTGTGCTATATTACCCATTTGTAGATTTCTTTTTGGGCCAAATCAAATATTTCCTTCAGAAGGGTATTATTCAAAGCAGCATGTTCTCAGATTGTATGTTCAAAATTCCAAAGAATGATTTCATGAAATTACATTGGGGTTGTCGCACTGCGAGCGATCCTTAGTTTGGGTGCTTTCCAGAAACCAGCCTCGTAGTAGGTTTTCAACTTCAGAGGCAACTCAGAGATTTTAACACCGTGTAAAATAATTTGTTTGAGATTGGTTCTCGTCGTTTGTAGCGATGAATTGGCAATGGCTGAATGGGTAGAAGGGATTTGGGTGTTAGATTTGGAGACAGCGAAAATATTTCCAGGGGTTTTCTCCAGCATTTGTGCCTCAACTGTGAAAGGCATGTCCTTTTCTCTACCCTGTTTCCAATTTTGATATTTTCTTATTCATTTCTATTCTACCATTATCCATAAAATTGGAGAATGCTTGTAAATGTGCTTATCCACTGCCTGGGAGTAATCGACAGTAAATTCGTTTACTTCACCTTTTAGAGTAATGGAGGCTGTCGTAACAGCTACACAGAAAAAATATTTTGCAAGTTGTTTTTCATCAAATCCTAGGAGGAAATCCCCTCTTGTTGAAGTCTGGAGATCATCTCTGCCATATTGTGAAATCATGTCCACTGATAAACTTGATTACCATGGTTTTGTCTTCCCTGTCAATTTGGAATCACTGACAATTACATGATATATATAATGCTAATTTAATTTATTTCTGCGCTAAATTACAAAGGAAACTTGTATCACGGAGGCGATATTTTTGGCACCTATGAAAAGCTCTAAGGATTATATATTCAGTCTATAAAATGTTCATTTTATATTAGTTTTAATTGTTATCTCCAAAATTTGGGAATAATTTTGCCATCCTAGAACAATAACCTCATGTCTCTCTGTTCTAGAAAGTTTGAAACTAGTAAAAAAACTCTCTTTCCTGAACCACGCCCATTTCCGGAGCTCTTTTTTTGCTAAAGGCTGTTTGTATGTTACCAGTGGTTAACTAAAAAATTTAGACACTTTTTTGATGAGTTTTGTGAAACAATTTTTTAGTGCTCATGAGAATCATGTTTTTGGTAAGATAGCATTCCAGTAGATGCCTAAAACTCAAGATTGTCCACCATATTTTTTCTCTTTGCATACATGTTGATAAGCTTATTATGAAAAATTGTGCATATATTACATGTAAATTGACTCTTGTGGAGGAATGGGCCCATTTGCGCACAGACTTTCGATACGCCTTATTAAAAATAGTTGGTGCCAAGTGATGCCATTTTATTATTTTCCAAATCACTAACGTGTCTGTAAACTAACACATCAACTCAAACAACAAGTTTCATAACTCCTCCACAATTTCAGTTCGCATGACTTGAAAAGCTAGTGCATGCATCAGTAGAAATAATCTGTTTTTAATATTTAATAGTTTTCAAAAAACCAAAACTTGCCTGCTGGTGAAAGCCTTCTACAGTGTCACACATGTAGTGTGGGTGAAAATGGTTTCTTGTAATTATTCATGATCTTCCTAATGGAAAGGATGGGGCCAAACAATTTAGTACACCATATATAGCTGCTTTACTGAGAGACTCGAGCTGCTTAACAGCTCTTATATTGTCTAGTTGCACAATAATGCTGTTAAGGTTTCCAAACTAACATCCTCCGCAGTTCCTTCAGAACTGTTGATTTTGCACGCTAACCTTTCAATTTATTGGAATTAGTTTGATATTTAACATTTTGTATCAGCAACGAAAGTTGTAAGAGAATATATACTTACGTGAATATGATGATCGGTAACAAGTGACAGATAGGTTAAAAAAATTAAAATTGACACATAAAACGTCTGAGTGATGTCTGTTTGTTTCACCGATGGGCCATCCTATATGAACTTTCTTGTTAACTCTAAAGTTCTAGTTGTCCAAAAGTTTGGTGGTACAAAATTTAATTTAATATAATTCTTTCAACCTTTTTTATGTTCTTCGTAATTGATGAAACAATAAGAAAACAATTTACAAACTGTGGAATCTCAAATGCAATTAATTTATCTACTCACATAAACATCCAAATCTACACAGAAAATAAGTCAATAATACTCTACACGCTTATCTGCCCTTTCAAGCTCGAAGGTTCATGATATTTATACAGTAAGATGAAACTTCTAGATCCACAAAATATGGAATAAAAGCTAATAACTATTTGAAATCTTAGCAGAATGTTAATTCAGATAAAAACCTGTTCACAGAAACTTTAGTATCTAAAATCTGAATATCTGCTGGAGATTTTGTCGCTTGCATGAGACTCTCTGGGTTAAAAGTTTTATGACCTCCCGTTCATAAATCTTCAATCTGATTCTCAAGGAATACAGAAAAACTTGTTTGTGTGCTCTTGTCCATAATTTTTCTAGCTACTTGTGCTGGTTATACCTTGTGTGAAATTTTCAAATTGCAAGTGCATTAACTGCAACTTATTTTCTTCTAGATGCCAAACTTTCTTAGTTCATTCCCCACTTGCCTTAGTATGTTCAACAACTTCAATTTTGGTGTTGAACCTTTTTATTAACTTTTTCCTCTTTTTATCTTTTGATATGCTATTGCTCTCCTTAATTTGGTTTCCATACTTTACTTTGCAATACTCCACCCATCTAGTAGGTGTATTCCGTTGAGATCAATAATTATGTGTTGTTGATTCCTTTCAGGCAGTTTCTTCATTGGCCAACATAACTTCCTAATCTCAATATCTATTATGTTTCTTTGCTGATCCATGCTTTTGACACTGTTTCATTGGAAGTCTTCTTAAATTTAGAACTTGTGTGGCCGTTATTGCCATTTTACTATTTAACTTCCATGCTTTTTTCACTAGACAACTTTTTTGAAAATGTTGAAGGTACCTTCTTGCTTCCTCTATGGCTGTTTTATTAAAAGTTAACTTTTATCTTCCAAACTTGTTGAAAGCTGATGCTGAAGTCACTTTTCAAGCACTGTAGTCATCATCAAAGCACTGCCAATTCTCCAGTTCATTGTAGTTTTAATAAGCATGATTGTTACATGCAATAGGCTGTTTTGATTTGCATAAGTTTAATAAGTCTTGTTTAGATTAGTCAAAGATTTTTGTTTCCACCGTAACTTTTTACTGTCAGCATGTAATAAGAGCAGTTCATACATTATGTAAACTGGTGTTTTAAGCGGTCGAGTTAGCATATGTTTTTATTTATTATGGATATACAGCTTTTAGGTACACTGCAAAATAGAATGAGTGCAGCCTGCAAGAATGTTATCAGAGTGGACTGATCAACAAAGTTTTATAGTGTTTGTGACTATAATTTGTGCGAAATATGTGTATATTTCCATTTTCTTTGTTCTGCCCTGTTCTTCCCCTGTTTTAGATTCTACATGTTCTCACTTTTTGCCGTGTCTTGACATGAAACAAATTTATCGTGGTAAAGATTAGATCTTCAAAAATCACCATCAATTTTTAAGAATGTGTGCTTCTATCCTTTTCTTGATGTCTACAAATATGTGGTCGATTGTCCCTCCATATGCATTTGTCTCTCTCTGAACCTCTAATTCCTCTTTTACAATCTGCTGATGACATCTACTTCTTTCTTCTTTTTCATGGTCCTTGTTTGTAACCTCCTTGGAGTCCTTAATCGTTGAATTGACTATCCATTCCTCTAACATCTTTAATTCTATGTTCATATGTACATTTTTAGGGTTGTAACTCCCCACTTTACATGCTGGAATCTTCTTGTTTCTGTCATCATCCTCTTGTGTTGAATGAAATAAAATTCCAATTTCAGGTGGTCTTGGCAATCTTTCGAACAATTTGATTTTCTCATCAAATTTCATTGGTACTGTATCTGAATGTTGCTCTTTATTTCTTTGATCCTTCTTTTTGCTATCTTTGTAAGCGTCCATGTCCTTGTTCACTGCTACAATAGGTTCTCACAACTGTTCTCCAATAGTTGTATTTGTCAATTGTGTATGATTTCCACTTTGATAGCCATCACAAGGCAATTCCGCCTCTCCTACTCTAGCAACAAGATTCTGACTCTTTTCGTCATCCATACTTGACTGTTTTCAATGATTGTCCATTATCTTCAGTGCCTGCCTTGCATACACAAATTATTAGTTTTTAAAACTTAAGGTTTTCTAGCCCCATTTGATATTTCTATTGGCTTATCTTCTTGTTGATCTAAAGTTTCCAAACAATCTGGGAAAATTTCATGAAGCCTTTCATCACTATTATGATCATCATCTCTGAGGAATGATCTATGCTTTCTTTGGTTCCCAATATTGAACTTTTTCCTCAAACTCAATTTCTCCGAGTTTTCCTTTCAACTGAGCACTCAACATGTGTCTCAGCTTCTTCCTTAACTTTCATACAGATAATTTCTTAATAGGCCATATTACTTGTTTCTTCATTCTTCATCCATATCTCTGATCTCTCTCACTTTCTTCTAGTAGCACCATCATTATACAGAGTTGTTCTTTCATCCCAACAATTTCTCTGCCAAATTCCTTTGTACTCATCCTTCTCATCTTTATGGTATTTTCTTTTCCATTTTCCTTCATTCTGTTGTGGCTTTTACTCATACTCTTGGCATGACTATTATTTTCATGTTCACTCTTTCTTGGTGAACATTCCTACTCCAGCTATGAGCTGCACTAAGTCTTTATATTAGCAAGTCCGTTTCACCTTGCCACAAGTACCTCACCATGCTTATCTCCTCTGAGCTGGCTTTTTGGTAGCACTGGTTCTTTCATTTAGAGCTTCTGAGCTTCTTCTGCTCCTCTAGGCTTCTGCAATCTTCATTTGCTTTTTCCTCAGACAACTCTACCCACATCTGTAATTGTGGCGCTATCTTAACAACTTTGACCCAACCTCAGCTGGATGTTTTTCTTCTCTCAATTATGCAACCTCTTCTATAAGGATTTACCACAATCGCCTTTCTCGTTCTGCTGTTACCTGCATTCAAAAGCATCCTTTATTCAATGGTTAAAACTTTAAAAGAAAGAAACACTTTCGAGTTCTCTGATTTGCAATGCAGCAAGACTCATTCCGTTCTTAGTTGCCAGAACGTAACGGGAAAGCCCCGTTTCACGTTTCGATGGCCAAAACGGGTTTCCCGTCATGCAACGGTTGTTTCTCCAGCTGTGCGGAAAGAATTTTGTAGATGAATATATTATTAATATGTTTTAAAGGGTTAAAAGTTATCAATATATTTTAAAGGGTTTAGAGGGAATGTAACATGCAGCGTAGTAAAGTGCAGTTTCAAGGGAATGTAACATGCAACATACTAAAGTGCAGCTTCAGTTTTGTTAATGAAGTAGCAGTTTCAGTAGTTGTTAACATGAAGTAATAGTTTTAGTTTTGTTAATATTTGGATATGCACTATAATTAATCAAATATTTTTAAAAATAGTTCTTAAGATTTTGTAAATCTGAACTTGAGGACTAATTAACTATTAGTTTTTTAATGCAATTCTGCATTAATATATTTGAAATTAAAGAACTAGAGATTTATGAATGCAATTTAAGATATAGCTAAGAGTTAGTTGAGGAGAAATAAATTAATTTTTGTAATATTTTTCAAGATATATATACGTACATTCCTTTTCAAATTCTGTTTCTCGTCACGTCATCATTGTTGTTATGTTTCTTGTTTCTCATTTCTAGTCACATAGATTCTATCACCAATCTTCTCAAGTTCCCTGTCAGTTGTTAACAACTCTTATGTAGTGACTGAACTTTGGCTGCATGCTTCTACAATCTCCATTTTCCAAATTTCACCTCCCTCAACTTTTGGCTACAGGAAAATTGGAGTTCCCATAACTACTATTAGAAAACACATTTGTATTCAGATCCTTAAGTCGTCCTCTTTTTTCAAAAAAAATTAAACAAAATTTCATTTCTAGATGTTTCTCATCAATGCACACTGACATGCTCAAAATTCTATAAAGCTAGACTAAGAGTTCAATATTAGATTTATCAAGTATTTAAACCTGATCATTAAGTTCATCAAAAGAAGAGCTATACTACAAGAATAAATAGAACTTACAAATCTTACCTTCCATAACCTTAAGTTCAAATCTCTACTACCAGATCTACGTAAATGATGGAGAAATCACATTATGACTAATGGAACATCAAATTGCTACCAGAATCATCTTTAACATTTCCTGATCTGAAATTCTATTTTAAGTTGCTACCAGACCTCTCTTCTTTAAATCACTTGATTGTCCAATCACCAATGTTACTTCTATGACTATCAATGGTCCAATATTTACAATATTAAATATCAAATTGACTATTTAAACCTCCTCTCTTTTCTTGCACTGAAATGCTTTCCCTTTACCATTAATCTCTGAGTTCTATAGTTGAGTCTGCAACTTTAAAGATCAGTGGCAAAAGTTGGCTCTAATATGTTTTCCTTAAACCGATATTCATGTTTTATACAGCTAACGTAGAATAATATCACAGCCAATGGTTGAATTTTTGAATGAACAGTCATTCTTGCACTTGACATCCAGCATCCACATCAATCTTCAATTGTTGTACAACAAACTAGTTACACTTTTTATACCATGTCATTACAATTTTAAAACTGCAAGCTGCAATCTTGTGACAAGTTCTCAAACAAGGATCATAGAAATCAGTTAAATATTTTGTTGCTCCTCAAAGATGTGTCACTTTGATGCTCCACCCTCGATTTCGCCTTGACCATGAGATTTAAATCGCATTCAACTTGTCTACAGAGCACATATTCATTATTGATTTCCTTTAAGCCTGAACTGTGACCATTCACACACCTAATAAGTTAACACTTAAATAGTACACGAAATTGAACTTTTTTAAATTCAACAATTCTCCCACTACACTGTCAGGTGTCTCGGCATGTCTGATTACATCCAATTGATTTTTAGAAATCAACTGTTCCATGAAATAGCAAAATAAAATCCCACTTAAATTTCTACACAGCCAGATCTTTGAACGGTCCTTCGACAAATGGAGTTTTAACTATTTGTACCTCTATTGCATTTTCCATCATCGTTTTAACCACACTTTGGTTGTGATCATCTCATGAGTATAAATTATCAGTGGCCCATTTGGCAACGGGAATACAAGCGGAATAGGCATATGCAAATTCTTAAAATTTTTAATTCTTCATTTGGATGCACCAAATCGGAATTGGAATATGAAGTAAAATAGGAAAAAGTATTCCAATTTTGGCCCAAAAATGGGGTTTTGCAATTCCACCCAAATAGGTGTTATTGGAATACGTATTCCTATTCCACTTTTATTTATTTTAGAAAACATAAATTTTGGGGTACATGAATTCACCATCAAATATTGGCTGAACCAAATAGAGAACATGAATACGTAGCCCCATTTTCTATTCTAGAATAAGTATTCGAGACATAGTTTTGCAAACTCTCCGAATACTCTCAAGTTTAACTCTTGTGTATTTATAGATGTTAAAAAATGTAGGTAAAAATGTTGATACAGGGAAAACATTAGATTAAATGCATTTTTCACATCTTTTTAGTGTTATAAAACTACACATTTTCTCTATTGAAGTGTCAATTACTAATTTAATACACTTTGTAATTGTATTTTACAAAAAACACATATGTTTATTTAAGAGATTTTAAATTTTAGAACATTCTGAGTTGCCAAGTTTTTGTCGAATTTTTGTTGAGTATATGCCGATTTTTTTTTGAGTTGAAAATTTTGGGCTTGTCAAGTACTCTCCGAGTCTGAGTCTGCAAACTATGATTCCAGAGTAGCTATTCCTATTCCCACAGCCAAATGGGCCCTAATTTCAACCCAAAAGTTCATTGTAATCATTGAATTTGCACTTCTCCAATTGTAGTTGGGAAAACTCTCTTGAAATCTACTTTATATTCATGAGACTTTAACCCATGATCGTTCGACAACCTCTTTCACCCTTGTTTTTATTTTGGCTAGTGATTTATCTACTCACATATACATTCAAAGCTACATAGAAAATAAATAAATAAAAATGTACATATTTATCTACCCTTGCAAGCTCAAAAGCTCACAATATATAGAAAGATGAAACTTCTAGATCCACAAAATATGGAATAGACTTCTTTCAATACAAAAACTACCAACGATTTGAAATCTTGACAAAATGCTAACTAAGATAAAAAGCTATTCATGGAAGCTTTAGTTTCTATAATTTCAATATCTGCTATAGATTTTGTTGCTGTAGTGCCTGCCCCTAGTTCACATTCTATTATCATTGTCAAATTCTTTTAAGCTAATTTTATGCATTGATTAGTTTTAGAGATACTAGATTTACATTATTATGATATTATTTCATGACTTTGATTACAAATGCATCGGTTATTATTGCTTAGTTGATTTCATTCATGTGTTGTTAATGGTATTTTGATGATCCTAGTTAGTAAATGTGGTTTCTTTCATAAAAATGTTAACATGATGTCTTTAATGATGATTATGTTGTATTGATAGAGATGCATTATTATATGTACACATTTGATCTTAGATTTGTGATTATTATACTTACCCCATACTTGCATGTGTATGGTGTGTGTGTTTATTTTATCTTTCTGTTTGACGTGTTTGATGTGGTTAAGGGAGGGAGTCGTAGTCACCTGCTAGTCGGGATCTACACGATGAACCACTCCCCGCCATTGTCTGTTTAGTTTAGATATATTATATACATGTACATGCTCGTCTTTTATGCAGGATGTAGGTACCGGGCATCGACTTCCCTGAATTGCCAGGATGAGCGCACCCTATTACAAATACTCAAATGGTGAGAATGGGAAGATAATGATCAGGTCCAATCTTAGCCATAAGCCTATAATACTTGTCCTGCAAGGAGGACTCGTAACAGACTGTCTACCCTTTTTAAAACCCGTGAGTATTTTTGTGTGTATGTTGTTTTGTGAGTGTTTGATGTATTTTCTATTAATTAAGTCTAATTAATAGATTAAATTAATAATTTAATTTAATGAAAAATTATTATGATATTATGAATATTTAATTATATTTAATTAATTGAGAAATTAATTAAATATAAAGAATTAAATTGAAGATAAAAGTTTTAAGATTAAATTTAGAACGTAATAATATTTATTAATTTAATAATAATATATTTAGAGTTCATTTTTAAATAAATGCTAAATATTATTGTTATTTAAGTTAATAAATATTTATCAAATTAAAACATTAAAAAATATATCAAAAAGGAAAAAAAAGATATTAATTTATGGAAAAGATTTTAGTTCGCATGAATGAGTTTAAAATATAGAAATTAATTTAAAAGATAAAAACATGTGAACTTGAATAAAAGTATTTTAATAAAGTACGCATGAGATTAAAATTATAAATTAACTTTAAAAGCAAAGTCAAAGTGGAAAGTTAAATAAAGTAATTTAACAATTCACTTAAAGTGCATGAAGGATTAATAAAAGAATATCTTAATTAAAAAAGAAAATTAATTGTGCATGAATGAATTAATTAAATAAGAGAGAATTAAATATTGGAGATAAAAGTTAAAGTTTAAATTTAGAACGTGATTATATTAATTTAATTTAATAATAATATATTTAGAGTGCATTTTTAAATAAATGCTAAATATTATTGTTATTTAAGTTAATAAATATTTTATCAATTAAGTTTCTAAAAATGAAATTAAAAGTGAAAAGATATTTAATTATCATAAAGATTATAGTTCGCATGAATTATGCATGAGTTAAAAATAAAATTAATTAAAAGATAAAAATGTGAACTTGAATAAAGATATTTTAATAATGTGCACATGAGATTTAAAAAGTTATAAATTTATTAAAGTAAAGTGGAAAGTTAAATAAAGTAATTTAACAATTCACTTAACGTGCATGAAAGGAATAATAAAATAATAATTTTAATTAAAAGGGAAATTAATTGTGCATGAATGAATTAATTAAATAAAGTAATTATTATTTTAGAGTTGTGGGGACAGAAGCCCTAAAAGGTAATTAGATTCTATATTAGAGGGTTTTGGGTCATTATTGCACACACAGGTTTTTAGGGAACACACTTTTGGAAAGGGGAGCAAAGAAATCTTTGGAAGCTTGGAAGGGTTCGGATTAGCAAGGTTTTACCAAATTGTTAGCATCAGATCAAGGTAGGGTTTGTGAACCATTCTAGAAACACTTTCGGATCTTTGTCTTCTTCGTGCTTGTTGGAAATTGCTTTCTCAAATTTTATTGAATGAATCTTGTTACCTTTCTTCTGAATCTTTTGCGATTTGATTTCTTCTAGGAATCGAGATTGAAAAACTATTTAGAAAACCTTGTTTTACTTCTAAAAGAAATTTAGTATTAAATTAAAATTTGGGTTTTGAATTAAAATGGAATTAAGAAATTTAAATTTGGAAGGGGTTTGTTTTTGGAAATGAAAATCTTAGGATTGAAAATTCGAAGGGTTCAATTTATTTTTCCTATCAGTTTAATATCGTAAATGTTATTAAAATATGTATATATTAAAATAATATTGTTATGAAGTTCGTTGAGAAAAATATTATAAAATAAAGAATATAGAATTATAATACAATTCTTAAAATTTTCATATATAATAATTTATCTAAATTTATTAGAAGGGTTGTTCTTCTAATAAACAAAATTATTGAAATTTGACTTAGTTAAAATAATAATAATAATAATAATAATAATAATAATAATAAAATAAAATAAAATAAATAAATTTAAAAATTTAAAAATAATAATAATAATAATAATAATAATAATAATAATAATAATAATAATAATAAAATTTATTAAAAAAAAAAAAAAAAAAAAAAAAAAAAAAAAAAAAAAAAAAAAAAAAAAAAAATTAATTTTAAAAAAATAATTAAAAAAAAAAAAAAAAAACGAAAAATTGAAACCTTACATTAATTCAACAATATATTATCAATCAAATCCAACTGTGAGACTATGATGTTTTCTATGTACTGTCTATATTTCTTTTTGGATTTTGGTGTTGTTTAGATGTCGACCAGTCTAGGATGTACACCAGAGGTTTTGTGAGATTTCTTGGATACTATTATGTGGCTAGATGTTATGATGATTCTTGTGATTCAAATTGGAGTTTATACTTATGAGATTTGTTTTGTGAGCATTTATGTATATTTGGATTTAGTTTGATCCATCTTGTTATCAAGTTGCCTGTTAAGGAACCAACTTTGATCTTTATGGGTGTTGTGGTATGGGACACAACTGTGTTTTTATGTGCTTAGGAGAGGTTGTCTAGGTATGTGACTTGGGAGTGGCTTGCATAGGGGTCCGGGACCCAAAGTGGTCAGTACCAGGGTAACCTAATGCAAGTTATGTAATAAGTGATAATCTAGTAAGTAAAATTTATGGGGGGAAACACACTAAAAAGATAAGTTAGAGATATTTGATCTACCCATGCCTTGAGTGCTTGTATAGACTAAGGATGGGAATGAGATGAGTGCCTCGTCTTCTTGAGAGGGCTTTTTAGTTTCCATATGTGTGATGTTGAGGGTCCGGGGTTCATAGTAACCAGTCCAGGGTAACTCAACGCTTGAGGGTCCGGGGTCTTTTAAGAGATCAGTCCAGGGTAACTCAAGCAGCCATGTGATGACACTCCCTAGTATGTAGCCTGAGTCTCCTCTGTAGATCTTGTGGACTTTGTGTATCTCTGGTGGTGTACTTATTGTATGGTGGTGTATCTATTGTTGGATGTGGTTATTTACTTTCATTAATGATGATTGGTGTCTCATTATGTTGTACTCTTGATATGTGGTTTTTGACTTGAGGAGGATTATCTTTTGTTGACTTTATCTTGTGATCTTGGTATTTGGTTTATACTTGGTTTGTGTATGATGTTTGGTTATGTGGTGTCGGTATTGGATTGAGTGTTCTTTCTTTGGATTATTTTATCTTCTTAAGTAGTATGTGTTACCTTTGAGGTAGTTTTGGCTATTAGGGGTACCTTGCCTAGGAATGTTTTATGTTTGATAGCCGTATGTGGATCGTTCATTATCTTCCCTGCACGGTGGGAGTGGAAGCCTGACTAGGTAACCACGCGGTCAGGAGGTAGTGCCTTCTTACCATTTGGGTTCCCCTTCACATTGCCAGCTGTTGGATGTTCGTTGTAGAAGATGTACCTTTATCATTCTTACTTCTTATCTCAGAGACTTCTTTTCAGATGAAGTATATATGTTATCATGTATTCTGTTGTACAGTATCTATTTTCACATACCCTGCGACATGTGCAGTGGATGTTATTGATTGGATGTACTTTCATTGTATTGTTTATACTTATGCATTTGCTTATGCGACTATGTATCTGTTATTCCTTTATGATCTTGAGACATTGTACTTGAAACTTAAACTAATTAATTTAAGATTATTAAATGTGACTCAACGTAAAGGAACCTTTGAGGAATTGAAACTATATCTGTAATTGCAAATGTGTATTTGTTGTGTATGTTCATATTGCTTCCGCATTAATGTTATCTTGATGTTGTTTAAACTTTTAAAAAAAAAAATAGTTCAGTAAACATTGTAACATTTTAGGTTTATTTCTCTTGGGTTCCCGAGCGGGGCATTACAGTTGCTCCTGGATCGATAATGGAAAAAAGTTCACCTAATAAAATTAATATAATTCTTCTACTCAAATATACTCTTTATGGATGTTTTTGACTGAGATGAAACTGTAGTCTAAATAAAAATTGTTTAAACAATTTTCTATTTCCCCCTATTTTGTCTTGATTATGAGTCTTACATTTCAAGTCTTTTCACCGACAGTTACATGGAGAAGAATCCAAGGATTTTAGTTAAGCAATTTGTCACAAAGAGCTCTATATTTAGAGACATTTATCCTATATGATTAGGATTTGTTTATATGTAATAATTATTTGCTTAATAGTTGGTTATATTGAAAGAATATTCTCAAGAGATGGTTCAGTCATGTGTTGAACAAACATTTTGATGGGCAATAGGAGATTGTGAATGTTTTTCCATTAGGGCCCATTTGGTTGCGGGAATTTGATTGGAATAGGAATGGAGAATTGGAATTTATTTTCAATTCTCTGTTTGGTGCGTCAAAGTAGAATTGAGAATAAGAATTTATTTTTAATTCTCTGTTTGGGGCATCAAATTGGAATTGAGAATTAGAATTCGTATTCCCAATTTGACCCCAAAATGAGCATATGTCCATTCAAAAAAATACTTGTTATTGGAATAGCTATTCCTATGCTTATTTTAAATTTTTCTCATTTGATAAATTTTGAAATCCGCTGCACTCTATTTGCCCTAAATTCAGACGATTTACCCAATGCGCAGTGAGTTAAAGCCTCCATTTCTGTTGTAGAGTTTAAGTTTTAATTTAAGGCCTTCTACAATTAAGAATAACTTTTTTTGTTGTCTGCAGATTTAATGGCAGCTTTTCACTTGGGAAATACTTGGTATCCACCAGACTACTCACCATGGCATGGGAGGCTCAGAAATTTGGAAACCCTTTCATTAATTGTGAGATAGAAGACGTCCAATTTTTCGCTTTTAGCGGCTTTGATATTGTCCATATAACTTCAACTGTAGAAGATTAATATAGCAGCCGAATTGAAATCACTGCCATTTCAAAATGAGATGAAGGACTCCTCAAAATGAATACTGTTCACAAGAAAATCCCCATTCTAGTCCACAATGGGAAACCCATATGCGAGTCTCTCATAATTGTTGAGTACATTGACGAGGCTTGGATTCAATACATTTTTTGTCTTCCATGCCATATGACCGTGCCCTTGCCTGCTTCTGGGCAGATTGCACTGCCTTATTAAAACTTACTACCATCTTTGATATCGGTATCAAAGTAAGTGGAGCGTTTCTTTTGGTCTTTCAATACATGATACCTTCTTTTCCAGATCTAATGTGACTGATTAATGAACTTTGCCTGGACAAGATATTATTAACGAATTAAATGGATCAAACATCGGATGAAACACCCACAGATCCGTTAGCATACTTGTTAGGATCTTGTTTTCGACGGTCTGAAAATTGATTTGGTCTGCTTCAGCATCGATCTGCCATTTTCCTGTTCTGGTTTCATCACATTTGCCACTTCCAAATCAGATGATTATACAGGTTTTGTAGAACCAAACGAAGTGTAGAATAAGAAATCCTATTCCTATTCCTATCTCTATTCCTATACCTATTCTCAATAATTTTTTTCAGTTCTTATTCTTCATTTCTATTCCTAACCCTATTCTCCATTCCTATTTTAGTTTCCTATTCCCGCAACCAAACGGGCCCTTAAGGGTTTTGGTTGTCATCTTGGTAATATTGTTCACAAGAAGACTGAAGTTGAAATAACTAAAAGTTTGTTTCTTTTATGTAACTTTTGATCTCATATTCATCATTGTATAAGGAAGGTTTGTGGATTTTCTTGATTCAATTTTTGGCAAGAAGGTAACTTGAGCATTTAAAAGGTAGATACTTTCAGAAGAACTGTGATGGTGGGGTTTGGTGAGTTTTTTTCCCCTATACTCTATATTGGGAGATTTCTAGTGTTTACCTTATTTTATTGTAGGGTTTCATGATGACTTGGAATGTTGTGATAACCCCAACCAATTATAACTTTGACAAACACCAAATTCTTCAACTTATTCAAAAGTAAACTTTGCATAGATAATTTTAGAATAATGATACACAATTAAATGAACAGATCCTCTTTGTTCATTGCATAAATATTATTGATTAAACACCCATACAATGAGATGTAAAATGCAATAGTGAACTTGAAAAAGTATCAAACTTCTCCACCAATCGTAGCCTAAGATGTAATGCTACAAAGGTCCCAAAATGATGCCCAATAGTAGAAGATCAACTGTTCATTGGATGCAAATTTAGCAAACCAAAGAAGCAGAACGAAGTCACTCCATATAGTAGAGCACTGAAGTGTCCAACATAGCTTATATATGTGCAGATCAAACCACATTGAAAGCTTACCCAAATGTGCAGCAATTTGACATTTCGTATCAAGGATTTGATTGCCAAACATAGGATGGAAATTGCGTCAATTAGAAAGAATATTAGGTGTTTGTAATTGCAGATGTCATTCAAGCTGATCCAAGGATGATGGATGCTAAAATTTAGTGAGATCAAACTCCCAAAGGCAGATAAGAATTATCACAAACTTCCAGTGCAGTAGTTTTCTTTCAAGCTATAGTAAAAGTGGAAATGGAAGACTAACTCCCAAATGAATTCACAAGACTTAAACTCCAAAACTACTATACCTCAACAATAGGTTGGAAACTAATCAACTCCAACAACTAATCTTCTCTTAGCCACAGTAAAACAGTAGGAGAAATGGCGGATTGTATATCTCAACACAATTGCCAATGCAAACTCTGAACAAAATATCATATTTGAATCTACAATATTTCAGTTGCAGATCCAATGGAACAACTCAGAATTCAAACCTTTATACATTAGAAAGGGCACAAAAATCAGAACTCTAGAAAAACCACAAAGGCATCAAAAGCAAATAAAATATCAAAGCATGTTTTTCTTAACAAATGGGCTTGTATTTATAATCTTCAAATTCCCTTTTGTTGCCAAAATGTAATTTCACCCAAGAAACTTCACCACACAACATTAATTAGAAGCTTCCATTAGATTCTCTCACTTGACTTGGCTTAACTAACTAATAAATGACACTTTCCATTGATAACTCAACCTTCAACTTAACTGAAATTATAAAGTTAAATTATAACTTTATAATAAGCCTTTTAATTATTTAACAATAATTTGGCCACCAAAAATATAATAACTCCCAAAATACTCATCATTTAAATATGTCATCTGAAATAGGAGTCATAACTATCATTTCTCCATCTGACCAAATGAACTTTCCAAAAATAGGAATGGTGCATCTTTATCAACACCAACTTACCACAAATAGTAAGTACACAAAAGTAAACCCAAATGAAAACCAACCTATAGCTTATTGAATTTTGGAGAAGATAAGACTCTGCCAAGTCAAGCCACTACCTCAGAAGATCCTCTATCCACAATAATTAGCCTATGAGGATCACATTTAATAGACTAATCCATAAAACTCTAGTACTAACAAAAAATGGGGACATTATAGATATTTGAAGATCTATATAATTAATTTATTATTCAGACAAAGTTTGAGATCTGATGTATATATAAATTTCAAAATCAGATATCACACTCATGATGAACCATAGGTGGACATTGCCAACAATTACAACATTCTTTAGGAGGCAAGTACATTTATTATTTACTTTAATAATAATGTGACCAAATGCTCATTTATTTTCTTATTGTAGGGTTTCAGGATGACTTGGAATGTTTGAAGATCTATATAATTAATTTATTATTTAGACGAAGTTTGAGAGCTAACGTATATATAAATTTCAAAATTAGATATCACACTCATGAACTACAGGTGGACATTGCGAACAATTACAACATTCTTTAGGAGGTGAGTACATGTATTATTTACTTCAATAATAATGTGACCAAATGCTCATTTGGCCTTTTGTGGCAAGTTGTTGACGGACTGTATGTTCTTGTCTTCTTTGCACAACAATCCTTTTTTCTTGGTTACATTTTATAAAACAATGAGTCCCAAGAGTGCTATGGCCAACTTTATGTACTCTGCAGGTTTTACAAACAAAATATATAGTTTATGATTTCTTTTTGTTCACAATATCTCTAATATATTCAAATATTTTAAATCATCTGGTTCTCTCTGTGAACAGGGGGGCAAAGCTAACATAAACTAAATCTATTTTTTTCGTCTATTACGTAATGACTTGCCTCAAACTCATTCTAAATACTTTCATATTTAGAGAGGAATGAGTTTAAGTTTACACTTCTATTTCCACTTATTTTCAAATCTTTTATCTTGTAAATGATGTAGCTGAAAATCCAAAAACTGTGGACTTTTAACTATTGAATGTCCAATTGATTGGATAGTTTGTGAACTCATTACTATTATCTTCTATAAAAACCTCACTAACCCAATTATGGTAGGCAAAAGATATAGGTTTCCTTTAATAAATTGGTAAAAGAATGTTTTAGAGACCACAGAAACTCAGAACAAAAAGAGAAAAAAGTTGCGCTTGCTAACCATGGTATGGGGTCATCTAAGACAAATATCTTTAAAATTTTATGTCATGTAACACATTTTTTTTCCAAGGCATATAATGCTTTGTGTATTCATGTGGGAATTGAGGTGTAATTGCGCAAAATCTAAATTATTTGTTAATGTGTTTTCTTTTAGGGTTCGTTTGGCTGCAGGAATCCAAATATGGGAGTTGGAATACTTATTCTAGAATAGTTTTTTTTGGAATAGAAAATGGGGATACCTATTCCTGTTCTTATTTTGTTCAGTCAGAATTTCATAGGAATTCATAGACCCAAAAAATTATGTTTTCTAAAATAAATAAAATTGGAATAGGAATATGTATTCCAATTCCACCTATTTAGGTGGAATTGAAAAAGCTCATTTTTGGGCCAAAATTGAAATACGTATTCCTATTTGCAATTCCAATTTGGTGCACCCAAACATTGAATTCAAATTTTTAAGATTTTATTTATGCCTATTCCACTCATATCCTCACTGCCAAATGGGCCCTTATATATCACAATTGTGTGAATATGTTGAATTTTCATTTTAATGGGTAAGTCAAGTCCTTTAGTTCAATACAATTCATAAATGAGCTGTCAAGTCACATATTTTGGCTTTATTAATCTATGAAACATCTTTACATAATACATAAACTAAGGTATTCTAAGAAACCAGTGGTGAAAATGCAAAATCTAATTCCATGCTTGAGGAGGCTGCTCATAGTGAGGAAGTTTGGTAGTGTAGAACTATCAAATGTATGCTATTAGCTTTAGTACTCAAAACTTGTTGAGTTTTTCTCAAGTACTCTCAATGTGCTATAATATTGGCAACATTGGCAATGCAAAAACAAGAAAACATTCACCAATAGGAAACATTCTATGGTTATATATATTAATGAAATTAAAATTTGTGTTTGTTAAAGTGTACTTACATTTTCCTTTCCATGTGTTCTTGGGACATAGTTGTTTTCAACTAATTCATTAAATACTTGTTAGGGCTTGAAAAATAGAACAAGAAGATACAAAGATTTAATGTGTTTCATCTAATCTCAAACTACATCCGCCAAATAGAGTCCAATATTATTATTTAGTGAATCCACTTGATTATAAGAAGCAATCCCTTGCAACTGAATATTGTTGCAAGAAGCTACCAAATTCTCATGGTGAAAATTTGTAACCCTAAGCCATACTAACAATACTTATATTAGTTACAAAATATGGTTAGAATATGTCATCTAATAGAAAGAATAAATCTTGATGTATTTTACAATAATAACATTATTATTGGCTATGTGCTTGGATGTCGCAAGGGGCACTACCGGTTGACCTTATCTTAGAGGCATTTATCTGTAGGCGAATTGGGGTGGAAATCTTGCCGATAAAAGTAGAGAAAAAATAACATCAAGTTTTATTAGGCTTCATATAACAAAAATCTCCCACTTGGAGACTAATTAGACTTCACAATAATAACTGCCCACGTGGAGGTTGATCATAACACTGCTAACCTTGTAGCTCCCACTAGAATGAAAAACACATTGGACTCTATTCTATTTTTATTGATTTTAGTCTAGAACATCAATAAAAGTTGAGTTGTTCAACTTCTCCCTTGATAATACCTTTGTAAACATATGTGTTGTATAGTCATTTATAGGAACCCTTTCTATATTTAATTCTCCATTATCAAAAATTGTCCAAATAAAGTAATACCTCAGTCGTATATGTTTTTACTCAAATGTAAGAGACAATTCTTGGTAAGATGAATAACACTTGGGCTATTTATAAACAAATAATACACAACCTATGATTTTACCAACTATTCCAAAAAAAATCATCCACATCATCTCCTTAGGCGCCTTTATAGAAACAACCTACTTTTCCTCTACAAGGGGATTGAAAAATCCATCTTTTGGAATTGGGAAATTCAACTCATTGTTGTCCTACCAATAGTAAATATATGTTACATGGTGCTTTGCTTGGTATCTAAATCCCCTACCAAATTTGAGTTAGTATTTTACATTAGTATTAGGGACCTTGAAATGTAAACATTTGTTAGATGTGCCTTTCAAATATATGAGAATTCATTTTACTTCATTCCAATGTTGAATTCTATGATGGTTCATATACTTAATAATGACCTTATAACACGTGCAATATCTAGTTTGGTGCATACCATTATTAGAATCAAGAAGAAATGAGAGGGGAGGGGGGCAGGGAGTGAAGTAGTGTTGCAAAAATTATAATAAATTAGACCTTTTAGCACAATTCCAGACAACCACTAAACTGATAAAGCATAAAAATAAAACATACACAAGAGAACTCATAACACCTTGATTTGTTCTCGAGGAAACCTTGGCCAAGGGAAACCCCTAGTGGGGATTAAACCCATAAGATAATGCACAATATGAAAATGCTCTTATTAGGAGGCTTGACCTTGTTAGGAGTTCTAACATTACATTTAGTACATAAGTTCTTGTTAAGAGGCAAGACCCTATTAAAGGTTCACAACCCTATTAGGAGTTGAAATAACCAAAAAGGAGTTCATTGCTTGAGAGTGAATGTTAACACCATCTTCAAGGACTCATTTTCCAATAAAATGAAGTATTACAATAAAAGTGAGAACTATACATATAACCACAATGGCAAATTATTCCCAGTGAAGCTTTCATTGACTCTATTATGATATAAAAGTGAGAACTATACATATAATCACAATGGCAAATTATTCCCAATGAAGCTTTCATTGACTCTATTATGATATTCAACATCAAGCCTTGCACATCATATCACATTGCATATCCCTACATAGTAAAAAAAAAAAAAAAAAAAAACTTCATTTATACCATTTAGAGTCTTTATTATACTTGGCTTCAACTAGTCTTTACAAAATGTGTTCATACACTTTACTAAAATAGAATACCAAGTTGTGTTATCCAAGGGTTATGTCCTTGGATGTCATCCCAATATTGTAGAGTAATTGAAGTGATAAGACAATTCAAGTTACTAAGCCAAAATATCTGATCTTCCTAAGTTGCCCTAAATTATTGTCTTCTTGAACTAGTTCTAATTTACTTTTTTCTAACTTACTATATTGCATACTAACACTAGAAACCATAAGAGTAGCTCATATACATCATATACATCACATTCCCAAAATTGTAGCCTTAAATGATAAGTCGTCTACCATCACTAGTCAAAACTGTCCAATTGTACCCTATATTCCTTTCCTAGACTTTGCCATTTTTTACATTCTTATCATACTACTAATCACCAAGAATAGTGACCATGTGAATGAAGTATGTATCCATCAGTGACAACATCTAATTAGTCGTTGGGCATTCACTTGCCAACAATCTCCTCCATTTACATTGATACCACCACTTATTGAAAAATGACTGAAGTGTCCAAGGTCAAACACAAAATGCTTTTATGTATAGACACTTCCACTTGGACCATAATTTGTACATAACACACTATATCTTCCTATATGTCCATGTTCACTCTAACTCTCTCTCTTTGACATCAACAAAAAAGGCAAGATCTCAAAAGCTCTTATGTATATATACAATTATTAAAAACTTGTTTTTAAGAAAAGTAATTTTACACTTGCCTCAAAATATCTACAAAGTTTAACTTAAGCTTTTAGAAGTCCATATCCCATGATTTTTTCAAGGACTCCACTTCATGAGTTTCTCCACAAAGTGCATGCACAACTATTTCTATTGGCCCAAGATCTATTGGACCGAAAATGGCCTATGACTTTGAAGTAGTCTCCAAGAACTCTAGCTCTCTTTTCATAACTCTAAGCCTAGGATTCAGAAGAATCCTTAACTCTATAAATACCTTTTGAATTTTTCTCTTCTCATGCTCAAGAACAATTTTTTTATCCATTATCTTTCACACTTTCTTATCAAAATTAGAAACATCTTGACTAGATGATTCATATGCCTTTGCCAATTACTCTAGCTATTCTTATCCTCTTTGATGACTTTCTTAATAAATTGTACAGAGTTAGCTAATCTTATACAATGATTACATAAATTTTTTTCCTTTAGACATGCAAATCATTACACCCATAATGTCAGTATCACTAACTATAGAAGCAAATACCTATGAAAATTGCTTAGCCTTATATTCTCTCCTTACATTTATTTTTTTTTCTTTTTTTGTAGCTTGAAAATGAGCATAAAAAATATGAAGTATGATGCAGGAGCATCTACTAGTGTAAGGGCAATCCTATATCATCCAAAAATATGCTCAGTGTTAGTTTCTATTTAATGTGTTTGTATTTTTGGATACCCATTTGGGCCAAATAGAGATTCCAATTCTCGAAGTTCCATTATTGGGTTTTTGGGTTAGTGTTTTTAGCACCTCAGGATATGTGCTAATGTAGAAAATAGGTTATTTTATAATTGAGTTATAATTATGATGAGTTAAAATGTGTAAGTTGTCAAAATTATTGTACTTGTAATTTAAAGCATTCTAGAAAAAGAATAAGGTCAAAAGGCTTTATGGTTTGAAAGTTATTTTAATTTTAAGTTGCCTGCAACCCCTTAGGAGTGCTTCAAAGTCAGATCTGAGGCACTAAATGGCCTTGTACGGGCCCAAAAAATTGGATGACAAGAAAAGCTAGTCCATAGGACTATAGAGTACTTCAAGAGATTTTTGAATATATAAACAGTTCGTCAATTAGAGTCTTGGATCAAAAGTTATGCCTCCCAGAAGTTGGACTACCATTTTTGGATTCTTCTAATTTTACACTGACTTCTGATGTGTCTTCTAGAACCTTCTACTTTGGCAATGGATGTCAAATTATGTGTTCTAAAATGTATTCCTAACCCTAAAGCAAATTCAGGTTACTTAAGGGCATTTCTAGCATTGTAAAGGCAATTTTTGGTAGACTTTGGAGAACATACTATGAGAAGTATTTTTCTCCAAAATTTGATAACATTGTAAGCCTATAGGCATGTCATTGAGTCTATTTTTGTTGCACTCAATGTAATAGCATATAATATCTATTAATGATATTCTCCTTTTCTTTTTGTGTTCATTTTTTTTTTGGTTGTGCCTTCATCAAGTGGTCTCAGAGTAGGAGTTCCTATGTGTGCCGACAGAGTGCCGACTATGAGATAGTTTGCACCAGGATTATGTGGTTGTGGGTTCTGTAATAGTGAGAAGATGCCTCCACAAATAGAATGAGGTGGAAGGGTCGAAGATGTTCCTCTTAAGGTTAGAGCCCTCTAGAGACAAGTTCATGCATTGCAAGAGGAGATCCACACAGGGATGAATCTTCCCATAAGGGATGAAAGTGAGGAGGAAAATGAAGAAGGAAATGTTGTGCAAGGAGAGGAAGGAGATGGAGAAGTCCTGAACGAGGTGGAGGAGAAGATTTTTAGGGCCATTGCCAAGTTGGGAAAGAGACCTAAACTTGATGTTGGCATGTTTTCAGGAAATCTGAACCCAGATGAGTTGATCGACTAGATCAATGTGTTGGAGGAATATTTTGAGTATGAGGATATAGAGGACCATGATAGGGTTAAGTTTGCAAAAGCCAAACTGAAAATCCATGCCAAAATCTAGTGTCAAGAGATTTAGTTAGAAAGGAATAGAAGAGGGAAGGAGAAAATCACAAGATGGGATTGCATGGTGGACAAACTAAAGAAGCAATTCATTCTTGTTGACTATGAGCTTGATTTGTTCAAGAAGATGCAAGGGTTAAAGCAAGTGGGAAAATTTGTCTAGGAATATACAAAGGAGTTTTATTGAGTCCTTATTACGATGGGGCATGCAGAAGCAAACAAGGAAAAGGTTGGTTGTTACCTTAACGGGTTAAGACCTAGCATTCAAGAGGAGTTAAGCCTAGTTAGAATGACCAACATTGAAGAGGCATATCAATTTGCCTTGCGAGTTGAGGAGAAGCTAAACAAAAAGTTTGATAGAAGGCAAAGAGGGCATGATCAAGGAGGAAGGGGTGGTGGTAGTCATTTGGAGGCCAAAATAAGGATCAAAAGAAAAATGATGATGTGGGTACTAGCCAAAACTAGAGGAATGAGGGTTTCAATTGCTCTCGTGATTAAAACTTTGGAAACCAAAGAGGAAGAGGTAGAGGATGTGGAAAAGGTTCAAGAAGAGGAGGCTTTCGTAATACTTGATTTCATTGCAATGAAGAAGGTCACCGTGCCTACGAATGCCCTCAATACTAAGGAAGGACAGATAGTAGAGTTGATGGTCAAGTAAGGGTTGCTCATGTGGATGATGATGCTAGGTCATCGCATTCAAAGGATGCAAAAAGAGGAGAAATTCTGATAAATGAAAGGGTCTTGCTGAGTGCAGAGACTAAACCTAGACAAAGGAGGAGTTTGTTTTGTACTAAGTGCAAGTGTAAGGGTAAATGTTGTGATGTGATTGTTGATGGTAGGAGTACTGACAACTTGGTGTCAAAGGAGATGATCTCAAAGCTAAAGCTCAAGAGAGAGAAACACCCCCATCCCTATTAGATTGCCTGGGTGCAAGGTGATCATAAGGTCCTAATTAGTGAACAATGTTTGGTAAAGTTCAAGATTTGGAGTTATCATGATGAGGTTCTCTGTGACATCATCCCAATGGATACCTATCATTTATTGTTGGGAAGGTCATGGTAGTTTGGTAGGTGTGCTATATATGATGATTGTGCAAATACATACTCTCTGATGAAGGATGGAGTTTGCCACATGTTGAAACCCTTGATAAAGGAGGGTGAAAAGGTATGTAGTAGTGATAGGATATGCCTTATTGATGGAAGAAAATTTCTAGATGGAATGAAACATCAGCATGTTTCATGCTTTAATTCCTATAAAGGATAAGGAAGGTAGTAGTGAATTTTTAGTTAAAGTTTCAAGTCTATCAACTGAGTATGGAGATGTCATATATGATAATGTTCCAAAAGGATTGTTGCTAAGAAGGAAAATTAGTCATCAAATAGATTTATTACTTGGAGCTAGTTTGTCTAGCAAGGCTGCTCATAGGATGACTCCTACTGAGTCTGAAGAGCTAAACAAACAAGTTCAAGAGCTGTTGAGGAAAGGTTTGATTCGAGAGAGGTTGAGTCCATGTGCAATACCTGCAGTACTAGCACCAAAGAAGGATAGAGAGTGGATAATGTTTATAGACTCTAGGGCTATAAATAAAATAACCATCAAGTTCTGATTTTCTTAGCCAAGGATGGATGATGTAATGGACTACTTGAGTGGAGCTCAGTACTTCACAAAGATAGATCTCAATAGTGGTTATAACCAAATACAAATATGAGAGTTAGATGAGTGGAAGACTGCATTCAAGACTAAGGAAGGTCTATATGAGTGGTTAGTCATGCCCTTTGGACTGAATAATGCACCAATCACCTTCATGCAACTTATGAATGAGGTGGTAAATAAATATTTGGAAATTTTTTTTATTATCTCTTTTGATGATATTTTGATTTTTAGTAAATCTCTGCATGAACATTTTTTCTACATCCATAGTGTCCTTGAAAGGTGGAGGGAAGAGAAATTTTTGATTAATTTGAAGAAGTGTAGCTTTGTCAAAAGGGAGTTAGTCTGTTTTGTTGTATCAATTGAAGGTCTCAAAATGGACTCAAAGAAGGTGAAAGTCATCTTGGAATGGCCTGCTCCAAGGTTTGCAACTGAGGTGAGGTCATTCCATGGTTTGGCTAGTTTTTTTAGGAAGATCATTAGGAATTTTAGTAGTATATGTGCAACCCTAACATAAAAAATAAGAGGGGATAGAAAAGAGTTCAAGTGGATTGTAGGAGCTATAAGGAGTTTTGAGTTGCCGAAGAAGAAGGTAATAGAGAAACCTGTGTTGGCACTTCCTAATTTTAACAAAGTGTTCCAAGTGGATTGTGATGCTAGTGGTAATGCTATTGGGGATGTGTTGAGCAAAGAAGGTATTGCCTATTTTAGTGAAAACTTGAATTATGCAAAGAAGAAGTATTTAATTTATGATCAGGAGTTCTATGCAATAGCTCAGGCCTTAAAGATATGGAGGCATTGTATGTTTCCAAAATAGTTTGTCTTGTATACTATTCACAAGGCATTGCAGTACCTATATAGCTAAGGTAAATTGAATCAGAGACATTTGAAATGGGTAGAGTTCATGCAACGCTATACATTTGTATTGAAACATAGAAGTAGACGGTCTAATAGAGTTGCAAATGCATTAAGTAGGAGACAATTGTTACTGACAGAAATGTAGGTTAAGTTCTTGGGTTTGATGAATTCCTAAATTTTTACCCTAAGGATCTTGACTTTACATAGGCTTGGAAGGCTTGTAAAGAACTTGTTACTTTAGATAGGACCAAGTGGCTAGATTACATGATCCAGGATGGTATGTTGTTCAATTGCAATCAATTGTGTATTCCAAGGAGTTCTATGAGGGGGAACTTGATCAAGGAGAAACATAGTGGAGGGATGGCAAGACACTTTGGTTGAGATAAGACCATTTCCATTATTAGTGAACATTATTTTTGGCCTAAATTGTCATAGGATGTGAAGAAGTTTTTGCTGAGTTGTAACATATGTTAGACAGCCAAAGGAATCAATCAAAATACTGAACTCTATCGACCATTGCCTATTCCATCGAAGCCTTGGGAGGATGTAAGTATGGATTTTTGTTCTTGGATTGCTGAGGACACAAAGAGGTAATGACTCAGTATTTGTGGTGGTTGATAGGTTCTCTAAGATGGCACATTTCATTCCATCCCACAAGACTCATGATGCCATACATATTGCAGATTTTTTTTTTAGAGAGGTGGTAAGGCTACATGGTCTCCCAAAAAGTATTGTTTCTTATAGAGCTACTAAATTTGTTGGGTATTTTCAGAGGACTTTGTGGAAGAAGTTGAAGATAGAATTGGAGTTTAGTTTTGCACATCACCCACAAATTGATGGACAAACAAAGGTAGTGAATAAAAGTCTAGGTAATTTGCAAGGTGTTTAGTAGGAGATAAGCCCAAGGGATGGGATTTGATTCTACCACAAGTAGAGTTTCCTTACAAAAATTCTATGAATAGGAGTACCAGTAGATCACCATCCCAAGTTGTATATGGGAGTAGTCCAAGGACTGCACTAAAGCTAAGGAAGATGGAGCAAGGAGATAGGACTAGTGTTGAGGTAGCAGACTTTGTTGAACATGTCAAGAGTCTAGATGAGGAGGTACGTGCACATATTACCAAGATGGACTTGTTGTACAAGGCTAGAGTACATCAAAAGAAGTGACATAAGGAGTTCCAAGTTGGGGATCTAGTTATGGTATACTAGAAGAAGGAATGATTTTTAGTGGGCACCTACAACAAGCTAAAGATGAAGAAATTTGGTCCCTACAAAATTTTGAAGAAACATGACTTAGGAAATGCATATGAAGTGGAATTGCCAGAGGAAATTCACATTTCTCCTATTTTCAATATTGCAGACTTAACAAAATATCATGATGATGGTGCAGAGGAAGAATTGGTGTTAGAGTCATTTCCAATTCCCACTTTTGAGAAGGAAGAGATTGAAAAAATTCTAGATAGTCATGTGGGTTGGAGTACCAAAAACATGCAGTATCTGGTAAAGTAGAAAGGACAATGAGTGAAAGATTTAACTTGGATATCCATAGCAATGGTTGCCTATTTGTGTTTTCCTCTACCAGCTATAAAGTGATAGGGTCACTTTTCAATTTACCTTGAGTGTCTGATGTAGGAGCATCCAGTGGTGTAAGGGCAATCATGTATCACCCAAAAATATGCTTAGTGTTAGTTTCTATTTAATGTTTTTGTATTTTTGGATACCCATTTGGGCCAAATAAAGATTTCAACTTTATTGGTTTTTTGGGTTAGTGTTTTTGAGCACCTTGGGATACATGCTATTACAAAAAATATGTTATTTTGTAATTGAGTCATAATTATGATGAGTTATAGGGTGTATGTTGGAGGGATGATTGTACTTATAATTTAAGGCATTCCAAAAAAAGAATTAGGTCAAAAGGCTTTACATTTTGAAATTTATTGCAATTTGAAGTTGCCTGGACACGCCTTAAGAGTGCTTCAAAGTTAGATTTGAGGCACTAAACATCCTCATACAAGCCCAAAAAATGGAGGATGAATGAAGTTGGTCCATACGTCTGTAGAGCTCTTCAAGAGCTTTCTGAAAATGAGAAAGGTTCGCCAATCGGAGTCCTGGATCAAAAGTTATGCCTCTTAGAAGTTGGACTACCATTTCTAGATTTTTCTAATTTTACACCAACTTTTGACATGTCTTCTAGAACTTTCTAGTTTGGCACTCGATGCCAAATGACATATTCTAAAATGTATTCCTAACCCTAAACCTATTTTAGGTACTTAAGGTCATTTATAGTAGTGTAAAGGTAGTTTTTGATAGAGTTTGGAGAAGGTATTGTGAGAAGGGTTTTTCTCCATAATCTGATAATATTGTAAACCCATAGGCATGTTGTTGAGTCTATTTTTTATGTACTAGTTATAATCGCATATCATTTCTATTAATAATATTCTTCTTTTCTTGTCATGTTCATTTTGTCTTAGGTTGTGCCCTCATCAAATTACCTTGTCTAAATGTTCCAAACCATCACTTCCCTAAAATGTATAAGGAATAGGGAAAAATTGTTCATGGTATCTAATGTTTTCTCAATACTATTGCCTTCATTTCCATCTTCCTCTCAGACCTTTCCTTAGCCATTCACAATGGTCATTAAAGAGATATTTATGAACCAATATTCATCATAAGTCTCATGGTCTTCACTTTATCAACATTTGTGAGTGCCTTGCTAAGATTAGTTGTCATCAAAGCCTTTGTTCCAATATTCTCTAAAGTAATGTGAGTCTCCAATAGACTTTCCATTTTCTCCATCATTCTCTCTGCCTTATCAGATACATTTCCCTTATTAGTAGGGACACTTGGTTCATTGAGCTTAGGGGATTGAGAATTTAATTGATCAACAACATGGAGTGCCTCATCAAGCATGACTATTGAAGATTTACCTTCATTAGTCACTTCCCTTATATCTACTTTAATTATAATGCCCCCCCTCTCTTTCTCCTCCTTCTTCTTCTTCCCTAACTATATATTGGAATTAAAGAAATATTTCTTTAAGCTCTTTATTGGAAATGAAGTTTTCCATTAAATATTTTTTCTCTTGCTCTTCTTGGATGCATATAGTGTAATTGGCACTCATGTCACAAAGTAATCAAGTTTTTGGACTATGCTATATAACTGAATTCATTTTCACCTTTCTCAGTGTCCTTCCACTCAATAGGTTTTTTGAGCTAATCTTGATGGATATTCCCTTTTTATGTGGTACAAGTGTATCATTTGAATCATTTTCCATGAAAATTTGAGAGACTTCTCTCTCAATTTCCTCTCCAATCTCCTCATACTTCCTTTCCATGATCATGGCGATGCTCATCTTGGACCTCATTCTAGCTTTATCCCTCTTGAGGATTCTATTTATTTTCTTAAAGGTTATCAAAGTATAGAAATCATGTAGAGTCTTATCTCTTATTATTATGTCCTCTCCTAGAGCTCTTTTCCTTCTTACATCAAGTTTCTCAAAAAGGTCGTTAGATATACTACCCTCAATCTCAATAAGATTCCTCTTAAAGTTTAACAAATATGCAATAATAGAATCCTCTAAAATATTTTATTTTTCAAGATTATACTTGTCAGAATATTTGTACAATTGATTGATGAATCTTTGATTCACAATTCTTCAAATTATCTTATTTATATTTAGTTTTGGATTTAGCTGCTCTTTCACTATTTTCTATAAATTGGTCCTTTATTTCTTCTCTACAATAACCTTAGGTGGTGATTCAATCACCTTACTCTTCTTAGTGTTAGGATTAAACCACAGATAGAAATAACAATTACATGCAATTATAACGAATAACAAAAAATAATAGATCACACAAAAAAGAACACAAGACACCAAGATTTAACATGGTTTACCCAATCCCTAGGCTACATCCACCAAATAGCAAGTCCGATATTATTAAAATCCAATGATTATAACTTGATTACAATTCGTAATCCCTTATAGCTCAATACTGTCGCAAGAACCAATTTTGCATCACAACTACATAACAATCCCTAACCCTAAGCTCTTTTATACAAGTATTTTTACCAGTTTAGGGTTATAATTAATAATTACATGTTGGCCCAAAATTTTAATAAAATAGGGCCCAAATATTTTTTTTCAAGGTGATGCCCTAAGCCCCAAAGAATTTATGAAGTATGTCCAGTACTTTCCTAATTAGTCACCACAATCTAACAATCTCCCACTTGGGGATTGATTAGGCTCCACACTAAACAAAAATCTTCCACTTGGAGACTAATCCTATAGCTATGTCGCTACTCCATGAGGCTCCCACTAGATCAAACCACCCTCGACATTGCTATTTTTTTATTCATTTTCAATCTGGAAGACCAATCGAAGCTAAAGAGGAGTTCAGCTTCTCCCTTATTACTACCTTTGTCAACATATCTACTGGATTGTAATTTGTATGCATCTTCTCCATCTTTAACTATCCATCCTCCAAAACTGACTGAATGAAATGGTACTGCAACTATATGTGTTTGGTCTTTGAATGTAGAGCTGAATTTTTTGCAAGATGAATGGCTTTGACTATCTGTAAACAAATAATTATCCTTCTGAGGGTGTCCCAATTCTTCCAAGAAGAACTGAAGCCATATCATCTCCTTGGCTACCTTTGTAGTAGCTATATACTCTACCTCTATAGTGAATAAAACATTAACCTTTTGTAACCTAGAAACCTAGCTCACGACTGCCCCACCACTAGTAAAGACATAACCTATAGTACTCCGCTTGGTATCAATATCCCCTACCAAATCTAAGTCAACATAGCCTTTTAAATCAATAGTCGAGCCCCCAAAGTGTAAACAGTTATTAGATATTCCTCTCAAATATCTGAGAATCCATTTGATGGCATTCCAATGCTCAATTCCTAGATGACTCATATACCAGCTAACAACTTCCACTAGATGTGCAATAATTGGCCTATTACATACCATAGCATACATCAAACTTCCTATAGTTGAAGCATAGGGTTCCTTGAACATCTTATCCTCCTCTTCATGTGTCTTAGGACACATCTCCTTAGTCAACTTCAAATGACCAGGTAAAGGTGTGTTGACATCCATTTGATGGCATTCCAATGCTCAATTCTTGGATGACTCATATACCAGCTAACAACTCCCACTAGATGTGCAATAATTGGCCTAGTACATACCATACGATACATCAAACTTCCTACAATTGAAGCATAGGGTACCTTGGACATCTTATCCTCCTTTTCATGTGTCTTAGGACACATCTCCTTAGTCAACTTCAAATGACTAGGTAAAGGGGTGCTGATAGCTTTAGCATTCTCCATAGAAAAACGTTGCAACACCTTCTCAATATAATCAACCTGAGATAGTATCAATGTCCTATTCTTCCTATCTTTGCAAATCTTCATACTAAAGATTTGTTTTGCTTCTCCCAAATCCTTCATAGAAAATGCATGTGCTAATTGGCGTTTTAGCCTCTTAATATGATCCATGTTAGACCTAGCTACAAGCATATCATCAACATATAAACATAAAATAATGTATCTATCATCATCCAACCTCTTAAAGTAGACACAATGATCTGAATGAAACTTATTGTAACCATGCTCATTCATAAAACTATCAAATTTTAGATAATATTGTTGAGATGCTTGCTTCAAGCCATATAAACTTTTCTTTAATTTGCACACTAAGTTCTCCTTACCTCTGACTGCAAATCCTTGTGGCTAAGCCATATATATCTCTTCATCCAAATCACCATAAAGGAAAGTTGTTTTAACATCAAGCTGCTCTAAATGCAAATCTTCAGTAGCCACAAGACTTAAAATAGTATATATAGAAGTCATCTTAATAATAGGAGAAAATATCTCATCAAAATCAATGCTCTTTTTTCTGCACAAATCCTTTCACAACTAACTTGACTTTAAATCTTTTCTTACCTCCTTTCTCTTCTTTCAACTTGTAAACCCACTTATTCTATAAAGCTCTTTTACCTACAAGCAACTCTCCTAAATCCCATGTCTTATTCTTCAGCAAAGAGTCCATTTCATCTTTCACTGCAAACTCCAACTGAATCTTAGTATCCACCTACATAGCTTCATCATAACATTCAAGTTCACCAGTATTAGTAAGTAAAATTGAATACAAAGAGGGATGGATCTTTCTAGAGGTCTAATTTTCCTTGTTGACTATCTAAAATTCACCGATGTGTGTGGTATTTGTTGTTGCACATCATAATGAATGGTTAGAACATCATTTTTTTGAGTATCATTCAACACTACATAATCATCTTCTTTCTTCTCATGTTACTGCAACATATCTTTGTACAACACATTCTCATTGAATATGACATCCTTGCTTCTCACAATTTTTTGATTTTGAAAATCTCAAAGCCTGTAACCAAATTCATTAATGGCATATCGAACAAATACACATTTCTTTGACTTAGCTTCTAGCTTGGTTCTATTTTCAGAATCTATTTGAGCAAAAGTTTCACAACTGAAGATTTTGAGAAAAGAATAACTCACCTTCTTACAAGTCCATGCTTTCTCTAGAATATCATAGTCCAAAGAATTAGAGGGACCTCTATTAATCAAATATACAAGAGTATTGATAGCCTCTGCCCACATGTATAAGGGCAAACCAACATGCAACTTGATGCTCCTTACATGCTCCATTATAGTCCTGTTCATACATTCAACCACTCCATTTTCCCGTAGAGTCCTTGGAATAGCTTTTTGTCTATGAATACCATTAGTGGAGCAATAATTTTCAAATTCATGACTGCAATAATCACCACCATTATCATATTTGAGACACTTTAATTTCTTACCAGTCTCATTTTCAACCAAGCATTTCCATTTCTTAAAAGCTTGAAATACATTAGATTTCTAAGGAAATAAACCCATACTTTTATAGTTGCATCATTAATAAATATAACATAATAATGAGAGTCACCAAGGGAAGATACTTGAGCTGGTCCCCATACATCAGTATGCACAAGCTCTAATTTCTCCTTTTTATTTTCCTTCCCAGTCTTTACAAAACTCACTCTCTTTTGTTTTCCATACACACAACTTTCACAGAAATTCATATTAATACATTTCAAACTTGGTAGAACTTTCTTTGAATGAAGTACTTTCATACCTTTCTCACTCATGTGCCCAAGTCTATTATGCCACAACACTGTATCAGAATTTACAACAGCTATTTTTTCTCCTTGTTCAACTACAACAAATTTTTTTGAACATTCATTTTTCTATGAAACAATTAATGTAGAAGGAACAATATGACCTGTACAAAGATATATGGTGCTTAATTTCACACCTTTTTCTACTACAAAGTAACCTTTTGAAACCTTCCAATTTTATCATTAAAAATAACGACACAACCTTCAACACCGTGTTGTCTTGCTGAAATTAAATTCCTACTCAACCTTGGAACGTCTTACCTCATGTAGTAGCCAATAATTCCCATTCTGCAACTTAATCTTAATTTTTCTCTTTCCAACAATCTAACAGGGTTTATTATCCCCCAAATAAAAAAGCCCAAAATCCCCTTAGACATAATCAATGAAATAACCTCTATGAGGTGTAGCATGAAATGAAGCACCAGAATCTAAAACCCATGAATCATCCTCTTCGGATTTTTTACTTACCACATTTGCCTCATTGTCTCCATCTAGTTTATCTCCTTCATTTTTCTTTTGATTCCAACAATCTTTCCTTTTATAACTTGGTTTCCCATAGCACCAATAGTTGTTTAGTCCTCTCGATTGAGACCTCCTCCCCTTTGACTTTCCTCTTGATTTCCCACGATTTTCAGAATTACTTCCTCTCTCAATCGTTCTACCCCTACTTTGTGCATTCAAAGTACTTCCTAATTTAGATCCACCTGAGGATTTTCTACAAGTTTCCTCACTCAAAATAACATCGATCACATCATCATATTTTAGGGTACTAGATCTAGGAACAAAATTACTCATAGCCATTACCAAGCCATTCCAACTTTCAGGCAAAGAACACAAAACTAAGAGAGCCCAAATTTCCTCCTCAAAATTGATACCCATAGAAGATAACTGACTAGTAATAGTATTAAACTCATTTAAATGATCTACAATAGATCCACCTTCTTCCATTTTCATATTAAATAAACACTTCATGAGAAATACCTTGTTTGAAGCGGAGGGCTTTTCATATAGTTTTGCTAGGGTTTGCATCAATTCTTTTGTCATCTTTGCTTTTGTTATATTAACTGCCACTGATTGTGCCAAGCATAATCGAATGCTTTCAAGTGCCTTTCTATCTAAAAGATCTCATTCATCATTTGACATAGATCCCTGATTCTTAGCTTTGCCTTCCAACAACTTCCATAAATCCTTTTGATAAAGATAGTCTTCCATTTCCATCTTGCATAATTGAAAGTTTTTCCCATTAAACCTGTCAACCTTCAGCTTAACCTTGTCTACCATCACTCCCACTCAACTGTGAGACTTTCCTATAGAGGATAACTAAAAAAACAACCTCGCTCTGATACTACTTGTTAGGATTAAACCATGGATAGAAATAAAAATTATATACAAATATAATCGATAACAAAAAATAATAGATCACATAGAAAAGAACACAAGACACCAAAGTTTAACATGGTTCACCCAATCCCTGGGCTATGTCCACCAAACAACAAGTCTGATATTATTACGATCCAGTGATTATAACCTGATTACAATCTATAGTCCCTTATAGCTCAATACCACCACAAGAACCAATTTCGCATCACAACTATATAAAAATCCCTAACTTGAATCTCTTTTATACGAGTATTTTTACCACTTTAGGGTTATAATTAATAATTACATATCAGCCCAAACTCCCAATAAAATAGGGCCCAATTTATTTTTTTCAGAGAGCCCCAAAGAATTTATGAAGTATGTATAGTACTTTCCTGGTTAGTCACCACAATCTAACACTTAGGTTCTAGCCCCTTCCATAGCTTTGGGTTTAGGAGTCCTAGAAGGTCTTATTGATGCTACAACAATTTGGGATGCCCCTTATTCTCTTCTACCTTTATGGGAGGTGTTCTTCTATTGTTAACAAATCCATTGAATATGCAATATCTAGTTGTCTTAACTTAGGTTATTGCATATAAAACAACTGACAACTAAATTTTCATACCTTGGACCATCATGATTGACTTATAATTTGCAATCCCTTGCAAATTTCCAAAAAAATGTTGCACATATAACATGTAACTCTTGATGATATCACAGTTTTGCTTTTAATAAGTCTTCTAGCATTAGATATAGGGTTAGATCTTTCATTTGTCTTTTGATTTTCCTTATATATACATTCATTTGTCTTTTGATTTTCCTTATATATACATTCATTTGATTTTTGCCCCACATTGAGAACAACTAAAATAATAACTAGTAAATGGATTAGGTCCAATATTAATTTTTGCAATCCTTCTCCATATGTCCATACTTTTTACATACAAAGCAACTACCTTTAATCTTTCTGATATTCTCTCCAGGTGTGTTATCTTGAGTACATATCTAAATAGAACCTTGTATTGTACTTCTTCTACCATCATAAAATGATTATAACCAACTCCACTCATATGTCCTTTAGGCTTTTGTTGTTGCAAATGTTCATCAATTTTTTCCACTAATTGTGTAGAGTTTCTTAAGATTCTTTTATGTCTCAACATGCCTAGCTTTTATAATATTAATATACCTTTCAAGTTATTTTTAGTCAAACCTTCAATTTTTAAGCTCCAATCCCTAGAAGCCAGAGTTTCCTTTGTGCCAAAAGATTGACCTATCAATGCTTGATATAGCCACTAGATTTATAGAATGCACAAGAGGTGGCTAATTCATGTTGTAAACCCCACAAGGGATGTTGGCCCATTATCAACAATCCCTCTCCCAATGTCACTCACTGAGGCCCACTTGCATTTGAACCCATGACCAAGCTTTGACAACATTTGATCAATCCTGAGCATTCACTTACCAACAATATCCTCCTTTGGCATTGATAGCACCATTTAGTGAAAAATGGTTTAGTGTCCAATGTCAAATTCAAAATCCTTTTAACTTTTGATACTCCTCCCTTGGACCATACTCTATTCTTAACACACTATATCCTCTTATATATCAATTTTCACTCCAACTCACCCTCTTTGACGTGACTAACAAATGAGAGATCTCAAAAACTCTTGCATATTTATACAATTATATATATATATTATTTTAAGAAAATGTTAAGTTCCAATTCTTAGAAGCCAAGTTTTTCTTTGCACCAAAAGATCAACCTATCAATGCCTAATAAAACCACTAGATTTGTATAATTCATAAGAGGTGGCTAAGCCATGTTGTAAATCCCACGAGCGACATTGACCCATTGTCAACAATCATCCTCCCAATGTTACTCACCACAACCTACTTGGATTTGAACCCATGACCAAGCTTTGACAACATTTGGTCAGTATTGAGTATTCACTTATGAACAATACCCTCTATTGGCATCAATAGCACGACTTAGTGAAAAATGGCTAAGTGTCCAATGTCAAGCATGAAATAATTTTAACTTTTGATGCTCCCCTTGGACCATACTATATACATAACACACTATATCTTCTCATATATCAATTTTCACTCTTACTTTCCCTCTTTGACATTAGTAACAAATGAGAGATCTCAAAAACTCTTACATATATGTATACTTATGAAAAACATGCTTTTAAGAAAATATATTTTACATAAGCTTCAAAATATTTGCAAAGTTTGCGTTTAGATTTTAGAGATATATATTCCATGACTTCTTAAAGGACTCTTCTTCCTAAGTTTCTCCACAAAGTGAATATGTATCTATTTCTATTGCCTCAAGATCTATTGGACCAAAAATGACACATGGCTTATGAGTAGTCTCCAACAACTGTAGCTCTCTATGCATGATTTCGAGTTTAGGACTAAGAAGAATAATGATTTATCAATTTCATCTTGTTGTGGCTTAGGTAAAGTATTAAGAACTCCTTCCTAAACATATCCAAATCTTTGACAATCTTCATGTTACTTTTTTCTATCTTCTTCATTCTTCTCTGCAAACTCATCAATCCTTAAATTTACACTTGACACAATTTTTTGTAGTGGCCTTATTCAAACATTTATAAGATTTTCTTCTTGTGTCCAGTATCCTAGAAATATTCCTTCATCTCCTTTAGAATAAAAATTTTCATTCCTAACATCTTTCATTATGTAACACCTACTTTAAAATATTTTAAAGTAACTAACATTAGGTGTATGCCCATACCACAATTCACAAGGAGTCTTTTTTGTATCATTCTTCAATTGTACTCTGTTGAGGGTGTAAACAACATTACTATTGGATTCTCTCCATAATGTTTGTGCGACTCCCTCCTCAATTAGTAATGTTCTAGCACAATCAACTATAGATATGCTCCTACTTTCAGCTATGACATTTCATTGTGGAGTTCTCAGTGTAGATAATTATCTTTTGATTCCATTCTCATTGTAGAAGACACTAAATAAATTAGAAGTAAATTCACCTCCTCTATTAGATCTTAAGAATTTTAATTTCTTACATATTTCCTTATACCATTTGAACATTTGGAGTGCATAGGATTTATTCTTCATAAATATTAAAGACATCATTGTAGAGTAGTCATCAATAAACAACATGATGTATCAATCAACATAATGGCTTTGTACATTCATAGGACAAGTTCTAAATCTAATATATCATTAGATGAATAGGTCTTTCTTGAAAAAATTCACTTTTTCATCTTATCAATCTAAAATTCCTTACACATAACTTTTCCAGTCTTTCTTAAACTCAGGTCACCTTTAACTCTTTTCTTCTTACTAATATTGATTAGGTTATAAAAGTTAACACACGATAGAACCTTTTATGCCACAACCAAACATCTTTATTTCTTTCTTCACTTCTTGTAATAAGACATGTATATGTAGTAGAATTTAGATAAAATAAGTAGTCTTTATATTGGTCACCAATACCAATCAAATTTTTAACAACATCATAGACTTTCACCTTATGGTCTTGAAGTGCTAGTTGGTGACCTGTGTTGTTTAGTTGTCTGACACTCAAAAATTGTATTTTAGTCCAAGAACCCAATAAGCATTAGGAAATTTAATATTTTTATTCATTACAATGAATCCTTTTCCATTCACAAAATATGAAGCATATTTACCAAGTCTATCACATCCTCCATCATATTCTTCAATATTTTTAAACTTGTTAATGTATCAGACTTAAGTCTTATATTATACTAAATAACTGCTCAAGATCAGAATATAATATTAGACTAAAGATAGTATGAGATATTTCCTGCACTACACTATACTGGAAGTCAATATTTAATATTGTTATGCTCTACAATAACTTGAAGAATTATTTTATTTCTATGTTCAACGTATTGCAAATCAAAGAATATTGATATCATATATGCAGGTGGTTTATTGAGGAGTCACAACTGATAGCCATGAATCATACTTGAGTCACATCTATCAGGCATGACTATTGTTAATAGCTGGCATGTAATCAAAAGTCGACCACAATTGATTTCATTTAACATGCCGGAACCTATTAAAACTAACGCCCGATAATATTAAGTCATTTGTTATTTAATATCAATGGAATGCTCTAACATTTTATATTGATGTGAATAGATTTATAATCATAACTTATGTCTTTATTTGTATATTTAGAATAACAGTATATATATATATATATAAAATAACATAAATATGATTATAATGGTTATGAATAACTCTTCAACTAATCTATACATTAACACTCTCTCTTAGATTAGTAAGATGAACACATATAAGAGGTCTTTGATCAAAAGACTTCTTTTATCCAATGTCAAATATAAAACATTGTGACATGTGAGAGTTGGCCTATTAGAATATCAATTGCATGATATTCACCAATCTCTTAAAAGAAATGGGCTATCAGAAACATCAACTTAATGATGATTACCAAATGCTCGGTGTGGTAATGGCCTAACGAAATATCAGGGCATGATATACACCAAATACCAAATATATATCTATACAAAAAACTTGTAGACAATCAAATTAATGATATCAACCACCTAGTTGTTGATTTACAAGATAAAGCCCTTACATGAAACACTTTCACAAAAATGAATCATGCTACAAGTTATTGTAAGGACGTCACTTTACAACAACTTGTCTTGATACAAGTGAAATTCTTTTTGAAGTCATCACTTCCTAAAGATAAACACAATTTTTTTTAATAATATATATAAAAAGGTACAATAATCAATTTCTTTGAGACCTCCTCAAATTTTACAATCATACCGAGTTCTTTGCAAAAAAATTTCACTTTTGTCTTAGCAAGTGGTTTGGTAAGAATGTATGCAATTTGATCCTTTGTACTAATATATTCCAGCTTGATTACATCTTTCTCAATCATGTCTCGAACATAGTGGTAAGGTATCTTGATGTGTTTTGATCTATAATGAAACACAGGATTAAGAGATAGCTTGATGCAGCTCTAGTTATCACAATAAATAGTAGTAGGTGGAAGTGGCTTTCCAAATAATCCAAATAGAAGTTTCCTCAACCATACAACTTCTCTTGCTCCCATAGATGCATCTATGTACTCAGCTTCTGTAGAACTCTATGCTATTGAAGACTGCTTTTGACTAAACCAAGATATCATTGCTGAGCCTTATGTATAACAACATCCTAAAGTGTTGTTATGATTCTCTAAATTTCCTACCCAATTAAAATATGTATATCTCTTCAAATTTAATTCAGTTTTAGTGTATTTGAGGCCATATCCAATAGTACCACTAAGATTTCTGAGAATGTGCTTTGCTACCACTAAATGAGTTTGTTTAGGTTTGCACATGATCTGACTAAGAAAATTTATAGCATAACAAATGTCAGGTCTTGTGTTCACCAAATACATTAAAGAACCAATTATCTGTTGATATAGAGTAGGATCAACACTTTCAGAATCTTTAGTTGCTTCTTTTAGTTTCAGGAGGTTTGTTTCCATAGGAGTTTTCATTGCCTTGCTATCCAACATGCCAAATTTGTTAAGTAGATCCAGAGTGTACTTGCCTTGATTTAGGAAGATCCCTTTTGAATGCTGCCATGCTTCTAGTCCCAAGAAATGGTGTAGTATTCCTAGATCTTTAATTTCAAATTTAGATATGAGAGCTTGTTTACATTTTTTGATTAGATAATCTTCTCATGGAATCAAAAGATCATCAACATATAAAACCATGATTAACATATCCCCCTGTATTACTATGTAATATAAATTTGGATCTACAATGTTTTTAGAGAAGTCAAGTTTAGTTAGATGCTGATCTATCCATTCATACCAAGCTTAAGGAGCTTGTTTCAATCCATTTAAAGCCTTTTTCAATTGGCATACATGAGTTTTTTTATTGTGTACTTCAAATCCTTCTAGTTGTTCAAGATAAACTTCCTCTTCTATAACACCATTCAAAAATGTAGTCTTTACATCCATTTGATGAATTTTCCATCCCTTGGATGCAGCAATGGCTAAAATAGTTCTGACTGAGGTATATTGTTAGGATAAAACCACAGACAGAAATAAAAACTACATGCAAATATAACCAATAACATAAAATAATAGATCACACAAAAATGAACACAAGACACCAAGATTTAATGTGGTTCACCTAATCCCTAGGCTATCTCCACCAAATAGCAAGTCCAATCTTATTACAATCCAGTGATTACAACCTAATTACAATCTATAATCCCTTACAACTCAATACCACTGCAAGAAGAACCTTTGCGTCACACTATGATACAATCCCTAACCCTAAGCCCTTTTATACAAGTATTAAACTGCTTTAGGGTTACAACATGTCGGCTCAAATATACGAATGGCGAATCTATGAATCTTGATAAAATAGGGCCCTGAACCCCACTAATTATGGAGTATGTACAATACTTTCCTGATCAGTCACCACAATCTAACAATCTCCCACTTGGGGACTGATTAGGCTCCACACTAAACAACATATATTTGGCTACTGGAGAAAAAGTTTCAACATGGTTTATTCCTTCCTTTTGGGAAAATCCTTTAGCAAAAAGCCTTGCTTTGTACTTGTCAATACTTCCATCTGCAACATGTTTAATTTTTAATAGCCATTTTGAGGAGACAAGTGATTTATTTTTGGGTCTAGGAACAATATCTCAAACATCATTCTTAAGTATGGAGTTATATTCTTCTATCATGGCATCTTTTCAATGTTGATGGTTTATAACTTCTTTTACATCAGATGGTTCAGATTTGGAGATTTCACTCATTAATGCAATGTAACTTGAGTATATATTAGGACGTTTCCTCTCCCTAATGAAATCTAAAGGGATGAAATTATTTTCTTCAATTAGCTTTCTTTCCCATAGAGGTCTTTTCTTTTCCTCGGAGGTGTGAGTAATGTCCATGGGTTAAATTTGTTTATCTTCCTCCATTAGAGACTCCCTCTCATTATCAAAATTTTGTTCTTCTAGAGTTTCTTCTGAATTTGATTCATCTTTTGATCTTTTGTAGGCCAAATCTTCATCAAATATTACATCTTGACTTAGTTCAATATTCCTATTTCTAGGGATATAGATGCGATATTGTTTTGAAGTTTCACTATAACCTATAAAGATTCCTTTCTTTCTTGAGGGCTCTAGTTTGGTTCTCTTTTCTTTAGGAATATGTACATAGACAAGACAACCAAAAATTCTTACATGTTTAAGATCAGGTTTCTTCCTGGTAAATACTTCTTTTAATTCAAGATAAGAGTGGTGACACCTATTTTGAAGGTAAACAATAGTATTTGAAGCTTCACCCCAAAGAAAAGTTTCAAGATTTTGATCATGAAGCATTGCTTTAGTAGAATGAACTATAGATCTATTTTTCCTCTTACCTATTCCATTGTGTTGTGGATTATAAGGAACAGAACACTCCCTCTTGATTCCAATAGTTTTACAATAATCTATAAAGATATAAGAAATGTACTCTTTACCATTGTTTGTTCTTAATACTTTTATTTTCTTTCCAGAAAGGTTTTCTGCAATAGCTTTAAACTCTTTAAATTTAGTCAAGATTTCCTTAGATTCTTTAATTTTAAGAAAATAGATCCATGTCTTCCTAGAGAAATCATCCACAAATATGATATTGTATAGAGAACCTCCTAGAGATTGAACTGACACATGACCACATAAGTCTGAATGAATAAGTTCTAGAATTTCTTCGGATTTGGTTTGACTATTATGGAATGTAGTTTTGATATTCTTCCCTAGAGCACAACCTTTACAGGTTCCTTCATGAAATGGATTAAGTTTAGTTATACCTGCTACCATTTTTCCTATAGAAGATAATCCTCGAAAATGAAAATGACCTAATATCCTGTACTAGATTTCATTTTCTTTGAAGGAATCATGAATTAGAGATGAATGAGACATAGAGTTAATCTAATAAGGAAATCCATGTATAGAGCCAATTTTGTATGCATTTTTTATGTTAGAGTTCTTAGGTCAAGCTAAGACCTTTCTTTCCATAAATGTAATTCTGAGTCCTTCATCTTCAAGAGTAGAGATAGAAAAAAAGTTTCTTTTTATGCTAGGTACATATAGTACCTTAGTAAGTTCAATTGTTTTCCCTGATTTTAGATGAATGGTACATGTTCCCATTCCCATTATGAGGAAGCGTGTATCATCTCCAATGGTTACTTCATCAACATAGTCTTCTTGTAGAGAGTCTAACTACCCTTTAAAACTTGTGATATGTCGAGAGGCTCCACTATCAATTACCCAAGTACTTGATCTGGTTGATGCTTCACTAGAGAGTGCTAAATAGAAAGCATTATGTTCAAAATTTCCATTAGAGTTTTGAGTGGTTGCAAATGAAGCTTGTGACTTAATTCTATCAGGACATCTAGATGTTGGATATCCAAATTTATCACACCTATAACATTGCATTTTGGAGAAATCAGTGTGCTTTTTCCTTCCTTTGAATTTTCTTTTCTTCTTATTTACTTGAGTGGAGAGAACATGTAACTCTTCTTTTGAGGAGGAAACATTTTGACCTTGAGCTACTTGCATACACTCTTCCTATATAGAGTCAGCTTTAAGTCTTTCAAATGTAGGTAACTTTGATCGAGAGCATACCCCTTGTCTGAAGGTATCCCATGATGATGGAAGACCTTTTAAAGCCATTATTGTTAACTCCTTTCCATCACAAATGTGTCCTATGGAAGAAAGTTGATTTCGAAGATCAGTTATTCTCATAAAGTAAGAGAAAATTTTCTCTCCTTTATTCATTTTAATATTTGACATTCCGTCATTTAATTTAATGATCTGAATAGTATTATTTATCTCAAACATATTTTCAAGAGCATTGTACATCTTTTGTACAGTGTCTAGTTTTGAGATTTCAGGAATTAGATGAGCTTTAACACCATCCACAATAATTTTCATAGATTTATTGTTATCACTTTCCCATTTTTCTAGTTCATCATTTCCTTTAGGTGATGGGTTAGATTTTCCAATAAGCTTATTTAAACCATGTTCTTTAAGTATAAGTTTCAAATGTAGCTTCCAACTTACAAAATCTAAATCACCTTCTAGCCTATCTTCAAGCCTCATACCATTCACCATTTTATTAATAATATATGATGCTTCTATAACCTAGATAATTGTAGTCTAATATCAGGATACTTCTTTTAAACCTGCTTTGATACAATTTTAATGTATTAGACTTAAGTCTTATATTATATTGAATAACTGCTCAAGATCAAAATATAATATTAGACTAAAGATAGTATGAGATATTTCCTACACTACACTATAGTGGAAGTTGATATTTGGTATTGTTCTGCTCTACAATAACTTGAAGACTTATTTTATTTCTATGTTCACCATATTGCAAATCAGAGAATATTAATATCATATATGTGGGTGGTTTATTAAGGACTCACGACTGATAGCCATGACTCATACTTGAGTCACATCTATCAGGCATGACTATTGTTAACAGCTAGGACATAATCAAAAGTTGATTGCAGTTGATTTCATTAAACATGCCAAAACTTATTAATATTGATGCCTGATAATATGAAGTCATTTATTAGTTAATATTGATGGAATGCGCTAATGTTTTATATCGATGTGAATAGATTTATAATCATAACTTATGTCTTTATTTGTATATTTAGAATAATTGTGTGTGTGTGTGTGTGTGTGTGTGTGTGTGTGTGTGTAATATATAAGTTTATCAAATATCTGGGTAAGTGCACCAAGTTGTGGTGCCAAAAGGGGGGTATAAGTGGACACTTTTTTTCTGAAATCAGCAAATTCTGGACTTCAACAAGAATTTGAAGATAGTTACGCTCAAAATTTTAAGATATGACAAAAACAAAAGTCGTAGTCCTTTGAATCTAGTTTCTAAACTACTAATTTTTTTTCAAAATGGTTTAGTTTTAGGTCCTCAAAAAAGGGGGCCACAGAAAGTGGTACTATTTATTCCAAAAAAACATAACATAGTACAAAGTGTGGCCCCCCTAAAATTTTAACTTTTTTTTTGAAATTCTTTAATCGCTCCGGTCAAAAGTTACCTAACACTATGTAGTTTATCCCAGATTTTCGAGTAATTTTATAATGTGTATTTTTTTTTTAATGAATTTTTAAATTAGACCCATCCCAAAAACGTGAAATATCTGTGTGCTCCCCCTAGAAATGATTGAAAGCTAATCTAAAATCAAAACTTCTTTTTTTCAAAGTGTGTAGAATGGAGTCTAGTTTCTAAAAAACTAAGTTGTTACAAAATTCGATGAATGAGCTAAAATCTACAGCCCAATTAGTACATGGTGGTTTCTGACAAAAAATGAACATACATTCAAAATAAATTATAGATGAAAGACTTAAAATAGTTCAAATTAAAAATAAATTATATGGTTAGATAGCTAACACAAAGACCTATAATGTTATGTAACCTGATCTTATCGATACCCAACCACGAGGAATCTTGAAGGGGAGCACACAAGAAAAATCAATCATTTTTTGTATGTTTTTTGGAAAACACGTCTCAGACCTGTTTATAAACTCCAAACCTTTGGGTTGGATCTCCAAGGAAAAACCAAGCCTTAGGCTTGGTTTTAATGCAAAGCTTTGAATAGCGCGTGTGCCCTATAGCACGCACGCACTATTAAAATGCTAGTGAATTTGAGGTAGTGTGCACGCGCTATAGTGCACACGCACTATTGAGACCTAAATTGCAAACTAAAACCAAGAGAGAGCTAGGGGGGGTGGGGCGAGGGAATGGCTATTTGTGTGTGTGAGAGAGATAGAGAGAAAGTAGGGGATGGGAGAGGGAAGAGAGGAAGTGAGAAAGAGTAGGGGTGGCAGAGAGAGTATAGGATGGGAGATAGAGGAAATGTGAGAGAGTAGGGGTGGCTAAGAGAGTACAAGATGCAAGAGAGAGGAAGTGTGAGAGAGAGAGTAGAGGTGGCAAAGAGAGAGTACGGGATGGGGGAGAGAGATTGAAAGTAGGGGATGGGAGAGAGAGGAAGTGTGAGAGAGAGTACAAGTTGGGAGAGAGAGATTGAGACTAGGGGTTGGGGGAGAGAGAGAGTAGGTGGTGGGAGACAGAGTGGGAGAGGAAGAGCGAGAGAGAGGAGGATGGGAGTGCATGTGTGTGAAAGAGAGAGAGTAGGGAATGGGAGAGGGGGAAGATAGAGTAGCTTGAGAGAGAGTAGGGGATGGAAGAGAGAGTAGGCGATGGGAGAGGGAGTGGGAGAGGGAGAGAGAGAGGGGGGATGGAAATGTGTGTAAGAGAGAAAGAGAGAGAGTGTGAAAATGTGAGAGAGGGTAGGGGGTAGCAGAGAGAGAGTAGAGAGGGAGAGAGAGAGAGAGAGAGTGAGAGAGAGAGTTAGAGTAGGCAGTGGGAGAGGGAGAGTGAGTGAGAGAAAAAGTAGAGGATGGGAGAGGAGAGAGGGGGGATGGGTGTGTGTGAAAGAGAGAGAGTAGGGAATGAGAGAGGGGAGAGAGAGATAGAGAGAGTAGGGGATGGGATAGAAAGAGAGTAGGCAATGGTAGAGGGAGTGGGAGAGGGAGAGAGAGAGGGGATGGAAGTGTGTGTAAGAGAGAAAGTAGGGGATGGGAGAGAGTGTGAGAGTGTGAGAGAGAGTAGGGGTGGCAAAGAGAGAGAGTGAGAGTAGGGGATGGGAGAGAGAGAGAGAGAGAGAGAGAGAGAGAGAGAGAGAGAGAGAGAGAGAGAGAGATCGTAGGCGATGGGAGAGGGAGTGGGAGGGAGAGAGAGAGGGGGAATGGAAGTGTGTAAGAGAGATAGAGTTGGGGATGGGAGAGAGTAGACAATGAGAGAGGGAGTGTGTGTGTGTGAGAGAGAGAGGGGGGAATGAGAATGTGTATAAGAGAGATAGAGTAGGGGATGGGAGAGAGTGTGAGAGTTTGAGAGAGAGTAGGGGGTGGTAGAGAGAGCTTGTACAGGATGGGGGTGAGAGAGAGAGAGAGAGAGAGAGAGAGAGAGAGAGAGAGAGAAGGGATGGGAGAGAGTAGGGGATGGAAAAGAGAGAGAGTGAGAGTAGGGGATGGGAGAGAGAAAGTAAAGAGGGAAAGAGAGTACTTGAGAGAGAGAGAAATAGTAGGTGGTGCAAGAGGGAGTGGGAGAGGGAGAGAGAGGGGGGATGGGAGTGTGTGTGACAAATCTAGAGAGTAGGGGATGGGAGAGGAGAGAGAGAGGGGGGGATGGGAGTGTGTGTCTATGAAAGAGAGAGAGTAGGGGATGGGAGAGGGGAGAGAGAGAGTAGGGGATGGGGGAGAGAAAGTAGGTAGTGGGAGAGGGAGTGGGAGAGGGAGAGAGAGAGAGGGGGAATGGGAATGTGTGTAAGAGAGACAGAGTAGGGGATGGGAGAGAGTGTGAGAGTGTGAGAGAGAGTAGGTGGTGGCAAAGAGAGCTCATACGGGATGGGAGAGAGAGAGTGAGATTAGGGGATGGGAGTGTGAGAGAGAGTAGGGGATGGGAGAGAGAGAGAGTGAGAGTAAGGGATGGGATGGGAGAGAGAGAGAGAGAGAGTAGAGAGGGAGAGAGAGAACTTGAGAGAGAGAGATCTAGTAGGCGGTAGGAGAGGGAGAGGGAGAGAGATAGGGGGGATGGGAGTGTGTGTGACAGATGTAGAGAGTAGGGGATGGGAGAGAAGAGAGTGGGGGATAAGAGAGCGTGTGTCTATGAAAGAGAGAGAGTATGGGATGGGAGAGAAGAGAGAGGGGGGATGGGAGTGTGAGTGTGTGTGTGTGTGTGTGTGTGTGTCTGTGAAAGAGAGAGAGTAGGAGATAAGAGAGAGTGTGAGAGTGTGAGAGAGAGTAGGGGGTGGCAAAGAGAGAGTACGAGATGGGAGAGACAGAGTGAAAGGATGGGAAAGAGTGTGTGAGAGAGTAGGAGGTGGCAAAGAGAGAGAGAGTACAAGATGAGAGAGACAGAGTGAAAGGATGAGAGAGAGTGTCAGAGAGAGTAGGGGATGGGAGAGAGTGTGAGAGAGAGTTGGGGATTTGAGAGAGAGAGAGAGTAAGAGTAGGGGATGTGAGAGAGAGAGAGAGTAGAGAGGGAGAGAGAGAACTTGAGAGAGAGAGAGATAGTAGGTGGTGGGAGAGGGAGTGGGAGAGGAGGAGAGAGAGGGATGGGAGTGCGTGTGAGTGATCTAGAGAGTAAGGGATGGGAGAGGGGAGAGAGAGAGGGGGATGGGAGTGTGTATCTGCAAAAGAGAGAGTTTAAGGGATGGGAGAGGGGAGAGAGAGAGTAGCCCAAGATAGAGAGAGAGAGTAGCGGATGGGAGAGAGGGGCAGATGGGAGTGTGTGTAAGAGAGAGTAGGGGATGGGAGAGAGTGTGAGAGAGAGTAGGAGGTGGCAGAGAGAGAGAGAGAGTAAGAAGTGGGAGAGGGAGGATGGGAGTGTGTGTGAGAGATCTAAAGCGTAGGGGATGGGAGAGGAGAGAGGGTGAGAGAGATAGAGAGAGTAGGCGGTGGGAGAGGGAGAGTGAGAGAGAGTAAAGGATGGGAGAGGGGAGAGAGAGAGAGAGTGTAGGGGATGGGAGAGGGGAGAGAGAGTAGGAAGAGAGAGAGAGTAGGGAGAGAGAGAGAGTAGGGAGGGTGGAGAGTGATGTGTTCTCATATAGTGCGTACGCGCTATAGTGCGCACTATGTGAAATCACCTAAAAATGATCAAAAAGCAACTTTGGGGCCCGTTTCATTCATTCTTTGCTTTTGTTCTGTTCTGCACTCTATTATTTCGATAGAAATTGCGGCTTTCAACACAGCAAACACTCTTTCAAGGTGGCAAACACTATTTCAAGCTAACAAACACTATTTCAAGGTGGCAAACACTTTTGGAAGCTAGCAAACACCAAATTCAATCATTGGATACACGATTTGAAGACTTTTTGAATAATCCTTGTATAGAAAAGGTTAGTGCAATCTATTTTAAATATTGTTTGTTGATATATAGATACAAATTTGATTATAATTTGACATGTTGTTTAATATATAGTGAATTCATTGAAATTTGTATGTTTCAATGAAATATTATTTCGAAATGGTTAGAAATTTGACAAGTCATTTTATATATATATTGTTTATTCATTCAAATAATTATAATTTTTATATGTATTTGAATAATTTGTAATTTACACATTTTAAGTAATTTAAATGTTTGAATAATTTGACATGTAGAAATCATCATCATGCCAAGGAAGAAACCAAAAAATCAAACAAATGAAGATAGGGAGAGAAATTTGGCAATTAAAAGAGATAAAATGAAATTACTACGTGAACAAAGAAAATTGCAAAGCAATAATGAAGAATTGACTTTTGAAGAGGATCAAGAACCACCGGTACCAAGAAACAAAGAGGAAGAATTGGAAAGACAAAGAGAATGAATGAGACTGTTATGCTCAAGAAGACAATTGAATTGTGAAGCTACACCATCTTCTAATGTTGGAGTCATATCGTCCGCTACACCATCTTCCAATGTTGAAGTCATATCGTCCTCTCATGTTGAAGGGACACCAATTTGTAGATCGGTCGATATACACACTCCATCATGTCATGTTGAAGGCACAACATCAACACATCAAGTAGGTGATATTCCATCTTTTGCATCTTATTGCCAAGGCACAACATCTTTGGTTCAAGGTACGTAATACACTCAACCTTATGTTGATGTTAAAAATGTTGAGAGAATTAAAGAGATTATAACACCTTCTAGAATTCGTTTTAGAAGACCAAAATATTTGATTGATATTGATAGTAACATTTTGAAATCAATGCCTGACAAGATTAGCAAGTGTACTTGTCAAAAAAAAGTTAATCGTATGTGGAGATTATTTTTTGATGAATTAAATATTACAGGTCAATGCCAATTATTTGTTGAAATGATGAGGAATTTAAAATTTAGGCCTATCATGAAGATTCTTGGGCTAAGAACGATGGATGATTCAAATGAAAAAAACATTGTAAAGAATCTAATGAATGCTTATGACAAAGTGGGTTGTAAATCATGCACCAAAGATAGTAATATCACAAGACGAGTACTTACATTAACAATAGTAAGTAGCCAAATGAAGAAAGCTCGACTCATGAGAAAGACAAGAAAAACATTAAAAATTGGTAGAGGTACTCTAAGGAGAGCCATGCTAAGGCGTGAGAGATTGGAAGACCCAACAAAAAATGAGTTATGGATATTTAGCGGTAGACTACCACGAAAGGATAAAGAAATTAGTGAAGCCTTGAAATCATTCATCGAAGATTTTTGAAAAAATAACACACGTGTTTCCCCTAATCAAAGAGATGTTGTAAGGAGGATTGGTAGCCAAAATCGCGAGCCACATGCGAAACATTTTTTGGACACAACTCAGACACAATTTTTTGCAAAATTTATTGGTATGTATCCTCAAATTCGAATAAGTCAAAGATTTTTTGAGATGGGTAAACCTTTTTATGTGAAGATAAATCACACACGCACAACTTGTTGTTGTAGGATACATATTGAATTTTCTAACCATTTTGATGTTTTTAGGCATATATGCGTAATTTTGCATTCTCAGTTTGTTTTGCAGGATTGTGACATAAATGAGCCACCAAGATCTTCAAGGGAATTCATATCCAACATTTTATGTGAAATAAGGGACGGCCAACAATTTTACAAGACATCATGCTTGGATGGTACATGCTTATTTTGTGGTTCTTTGCAACTTTTATCAAATTTTCAACATATGGATAGTACACATGCAATTGGAAATGAAATAGTATATTATGGCAAATTTAAGACAGTGACATATGCTCTAAAATATGGGAAACATGGTAAAAGATGTGATTTAGTCATTGAAAAGATTCCAGTGTATGAGTTCATGAAGATTTTTTGTGAAAACATTATTTACGAGTATGCAAGGCATACCCATAGAGCTCGATGGCTGGATTTGCAATTCAAGTTGTGCAAGGATACGTTTCCACTGGATACCATTGTTTCGGTTGTAAATTTCGCAGAGAACTACACACTACAACCACGAAATGAGGTGCAAGCAAAGTATTATACTTCTCAACAGGTTTCCATATTTGTTCACATAACATTCATGCATTCACCTACAAGTACAGAGGATGACAGGAAGATTTTGAGGGAGTACCATTTTTACATCAGCAATGATCGAGCACATTCTACGGAGTTCGTACATGGTTGTTTTCAACTATTTTATGGAGATTTGGCTAATAGGGGCATCACATATCGTTAGCACATTATTTGGTCAGACAATTGTGCATCTCAATTCAAGAATGCATGGATGTTCTATTGGTTGAGCAGGATGCACAAGTTGTGTAGAATTCAATACATGTGGAATTTCACAGAGGCTGGTCATGGAAAGGGAGAGCATGATGGTGCAGACGCATGCATCAAAAGAGCCTTAGCTCGTGAAGAACTAAAGTACAAATATGGAGCAATATTGACAGATGCAAAATCCATCGTCCAGTGGTGTAATGCTACAATGGGTCCAGGTAAGGAAGGTGAGTCTACGGTTCGTAGATTTTTTTGGTTGATAGATAATACTAACATTGCACCATATCAGGATTGTTGCACACTAACAGGATCCAATGAGTTGCACTCTTTTAGAAGCTCTGATATAGGTTCATGGAGTATCCACACACGAAAAATGGCATGCTATTGTCCATCATGTGCAGAGGAAAATTGGGATGACTGTGAGTCGACTGAATGGGTGGACAAATGGGATATACGAGTTTTGGATCCAATTGACACCTATCGTCCCCCACAAGCACTGGAAATGGTACAGATGGAATTGTCTATTGACATTGACCGCTTGTCTGATCTAGTGCAACCTGGTAATATATATATTTATATATCTTTGTAATTTCAATATGTAACTTTACAACTTTTACGCAAGTATTTTCTGAATTAATGACCGCATTTTGTACATTTGTCACTGCAGGCCATGTTTTTGCTGTTATTGCACCTGAAGACAATGAAGAAGGGACAAATTATTATTTGTGTCGTTGTGTTCAAGCAAAACAAAAATTGGATCACTCGGTTATAGATGGTGAAGGTTTAGAGTACCATGTCGGTGCGGTGGTTGTAACCGGCACATGGCTTAGACGATATTCTATGAAGAACCCTAACTTGTGGTTATTCGAGGATTGGAAAACAGAGAGGAAGATTCTTCATTATTCAAATCTTGTTGTCGCATCAAATGTCCACTTGATAAAATATGGTGGAAAACCACATAATAAGAATCTTTGGAGAGTTCGCGAGTTAGACCACGAGGCAATACTTTAGACATTAAAATGTCGAGCAAATCTAGTTGGCTCATTAGATTGAATATAGAGAGAGGGAGAGAGAGAAAGAGTGATCAACTGGATCCAAATACATTGTTGCAACCTCTTCCCCAAGACTGTCCACATGACTAAGGTGGACCGTATTGTTATGATGCGTAAGTGATGAGATTTAGTTTAAATCATAGATTTTATGTTTTGATGTCTCCAATTTTTTTAAAGCTAGAACAATATTTTTCATATTTTCTTATTGTGATGATATTTTTCTTTCATTGCATGTTCTCTTGGATGACAGGAGGGAGAGAAGAAAAATAAGTAGATTTCGAAATAGCCAGCCACCCTTCTTCATGTAATTTATTCATTTAAGGTAAAAGTCCCATTTCCTTTGTTTGGCTTTGGTATTTGGTTATTTAAAGTCATTATTCTAGTTGGACCTTTGTATGTTTGAATTTGGGATTGTTTAGTGTCTATTTGTTATGATTATACTGAATTATTAATTCTACGATGTTTCTATTATTTAATTATTTAAAATAAATTAAAACTTTTTGTATAAAATTATTATTATTTATTTCTATCTATTTGTTATGATTATTTCTATTATTTAAAATAAATTAATTATATAATATCTCTATGATGAACTATTTATATTTCTAAACTTTACATATTTTACACCATGACCAACAATCAAACTATTATAACAATACAAATACATTTAAAAAGTAATGTAAGAATGGTTTAGTTCACATAAAAAATAAGTCTATCTTAGATATTCTAAATACATCACAAAACTTTATCGCTTCAAAAAAATTGGAATTTCTCCCATCTACTTGAGTTCCCATCAATTGTCCATAAAACTGGGAAAGGAAATAGGTGCTATGCTCCCAATCCCAACATCCTCCTGTCCACTACTAGGAGATGTGTGTAATGTAGGATTCAGCTCCATCAACTTAGTCATTTCTTTCACTAGTTGATTGGGACTCTCACCATTTGTTGTCAACTATGGTGACAATGCTTGGGGTTACACTTATTAAGTAAGAATATTTCCTAATCTAGGGATTAGAGCATTGAACATATCAGAATGTGATTTATGCTATGGGAGAAGAGGTATGTTGGGCATACTAATTGATTCTAGGGCTAGTGCAATTACATCTCCTTCCAATAGTGTTGTAAATATAATTTCTATAGTTGTTGAAGGTGCACCTCCAATATTTGGTCTATATCTCTTTCAAACATTTAGATTATCCTCTCTTTCTTTCCTCTTCTATTCCTTTAGTGCAACCTTCTCCGCAACTAATTTTCCCCTCTCTATAGCATCTAAGATCTCATTTCTTGCAATCTTTTCCTCTCTCCCATCTTTCCTATCCCTGATCTTCTCCTTCATGTAAAGTGCATTAGCCTCAAATAACTTCTTAGTCTCTCTTGTTTCTTAGAATTTTGTATCCTTTTCTTTGGTAGCTATAGGAATCTACTGGGTAAACCACTATGTTGTTTTCTATCTAGTGGCATGTAATGTATAAAATCAACATCTCCATCATAGTCATTTTGGGCCTGGGTATCAAAAAATTGTTAACTATTTATTTCATCATGGTTGCCACCATTTGCAAAGCATTAGATGATATCCTTGGGGTCAACATGTGGTGGGGATGGAATTAAAAGGGAAACATTTTCATCCCCACAGGTATTTGGTTACCCAAGGTTTGTGACAACCTCCTACAACCAATTTGGTTGTGAATCTTGCATTATCAAGCTTAATCTAATATCATAATTGAAAATGTAGTTTTTTATATGTCTCTTAGCCTTGAACAAATAAAAATTGGAATTCTCTAACCAACAGTAATGTAAGGAGACCCACCCTGCTAGTTTAGGCCACTATGCCCAAACTAACCAATGACTTCTTCTAATCCTATAGGGTTTCTTCTTGACCCTATTCCCAAGAGGATATCTCCCAACTATCCCCTTCCCTAGGATCTATGCACACCAATTGACTATGTGACAAAGAACTCATGGTGGATAAATCTGAAGGAATTTCGTAGGAATACCTTTCTTTCCAAAATCACTCTCATCTATCCATGTTTCTTCAGATTCTGGTTGATCCTTCCATTTGATAAGATGCTCCATATAGGTGCCATGACAAGTCTTCTTCTTGATTCTTGAATCCATAACCTTTTCAGCTTTTGGCTAAGATTATAATGGGATAGTGACTTCTTCAACCTTTGATTTTGTTTGTCCTTCTATGAATATAGGCCCTTTATATTGAACTTAGTCCTTGACATTAAAGATAAGGTAAATTTCCAAGTTTGGTGGGAGTTCTATTTTGTCGGCATTAGAACCATAATTTGCAAGTGCCTTACAAGGTCCTATCCTATGCATTTGTAGCTTGGTTGGAACACCCTATGCAAGTACCAAAACTCGTCCGTGGCATCATATCATGGCCTCAACACCTTGGATCATCTCAAAACATCTCATCTAACATGTTCCAACTCCTTGCACACTCTCAACAACTCATCTCTTACATTTTCTCAATTTTGCCTCTTCTAGGCTTGTTCCAACTAGCCCTTGCCAGTCACTAATTTGTTGTTTTCTCCAAAATTTTCCATAGAACTTCCTAAACTATTGGGTGATTAAACTACCCTTTTCCTCACTCTAAAATATGCTCCAAAACCAACTACACTTGTTTTGTAAAATATCACTCAAAACTGGCTATTTCAGTCTACCAACTAGGCCTAGTTTGAGGCCATTTACAAAGCAACTCACAATCCCTTGACTTTTGAAACTCCCATGACCCAAAAAAGTCTTAATACATGACTCAAATGCAAGTATTCTTCTATTTTTTTGGTCTCATGATAAACTTTACAATGGTTTTTACAAAACCCTCCTTTCTAGCCCCTTTACCCTAGGGCTTTCTAGAACTCTTACTTTGCAACGTCTCTAGAACCCCAAAATGGTTCAAAAAACTTCACTTTGGTTATATTAGATGAATTCAAACATAAAATGAAACTCTTGTTTGGAGAAAACACTAAATCCACCTTGGGAGCAATCACATACCCCTTTTTATGCACTCAAATTTTAGGGAAAACTATGCAAATACTTCTTAAATGGTTTCAACACTCAACTTTTCAGATGGAAATGGTTATTATAGACTCAAACCAACAATAAAAATCCCAAACTTGAGGTTTCTCAACACTCAACAATCAAATTTCAAAACTGTTACGAGCACTTACTACTAGGACAATTTCTAGTTTTAATGATCAAACTCCCAAACCATACAAAGGACCCCCTGCTGTTTTTTCATTTTTAAACACTCTTTTTGGAGACCTACAATAACCTCTCTCACTTTTTGGAGATCACACTTCGTTTTCATTTTACGATGCCATCTCGGGTGATGCTGAAACTTGCAATGTCGGCTAGTACAAAGTTGCCAACTGCCAAATCTCTCTCACCTTTCCTCATGGGATCGAACTGTCTACTCCGTTAGCTCTGCGTGGTCGGGTAAACCCTATCCCCAACCTTTTCCTATCCCCTTCAGTGCTCGAACATTCTCAGGCACGCCAATCCACAATGTCCCCAAGGGTCACTAAATGCCATAGGGCTGCGATCTTTGACGGGACATATCTCGGAGCTTGTGTGAGGTATGGATGCGATTCTAGTTCCTACAGGACCGTGTTGTGGAGACCTACAATAACCTCTCTCACTTTTTGGAGATCACACTCCATTTTTGTTTTACAATGCCATCTCGGGTGATGCTGAAACTTGCAGTGTGGGCCAGTACAAAGTTGCCAACTGCCAAATCTCTCTCACCTTTCGTCGTGGGATCGAACTGTTTGCTCCATTAGCTTTGAGTGGCCAGGTAAACCCTATCCCCAACCTCATCCTATCCCCTTCATTGCTCGAACGTTCTCAAGCACGCCAATCCGGAATGTCCCCAAGGGTCACTAAATGCCATAGGGCTGTGATCTTTGACGGGGCATATCTCAGAGCTCGTGCGAGGTATGTATGCGATTCTAGTTCCTACAAGACCGTGTTGCAGAGACCTACAATAAACTCTCTCACTTTTTGGAGATCACATTCTATTTTCATTCTACAATGCCATCTCGGGTGATGCTGAAACTTGTAGTGTTGGCCAGTACAAAGTTGCCAACTGCCAAATCCCTCTCATCTTTCGTCGTGGGATCAAACTGTCTACTCCATTAGCTCCGGGTGGCCGGGTAAACCCTAGCCCCAACCTCTTCCTATCCCCTTCAGTGCTCGAATGTTCTCAGGCACACTGAACCAGAATGTCCCTAAGGGCCACTAAATGTCATAGGGCTGCGATCTTTGATGGGGCATATCTCGAAGCTTGTGCAAGGTATGGATGTGATTCCAATTCCTATAGGACCGTGTTGCAGAGACCTACAATAACCTCTCTCACTTTTTGGAGATCACATTCTGTTTTCATTTTACAACGCCATCTTGGGTGATGCTGAAACTTGTAGTATTGGCCAGTACAAAGTTGCCAACTACCAAATCTCTCTCATCTTTCATCGTGGGATCAAACTGTCTGCTCCATTAGCTCCGGGTGGCCAGGTAAACTCTATCCCCAACCTCTTCCTGTCCCCTTCAGTGCTTGAATGTTCTTAGGCACACTGAACCAGAATGTCCCTAAGGGTCACTAAATGCCATAGGGTTGTGATCTTTGATGGGGTATATCTCAAAGCTCGTACGAGGTATGGATGCGATTCCAATTCCTATAGGACTGTGTTGCAGAGACCTACAATAACCTCTCTCACTTTTTGGAGATCACATTCTATTTTCATTTTACAATGCCATCTCGGGTGATGCTGAAACTTGTAGTGTTGTCCAGTACAAAGTTGCCAACTGCCAAATCTCTCTCATCTTTCGTCGTGGGATCAAACTGTCTACTCCATTAGCTCCGAGTGGCTGGGTAAACCCTATCCCCAACCTTGTCTTGTCCCCTTCAATGCTCGAACGTTCTCAGGCACGTCGAACCAGAATGTCCCTAAGGGTCACTAAATGCCACAGGGCTGCGATCTTTGACGGGGCATATCTCGGAGCTCGTGTGAGATATGGATGAGATTCCAATTCCTACAAGACTATGTTGCAGAGACCTACAATAACCTCTCTCACTCTTTGGAGATCACATTTCATTTTTATTCTACAATGCCATCTCGGGTGATGCTGAAACTTGCAGTGTTGGCCAGTACAAAGTTGCTAACTACCAAATCTCTCTCATCTTTCGTCGTGGGATCAAACTGTCTGCTCCATTAGCTTCGAGTGGCCGGGTAAACCCTATCCCCAACCTTGTCTTGTCCCCTTCAGTGCTTGAACGTTCTCAGGAACGCCGAACCAGAATGTCCCTAAGGGTCACTAAATGCCACAAGGCTACGATCTTTGACGGGGCATATCTCGGAGCTCGTGCAAGATATGGATGAGATTCCAATTCCTACAGGACTGTGTTGCAGAGACCTACAATAAACTCTCTCTCTTTTTGGAGATCACATTCCATTTTCATTCTACAATGCCATCTCGAGTGATGCTAAAACTTGTAGTGTTGGCCAGTACAAAGTTGCCAACTGCCAAATCTCTCTCATATTTCATCGTGGGATCAAATTGTTTGCTCCATTAGCTCCGGGTGGCCGGGTAAACCCTATCCCCAACCTCTTCCTATCCCCTTCAGTGCTCGAACGTTCTCAGGCACGCTGAACCAGAATGTCCCTAAGGGTCACTAAATGCCACAGGGCTGCGATCTTTGACGGGGCATATCTATGGGCTGTCAATACTTCGACTATACTTTAAGTCAACAATTATCAATATGTGAAAAAATGGAACTCGTTGTATTTTGAAGTACTGAGAAGATGGCCTTGCCCTTCCCCAGGAGTTTCAGAAATGGGAGACATTAGGTAAGAGAGTGAAAATGTTACTATCGCTTCAACGCACATGACGCAATTGGAAATGTAAATTTTGATGGTAATCATTTTGTGATAAGGGAGAGACTAGGAATGATCATTGTTACTATCTCTTTAGTAGTGGAATTTTGTTTTCTCTTGAATTTGGTGGTGGGGGATCAGTGGTAAGACTCCTTGGATATTCCTTCTTATAATTTTAGTGACAAGTGTTGCTCTTCGAAAACACTTGTACAATCTTTTTTAAATTATTAGATAAAAATAGAGAATTGTAAGTATTAAACATGATTAGTCTTTAGTTCCTAGAAGATCTTTATTTCCCCATCAATGCATTTAGAAAGTTAAGTTTTAAGAAGATCATAAATAGAAAAAATTAGAGAAGCAATTTAAACATTTATATTGATTGGAAACATGTGAGTCTTGAGTTTCCTCTACCTTTTAAAGAACGTTCCTTAGCTAGCAGACCTAATTCCACATTCAATAAGACTGTCATTGTGCTAAAGATTTAGGAAACTAACTGCTCTAAGATAAAGCTTCCCGGTCAATAATAATCTAGCCTATTGAGGTACATAATACTTCTCAATTAAACTTGTGTTAATTCAGTATTAATTTTGTAATTAACTACAATTTTAGTATCTATGTATAGGGGGTGACTGAGAAAACTATTTGAGGTCCAATTTGAAAATATATTTGTAAGGATCTCGACCAAGGTTCACAACTTCGATGATTAATACATTCATTCAGGCTAGAACCTCACTACAAAAAAATAATATATATAAAAGGTAGTGAATAACGTCATGTCTAGACCCAAACCAACCAATGAAAGTCAAATTAGCATAATGTGGAACAACAATATATGCATTGAGTGGGTTCTCATAAAAAAGCTTCATAATAAAATTCATGTCTAGAATTAAAAGACCTTAAAGAACATTTATGCTTGTAACACAAATGGCCATTCAAAACTGAATATGATTACAATATGTGAAATAGCAATACAAGAACTTGTAATTCTCTTGTGAACATCGTGTTAATTCTTGTAAGAATCCCTAAGATGCTTGTTATACTCAAAATTTTGTTGAAATTGAATTAATTTTTATCCTGTCGGTTGATTGGCTTAGGGTGATATATGCTTCTTGGATGGAATAATGAGTTCGTGATTAACTCTGTATTAAGATTCATAGCATCTTCTAGTTATTTGCAAAGGAAATTTATAAATTACTTGCTAATGTCATATGGCTTGCTTGAGAAAGATGTCTGTGTTCTTATTGATGGGTACTAATGACTATCCACATTTAGTTCTTGAATATCCTATTTGACAAGCTTTCCATAGACATTTCTTTGCCATACTAAGTATTTTTGAAAACATATTTGAGTAGAAGGACTACAATAGATACTACATGGTGTTTTAACAAATAAAGTAATGGGTTAAAGACTATTATTTCCAAGGTATTATGTCATAGTATTTTAATTGTAATGATCTTAGACTAATGATATTCTTGAAGGTAACTTCGACATGCAGCAAGAAAGACAACCTACAGCCAAGGCTATATTGTGCCTACAACCAAAGCCATAAATGCTCACAGCCAAAGCCTCTAGTGCACATAGCCAAAGCCATGGATGCTTATAGCCAAAGTTACAAGTGTTCGTAGCCAAAGCCATGAGTATATGAAGTCGATGATCACAATTGTTTACAACTATTCACCAGAAACAACTTCTTTGCAGTTTTTGAGAAATACTAATAAAGAAAAAAAGAACATCTACTAGTTGGTAGATATAATGGCAACTCTCTAGCAATTGAATCAAATTTCATACATGCACATATCTAATTTAATGTCATACACGAACATATCTAATTTAACGTCATACATGAACAAACATATAATATAAAATGATAACCAATAATGTCATATACATTAACAAACACATAATATATTATGATAACCAATAATGTCGTATATGAACAAACATATCATATATTAACCAATAATGTCATACATCAAATATAGAATGTCATATGTACATCAAATGTGTATCGAATATGTCTCTCAGATGCCTATATATATACATGGGGAAGGAAACAAGTCTCTATATATATGTATCAAATATCTCAACTACATCTTTTCCTTCCCACGAGGGGAAGGAAACAAGTCTCTCGACGTCCTCTGCCGTCGTGTGGAGGGAGACAATGGAGATGACGGGGCCCTCCTGACATGCTCACTTGACCTCTTGTTGAGGCTCTTCTCCAGGTCCAACTGATACAAAGAAAGTAGATATGAATCAATATTTATTATATGTTGAAATCAAATATATGTACTCACAAAATCAATTATTTTCTTACCGCCAACAAATAGTCACTCTGTAAGTCCACCTCAAATGCTCGTGGACGATCAGGCGTGACAAGACCCTACAACAATTCAATAAATATAATCACTTATAAATAACATTAGAAAATTTGAGATTAACTATTATAAACAACAACTAAAATGAAGAAAATTCTTTCATACCTCCGTCAGTAGCTGTGAGCTAGCCACAATTGTGGCCACTCCACTATCAACAGACTGTCGCAGATGAGGAGGTGTGTCTAACATCATGAGTTGCATGTCATACAATACACGTTATATCTAACATGAAACATGGAATAAATATAATCAAATGAATTAAATTAACTTGAAACAACTGTACCTGTGTGAAGCTCGTATGATGTCTCTGCTCTGCGTTTGTGGTAAAGGTTGAGGGTCTTGTGGAGAATTGATGCACATGCATATTTTTTTGGTCAATCCTTAATATGATTACGTAATAAATATATGTATTAATTAAAATGATTAAATTGATACATACCTCAGGACTCGTCGAAGGGACAAAAAATGGGCCTGGAGGATCGCTGCTAGGCCCAGGAACACTTTGACCCTAAATTTTGAACAATGTCAATAAATCCTAATTAATTAATCATTCACTATATGTATGAAATGTGATCAAATTAGTAATTTACCTGTGTGTCAATGCTAAATGTCTTGTTTAGGAACTGATCGGTGACAAGCCCATCATCTGCACCATCTCCGACATGAGTGCCAAATGTGCATAGGGATCCACATGAAGTGCACATGTGACCACGATGTATAGAAGGCTCCCCCTCAACTAATGGGCTCGTGGAATGGATGAGGGTCTGCGTCAAAGCATTAATGGTCCCTAGAGTGCTGGCCTCTACATGTTCCTTCACAACTGAAGGAATAATCACATGCTCACACTATGGATGGACCACGGGTGCCCTAACTACATTAGGGTCACGACGTGCTCCGGGCCTCTCAAATGATGGCCCCCCACCTCTACCCTGGGAGTCTAACATATCAAAATAATTGGGGATCTCCCCAAGGACAAACTCACAATATAATTTCTTCAAAAAATACATGGGGACCTCGTGATTGTTGCAAGGAGGGGCATCAAAAACCATCCACCATCTATCCCAAAAATTATTTCTAATAGCATCATGTATGCACCAATGGATGGGGAATCGTTTAGTACCCTCTCTAATAGTATTTTTCTCACCGAGTTTTCTAAATAATGTACATATACTACTTTTTGGTATTTCCTTTTTTCTAACATCTTCATATGACAATTTATTTGCATAAAATCTTTTTTGTTCATCCCTCTTAGCCCGCCAAATATCTAACTGACCACTAACTGAGGCTATCTGAGTGTTAATGGATTCAAGAGATGATGCCAATTGAGCCCTCATTGGATTGGTTTGTCTGGATTCTTTCAACTGAGCAATGATTCCTTCTAATTGAGTTTTTCCTCTCTCTATTTCATTTCTTATAGTTTCTTGTGTGCCTGGTGGAGGTCTTGCAATTGGTTCGGGTTGTGGAATTTGTTCTTCTTCTTGAGGAGGGTTTTGGTTTTGGGGTTCTTGAGGGTTTTGATGTTCTTGTGGATTTTCTGGTTGATTATGAACATTTCCTGATAAAAAATCAATTGAAATTCAAATAAATAAACAAATCTAAATGAAATTTGTAAAAACCGTACAAAAGAATATAAAAAACTTACAAAACAATATGAAAAAATATCAAACAATGCAAAGTTAGGTTTATATCACTTACGGCATCGTCGTGGGTGCGCTTGTGGTCTTGGATTTCATCGACAAGGAGGCATTTTGGCAAATGGTGGTGCAAATTTTGAGTCTTCAACTTGCGTACGCGCTGCTCGTTGTAGGAGTAGAAGAAAATGCTGATGAAAATGATGGGTTGCGGGTTTGCAGCCTATCATATATACTTTTAATTTTTTTAAAAGCGTGTACGTGCTATAGCGCGTTGTAGGAGTAGAAGAAAATGCTGATGAAAATGATGGGTTGCGGGTTTGCAGCCCATCATATATACTTTTTATTTTTTTTAAAGCGCATATGCGCTATAGCGCACGCACTATGGCTTGGGTTGCCCAAGCCATAGCGCGTGCGCGCTATAGCACGTACGCACTTTTTAAAATAGGAAAATAAAATTTCCTTGTCACCTTTTTGGCACCACAACTCGGTGCATATGCCCATCTCATATATAAAATAACATAAATATGATTATAAGAGTTATGAATAACTCTTCAACTAATCTATACATTAACAGATATGAACATCCATTTATCAATTTTAACAACTTGAGAAATGATGGTTTTTCATTATCTTTCCTCTTTTGAATCTTCCTTTATACAGAAATAGCCAAATTCCTCACCTTCTTCTAAGTCATTAGATCCATCATTGATTTGTCCTTTCTTAGCTAGGTAGCATGATTTCTTGCCTTTGTCCTTGTTGTCTCTAAAATTTCAGTTTATGTTCTCCCTTTTGTCCTTATTATCATTCGTAGCATTATAAAGACACCTAAATGCAATATGACCAATCTTGTTGTAATAAAAATATTTCAAAGATAATTTTCCTTTATACTTTCATTTTCCTCTCATTTACCTTTTTACCAACAATGCTTCAAATTATTCTTGTTCTTTTTCTTCAGATAGTATGTTGTCATAGATCAAGGCATTCCTCCATACCCTTCACCCAGTAAGATTGTCTTCCCTCCAAAGGGAAAGGCTTACCTTGAACTCCCATACACATATATAAAATCAAAGAAAAACTCAAGGAAGTCACATGAACACAATACAAAAACATCACAAAAATACATCTACAATAGAGAAATTTGTAGCACTACACAAGAAAATATAACACAACATGAAAAATATTGATTCAACATTTTACATAAACATGAAATCCATAAGATAGGGATATTGACCTCACTTCCAACCTTGTGCAAGGTTGAGTTGAGCTCTCTCTCCTACCTAAGATTTCTCAATTTCCTTCCCAAGCTTCATTCCCTTCCTTGGCCAACTTCTCAAGGATCCTAAGTTCTACTAACTTCCTAGTGATCTCCAAAATTAGAGAGTAGGTATTAACCTACCATTTTCTCCAAATATCCTTTAAGAATATCCTAAACTACTCTCACCTACCCCCCATCATGATGGAAGATCTCAAGAGTGGTTTTCTCCCACTCTTGCCTCCTCATGACAGGGATAGATTTCTTCACTTGGTAAAAATGGAAACCTAAATTGGTTATCATTGGGGTTTGGGAAGCTAAATTGGCCATGAAATACCCCCAACTCTTAGTACACCCATGGGGAAAGTCATTTTAAGCCTAAACTATCCCCTAGAGTCACTTTTTATTCTCCAAAAGTCCACCAAGAGTTTACCTACAAAATTGGGTGATGGGACAATTATCTTGGCTCATTAGACATTAAATCTCACCTAGGGTACCTTCACGGTTGCTCAAGGGTCACTCTACTACCTACCAAATCACTTGGCATGCAACATCACAATACATTTGTCAATAGGCAACACAATAAACACATCACTCCACAAACTCTAGACATGCCAACAAGGATATTCCTCGTTTATTTTTAACAATTACATAATTCACTCCAACCCAATTTTACAAATAAAAATAAAACTACAATTAGCCTATGTCCCTCCTTAAGGTCAACCTTGGCTTCACAAGTAATTTTACCGCATTTCACCTAGAACAGGTTCTTCATATGTCCATGGTTATTACTACGTGTGCACTGATGCAAAATATTAGTTAGAGATACACACATATGTATATGTGCAAATATATAAATATATATGTATATAGGTATATATATCTATATATATCTCTCTCTGTGTATGTCTATGCACACACACATATACACACAAATATATACATTATATATACATATTTATGTATGTATATGCACACACACACACACACACATGTATGTATGTATGTATTAGAATTTACGCACAAATATACACACACGCACACGTACACGAACACACATGCACACACACACGCACACGCACACACACACAACATGCATACATGTGTACATCTTAACATAAGCATTAAACTTAGAAATTCTAATATCCATGATAAAGTAGCAAATATGTAAATTCATATTCATAACATCTCAAAAGCAAATCACATTACTTAACATCATATATCTCACATGTATTAAGATTTTCTAATATATATTGCAGAACATATTACATCATGATCATTCCTACTTATTCTAATTTATAGATTGAGCTCACACATATATAATCTTTCATTACATTTGAAATGCCACCTAGTGGCCACACTTGGAGCAAAGGCTTCCATAAATACAAACCCAACCCAGCCTATGCCAAATTTCTCAAAACCAGATACTTGGGATGCACCCTACACCAAAGACCAGCATTTACAGACTAAATCCTCCGAATATAGAATACCAGACACAACTAAGATTTGAAAAAAGCATAGAGACACGGGAACTTAGTTTTTAATCCATGATGCCACCTCTTCCCTGGTGAAATTAGGAATGCCACCATCCTTCCCAGTTGACTCTACTTCGCGTACTAGACATAACTAAGATTTGAGAAAAGAAGAACGACACATGGACTTAGTTTTTAAACCATGCTGTAGCCTCTTCCCTGATGAAATTGGGAATGCCATCATTTTCTAGTTGACTCCACTTCGCATCTATGATCAGGCCTTTCAGTAATCTGTATCAAAGACGCATCAATCCCTTCATCATCCCGAACGAAGATATTGCCAAGGTGCCTGTACTGAATTTGGTCATCAAAGCCAGGTATTTTCCTCAGTGTCTTGAGGAAGAATTTGGCTTCCATAGCATTTACACTTCGTTGGGAATGTAGGATTGATTAATGCCTTCCACTCGACCTGGTGGAACTCTCGAGAAGCACCGATTTCGATGCCTTCGAATCATTCACCTTTGTGTGTGTGAATGGGCTGAGTCGTTACCAAACATGCCTCGACAATTACTTCTCGTTAAAATCTATCTTGAGATACAGATGAATATCTGCAAGGTAGCTACCAAAAGTATTTGAGATGGTGCGATCATCATAATGCATACTAATCACTGGAAAGTAAGGGGTGAAGATGGGAATTCCAAATCATTGGAAGTGATCCCTCGAAAGTCTTCAAAAAATTCCCTACTATTTTCTCTGGCCCCCAATTTGAAAGTTTGTCAGTGATGTCATTTGCTTCTCTCGAGTCTCAACACGTATGATTTTGAAACCCTCAAATCATTCTAATAGTCATCGAACACGATTAATATGATAAGTAGGAGATAATTTCCACAGCTAGTCAAATTGTGATATGAATATCAGGATTTAACTGTGTGATTTTGAGTCAAACTCGATGACCCATGTTTCATAAGGCACAACACTTGGTGAAGGTTTTGCAAATGGGGTTGCAAGCTTTGGGTTTAACTATGGAGGAAACTCTGTAGTTAAGCGCGCTCAGGCTGGAGTAGTACTGGGATGGGTGACCTCCCGGGAAGTCCCGGTGCTTCACCCCTGTGAGCATCACCTAGATCCAATGAGTGCTAAGTGTTCCATTTATTCTCATGAGAGATGGATTCATGTTGAATCACTACTCATGAAACATGGGTCATCGAGTTTGACTCAAAATCACACAGTTAAATCCTGATATTCATATCACGATTAATATGTTTTTTTAAGTGCTACGCTTGTAACTCACCTTTTATGATGCCACAAAAAACTATCTGAGAATCTTCTTCGAGGTGGATCATCTAAGTACCAATCTTCACTCCAAGCAATGTTGCCTCAATTGCCGTCAAACACTCAGCCTGATTATTAGTGTCATTTGAAATTTTCTTACAAAACATAGCCACAATACTTCCATCATCATTCCGAGCCATTGCCCCCACTCTGAGATGTTAGGGTTTCCCTTTGAAGCCAAGTCAAAGTTTATTTTTGTCCAACCCTTATCGGGTGGCTTCCTTTCTACTCATGCTTTCATAGTTTTCTAGGGATTTTCCCCCCAGGCTCATTAACGGGCCAATTTAAATGAATGGCTTCCTTTCTACTCATGCTTTCATAGTTTTCTAGGGATTTTCCCCCCATGCTCATTAACGGGCCAATTTAAAGGAATATATTAACATACTCTAAAAAAGGGAGATTATTCCTTATTTCAAGTTATACACTCAATATTTTTTCTATGTCGGATATCCTTCCTTAAATATCCTTATTTTTTAACTTTATATTTCCCCCTCCCCTTTTCTTTATACATTGAACCATATATATATGTACTATGGGTTACAAGTTGCAACCCCTCACATGCCACTCAATGAGACTTATTTATTATTATTGGTTATTATACTGAATTACTTTGATTATGTAAATATGTATTGCTTAGTGCTATTAATATTAATTTGTTTTTTTTAATGATTGATACTTGTATTATATTGATTTATTGGTTGTAGTACTATTCATATGGTTCAATATTGGTATTATTAATAATAATGACTATTACATCTTTTGATTAATATTTTTATATTTATCAAATAAGGAATTTATATAAAAATTTAACTAAATATACACATATGTATTGAAACCAATTAGATATATTTATATTGTTTATATGTCAATGTCTTGCTATACATCAATACACCCCTCCCAAAAATTTTCATCGTCAAGAAATAATATATTTACTACTTATGTATTAATAAGAAATATTGTCAACTAAACTAAAAACCATAGTTTTGAAAGAATATTATAGATCATCTCATTTGGTTGATTAAATTTTCATGAAAATATGTTTCTATTTCATTTTTCTCTAGTTATTATGTTATTCTAGATAAGGAAAATATTTTATATACCTGAAAACATATGCCTGCACATATGAATTCATGAAGTATACACAAGGAATGCACACTAATGTATAAAGAAACACATCATACACATTGATGCATTATTTAAATATGAAGATAATGTAAAATACACATAATAAATAAATAAACAAAGCAAACACAAAGTACACTAATTAACATGTGAGGACATGAAGCATACACAATATATAAAAATTGATGCATGAAGACACAAAGAACAAAACACCTTTACACATTGATACATGAAGACAAAAAGTATACAAATTAATTAATTAATTCTTATTTACTTAAAAATAAGAATTCTAAAATATATCTTCCTTAATGAATCATGATTTACTTTTTAAAGAAAGCCTCAAGAGTGCTTGTAAATTTATCAACCCAACTAAGTCAAAGAAAACATATCATCCCACTCGATTAACTCAACTCTTGGTTAGCAAGAGCTTGAATGTCTCACTATGACATTTTTTTATTAGAATGACTAGAATAAATGATGGGGGAGTGGGGGGGTGAATAGTTTTTATCCTCTAGTCCAAATATACCAATTCAAATTTTAACAACTTCAAATAACTTATTTGAACTCATAATATCACTTGGACAATATTACAAATCACCAACAACTTAACTTATTCATTCATCATTCAACTCTCCATTCAGTATATGGTGATTGATAGAGATAAACATCGATAAATAGTATACATCACAAAATAACATTCACACATATATGATACCAAGATTTAATTTGGATACATGATTTGGGAAAAACTATCAACAACATGCTACCAATTTTTCACTCTTCTAAAGCGAGATTAGTTAAGAGCCAACCCTATTAACTTCAAAACACATTGTTAGGTGTGAACCTATTAAAGAATTTAAATCACCTTGTTAGGAGTGGCATGCTTAGAAGTCTTTAGATCATTCCATTAGAGTGTCATCTTGATTAAAGGATTTAAAAATGACTATTAAACTAGTATATTTTCACTCATTTATTGACAAAAATTGGTCAAATTTTTGGCTCATGTTGGTCAATTTTTTGAAAAAAAATTTTGTTGCTATTTTACTTGTCAAAAATTTGACCAATTCTTCTGAGCATCAAAATTTTGATGCACAATTTGGTTGAAAATGGCCTACTTTGTCAATGAGAACATTGGTCAAAATTTTGACCAAACTTGGTCGATCGTTCAACCAAAGCACTAACCAAGATGCCAAACTCGTGACAACATCTTGGTTGATGCATTGGTCAAAAATTTGACGAAGTTTGGTCTAGATTTCAACCAATTCTAATCCTTGATTGACTAGGATGCCAAACTGACAATGACATCCTAGTCGATGCATTTGTTAAAATTTTGACTAATGCATACTAGCATTGGTCAAAATTTTGACCAACATGCTTTGTTTAAAAAAAATTGTACCCAAAGATAAATATCCAAAGTAATCACCTATAAGAGCTTGGCTAGTTTTTAGATATTTATCTTTAGGCAGTAGTGAGCTTGCTACATTCTTGAGGTCCTAAAAATTCTTATCTAATGTTTATAAATATCTCAAAAAGAACAATCTTATCTAGAAAATCCTAAACATTCATGAAATATAAGAAAACATTCAACACTAGGGTCTATGTCCATTTCTTGGTTGGTGAGGAGATTTTATACTTTATTGCATTCCTAATAGTAGTGAGAAAAACTCATGCTCTTCAAATTGAAACAAGTTAATAAGGCCTCAATTAGCCTCAATTATTGATAAATTAATAAAAATCACAAGGTAAATAGTGACCAACTACTACATGAATTATAGCTAGTCTAAAGCTAAGGGTAAGTTTGAAGGACTCAATAGAGTTGCATCAAAAGCAAGAAGCATGTCATTACATTGAGAGGGGTAACTTGATGGAGAATTATGAACATGCATAAACAAGTAATCATCATTAGCATCATACCATGCAATAGATACTATACAACCAATGAGGTCAATATGTAGCTAGGTGATCAATAGAGAAACATCGATGAAATTTGGAGGGAAGACCCTCATATTTAAGAGGTTGATTCCAAGAATTATTCCCTACCATAAAAGTCACATCCTCATGAAAAGGCTTAGAGGTGCCAATATACACAAGAATTGGAGAAAAAGTAGAGTACTCCATGTAAGAAGTGGAGTTATCAAAATTTAGGAAGTAAATAATATAGTTGCCTACGTCTCATAACATAAAACCTCCCAAAACTATAGAGGGAAAAGTGTAATGCATACTCAATACATATTTAGTGTCTTCATAAGAGAGTTAAAAGTGGTTGTAAAAGATTAATGAACAGAGAGTGTTCCATCCAACACAACATGCCTAATGCCAAATTGTTATATTAGAAGAGAGAAAGGAGGCAATAGAAAGAAATAGCATGTGGAAAGGGCATAATGTTATCGATAATAAGAAGCCTCTATGAATTTAACATCCAATTGTATAGATTATGTAGAGAATGGAATATCCCCTTCTATCTGAGAACATCATTATAGCTATTGATTATTCTACCAATGGACCCTTATAGGCTAGTAGAGATAGATAGAGGGTCGATTCATACATAGGGGAGATATATCTTTTTGATGGTTCAAATTTCACAAAGCTTGGTGCCTTCAATTTGTTATGTAGACATGATTTAGACTCAGTTGTTTGAGTTTTTCTATTTTAGCAATTTTTGAGTCATAGAGACAAACCCTAATTATTTTTATAAAATGATTTTCTTACTTGGGAAATTATTATGCTGACTCCAATTTCAGTTGGTTAAGCCAAATTCATAATATTGCCAGAGTTACTTAGTTTTCAATGATTACATGTTAAATTTATTTTCATATATTTTGTATATGTTCTACACATACTTGCATGATATCAATATAGCATTGTGTCTTCTATAGCTTTGAAACACTATCTAGATCATCATTCTCATGGTCCTGCCAATACACAACTTAACTAAGAACATTTGAAACTTCATATCAAACACTACTATTATTTCAAGCTTACATCGAAGAAAATAAAAATCAATCATTGCCTCATGTCAATGTCCAAAAAATAATTAGACATTTAGTATTTACTAGTTTATCTAAAACAAAACTTATAAAAGTTGAACAAGACTTACATTAAGCGACATATCATTGTTAGACAAAGTCCTCTTCCTATCACCCACATCTCCTGCCTAGTCAAAAGCCACAATTCCCTACAACATCAATTCATCATTCCCTAAATATCTCATAACAAAATGTATTGTGCCCTTCAATTTCAATAACTCATTGTATCTACCTTGACCATTAATAACCCATGCTTACATGGAAGAAAATAAAAATCAATCATTACCTCATGTCAATGTCCAAAAAACAAGCAAACATTTAGTATTTACTAGTTTATCTAAAACAAAACTTATAAAAGTTGAACTAGACTTACATTAAGTGACATATCATTGTTAGAGAAGTTGTATTCTAAAGAATTATCCTAAAGTCCTCTTCCTATCACCCACATCTCCTGCCCAGTCAAAAGCTACAATTCCCTGCAATATCAATTCATCATTCTCTAAATATCTCATAACAAAATGTATTGTGCCCTTCAATTTCAATAACTCATTGTATCTACCTTGACCGTTAATAACCCATTGTATCTACCTAAATCTAGTCAAGTATTTAATGGATGCATTGAGGACCCAATCAACTACCTACTATAACCAAACAATCTTCCAAATCAAAATCCAACTCAACATATGACTTTAGATTCAATTTTGTTAGATTGTTGCTTATAGAGTTGAACTAAAGTTTTATTAAATAGGGATATTGTGGACACCACTCCTCTATCAAAGATGGTGATGCTAATAATGGATGAATTGGAGATAATCACTAACCTCAAGGTTCAATACTCTATGGTGATTAAAGACAACTTATCTAAAGGAAGAACATTATTGTCTCCAAATAACAACTAAAGATACTTCAGAGTCTCACCCAAGAAGAAAGTTTCCATTTTATCTATCTTAGAGGTGGAAAAATAGTCACATCATTCAAAGAACTATAACCACCAGAATCAACTTTAGTGTGAGACTCAAAAGCTTGAAATTTTTTCCAACCTCATTCTAGAATCATGTGCCAAATAGAAAGAGAATAAGATAACACAATCAAACTTGATTCTTATCAAGTAAAATATAACTAGGATATTACAATCACCAAAAGACTGAGATTCAAGAAACAAAAGAATAAGAAATATGTGTCGTGAGAAAGAGCTATAAAAATAAGAATATGTACAGGTACATTAAAAGTGAGGTAATATCGAAAGATGATGTATTTTCGGCCAAAATGAATCCTTATAATCAAAATGATGAAACTGTAACAAATCTATATGGTTTGCAGTGCATGGGTTATACTCTGAACATATATTACTGATCACACCAATCTACTTTGTAGAGTAATTTTCCATTTAGTTAGTCATTTGGTTGTTTGTTTCTCTCACCTAGTTTCATATGTTCTCTTTGTGTGGATATGAACTCAGGTTTCTACTTAAGTAATTTTGATCATTCCATTTTAAGGTTTAGTAGTTTGGGTCATTTTACAGTTTTGTTCTAGAGTTGTATAGAGACAATTTTATGTAACTTACAAGGTATTACATTGGCTTGGAATTTGACATTTTTCTCAAGAACCCATGATGCAATTTTATGGAAAGGTTTAGCTTAGTGTGTTAAATCTAGAATTGCAACAAGGAAAGATGATTCTTTGTTTATGCATGCAAAAGTAGAGATGCTCAATAGCCTTCTTGTTATGTTTCTATATCACCCTCTAGTTTAAAAATATTGATATAAGATGCACTATTTTAAAAGAAAAGAAATATCAATTCAAAGACTATTTCTAACATGACTAATAGATGTGTACTGTATGTCAAAATATGAAATTGTATGGCGTGTTCTCTGGAACAAAACATATTGTGGTTGGTTGGGGGAAGAAATCATTAAAATGAGTGCTCTTCTTTGTAAAAACCACTAATTTGGAAATTATCAATTTAGGAACTGGCATGGTAATGTATTCTAAAAGATCATCTAGCTATAATGAATTCCCTTTCTTTGACAATAAAGATGTAAGTTAACTTGTATTGGCACCTCCAACCTTTACCTTAGTTATTTGACTACTTCTATTTAAAGCTAAACCAAACAATGGATTTTGGTAGACATGTTGGCTCCAATTTCCTATATAGTAAAATAAAATGAGTACACCCATTATTTAACATAGTAATATATGATATCATTTTTCAGAAAACTCTTGCCATTATAAAATAATCAAGAAGTAGAAAAAGGTCAAATCAACTAATGATTTGCAAAATAATGATTAAAAAAAGTTGCAAAAGTAGATGTTGTAACATGTAGTAGGATACAATTAATATTGATAAACATCTTACTTGGGATCTTGAGTTATGCAACGCAACACAAACAATGACTCCACGATCTCAGATAATAGAAGGTTATGTCAGTCTGCATATCTAATTATTATGTCATCCAAGAACTCAAAACTTTTATTCCCTCCCTATAATCCATCTTCATAAAATTTTTGTTTCAAAAGTTTCAAATACATAATTATACCCTCAAAACAAGCTAGAGAAAACATGAGTAGTAAGAAAAATAACAAAATGTATTTGATGCAAGTTATTAATTCTTCCAAAGTAGCTCGCCTGTGTATGAAAATGTGCAATTTCTGGGGCCAATAGTTGTTATAGAATACATTTCACAAGTCTTCATGATATCCTCTGCAAGCTTCAAGTTTTCTATGTCCTCAATAGTCATTAAACCTTCTTCCATTGCCCTCTATTATGTCAGGCCTCTAGTTGCCCCAAGTGCAAGTGTGCTAGGTAGGAAACATACCTTCAAATACAATTAGAGGAAAAAATGTTGGGTTCTAATAGAAAAAATAGATCAATGTAACATGAAACATGAGCAAGCAACTCATTTACTTGATTCTTAAGTTCTTAACAATGATAATGAAAGCATGACATTAGCACATTTATAGCATTTTAACCCTAATTCTTTATCATGCAGCGATGAGAAGATGTTTGAAACTAATAATCTAAGATTCTAGCATATAAGCATTCCATTAATTAATTGTATTTGTATTTCTATCATTTCATAAAAAATAAGAAGACAATATAAGCATTCCATTAATTAATTATATTTGTATTTCTATCATTTCATAAAAATTAGGAAGACAATAAGAGAAGTAGCTCTAACTAGATGATCCATTTTGGGATAGAAAATTCCATCTTCCCCAGATGGAAACTCCCCTACAAAAATCAATCCTTTGGGAATAGACTTCTAAATCAATCAATTTTTAACATCCTTAATTGCTTCATCATACATCTCTCTCAAACAGGGGACATCTGATCCCTTATGACCTACTCCTTATTGCTGCAGCCAACCTTTAACAAGATATTCATTGTAGTTATCTCCACGAGATCCCAATCTAATGTTTTGTCCACTAAAATGTCCGGAATGTGGACTGCAATACCAAATATTTATTAGAAGAAACTAGATAGATTAATACAAAGCCAAAGGACATCAATAAACAAATGAGTAAGTAAATGCATAGCTGATAAGTATCTAAATCTTTTAGATCTATGTCAATCAATGAAAATGCTACTAGAAGTGTGTAAATTCTTAAGAATTATCTATCAATGTAGAAATGACCTGCAGAAGAGATGACACCACTAGAGATACCCACCCACCAACCCAAAACAGTTAACCCACCCAAAAAATTATGTCTTTTAGTAAGAATTTTAGCCTGTAAATAAAAGTCTCAAATGTTTGATTACCATCTCAATTTGAACCGAACTATTATCTCCATCATATATTTTGTGTTTTGGAATTAAAGATTGAATGTCATATCTATTTCACATCTGAAATTTGTCTGATCCCAGATTTCAGATCACCCAGCTTTTGATAAAATCACTGTATATCAGGCACAGGCCTGTCTGATTCAAAATCTTTAAGTCTGCAGAGACAACCAATCTTGTGAGAGCTCCTCGCAGCAGGTTCTTGTTTTACTCCAAAAAATTGAAGATCTTTTGCAGCTGTACTAATGCTTTCAACATCTAATGCATCACTGCCTTTGTATAATGTCCACAAGTGGAACAGACTTGAATTGTGAGCTTTTAGCTCAGTTCAATGAGTTTTTCCACAAGCTTATTAGTGAGTGAAGAATAATTTAGTAATGAGCTCAGTTGCTAGCATGCAGTGTTTTGATGCTTTCTAAAGTGTTGACATACTCCTAGAGTGTTCTCCAAACTTGTTGGAAAGAAAGTCTATTTTTAGTAAGTCTCCCAATTCACCAGAGTTTCTTTCCGATGTAATTTTGGTGTTTTCCACAACTTGGGCGAGGCATTGAATTATTATTTATACTTCACTTCTGTTGTGTAATGTTCAGAGATAGTTAAAAGAACAGTGTAAAAGCTCTTTGAATGGTAATAAAGTGTTTTAAATGTTCGAGACCTAGAAGAGGGGACCATTTCTCATTAAAAGTTATTTATAATTCAAAAGGACTTTTGAGCAATAAATGAATTATTTTAAATAGGTAATTTTTTATGATAACTCTCAAAGTTATAAAAGGAGGCATGATGGGTCATTGTTACATACATAAATAAAATACTCATTGAGTATTGACAAACTCATGAATTTTTATGTTCAACAAGTATTTGCACCACTAAGTCACTGAAAAACTTGTCAATTTTTTCTAAAAAGTCCACCAAGTTTCTGTCAAGTAAAACACAGTAAGTCTAGGTGAAAAGCTTGAACACACATGTGCATATAATGCCAACAATGTCAAAAAGCGAAAAAATAAAAATCATTTTTTTGTTCTTTTGTTGCTCAATAGACAAAACAGCTTTTGAAGCTTCTCCAAGAACATTTGCAAGAATCTTAGATGAATTTGGGCATACTGACAAACAACTCTTCGAAACCAAACAAGCAACTTAGTTATTAACTTGTGATTTCAATTTGTATTTGTAGGTTGATTTATAATGACAAATATAGGACCCATAACTAAATCAGCTTTGGGATTTGCCTCAGTAGACACATGCCCATTTGGATATGTAGTCACTTATCCTAAAGGTTCTAGAAATAAGGCTTGGAAGTATGTCTCTTAAGAACCAAAACCTAGGACCATAATTTTCCATAAGTGTGGAAGACTATTTCATGGAAACATAAACCATCTAAAATACCACATTACAATTATCACTAAGCATGATGTGAGGAGTTGTCTAGGGGACATTGAGAAAAGATAAATTAATTAATGCCTTAATTGCACCCTAGGAAGAGAAAACACTACAAACGGAGAGGGAAAAACTAGTCATGAGAGAAATTGTGGTTGAGTCTCAAGGGGTTCTAATCAATCTTGACAAAGAAGAAATGACACTTAAGGAATAGTAAGCTCTCTTTGTGGCCCACATATCTACAAACCCATTGCCACCCCCGCCACCACTTCTAAATACCCTATTCTAAGGCCTTTTGGTCCCATGGAGTCACTTTGTTTATAACCACACCAAAATGCTTGTGGGCCTTACATGTGCCTTTATTACAAAACATAGACCAACTTGTAAAATATGGACCAAACCTTTATTCCAACTTCCTAATCTACTTGAATCCTCGCTTTCATGGAGTGGCAAGGTGTCCGGAAACAGAGATACTTGTTCCCCCCTGCCACATAGGTTAGGTGCCCTGCACCACCTTTCCTCTCTCTCATTCTGAACACTAGTCCACCAAGTGAGTGATGTTCCTCTCAGTCTTGTTGTTGCTACTTTTACCTTCTTATCTGCCTCTATGTCTTCAAGATCAAAGTAGTTCTCAAGGGCCTCTATCCACCCTAGCACTTCTTCACTATCCATTTTACCCTGGTATATTGGAAAATCAATATGGTTCTTCCCACCATTACCTTGTACTGCCTTAATGATTCTCATAAATCTCCTTTCTTCAGGATCATCTGTTGTCTTATGCTCTTGCCTTGCATTACCAACCTCTTCTTCTTCATGGTTCTCTCCATGATTTCTTCCTCTAACCTCTTCTCCTCTAGGTTCTTGCCTTTCCTTTTCTAAGGATTCTATCCTTGCAATAAGCTTCAGCCTCTCTCTTCTCATCTGTCTTTCTTCCCTCACTCTAGATGCTTCAAGTTCTCTCCTCTCTCTTTTCTCTTTTGCCAACTCTTCTCTCAATTCTTCAAGTTCTCTAGCCATTTGATTTTTAGGAGGCATTTTCACAACAAGTTTTCTTCCTTCCCAAGGGCCAACTCACTGATTCTCTTTCTTTCCTCACCAAGAAATCTCTGGACACCACTTATGTACCTTTCAACTCTGGGACACACAAGGAGGAATTAGACACACCAAGGCTTCAACAAAGGGACCAACACACTAAGGATTTTCAAGATTATAGGTCTTGGTCACACTCCTAAACACCCAAACTTCAAAACCCTCCTTAAAATGGCTTAAAAACTAGGGCCTACTTGTTCAAACCCCAAAACTCAATTCTAGAACGTTTTGACTTGTCTAATGACAAGATATGATCATGACAACCTACATGAACCTATCAAATGACACATCTACCATATGAAATCCTAAAATCCTATCTCATTCCCAATTACAACTTTCTTCCACATATGAGTCCAACATTATAACTTTGTATGCTTCCATGAGCCATAATTGGTGCAAGGATTGCCCAATTGACTTCAAGAGATATTCCATGACCTCTGTAATGCCTTGGATCTTCAATGTTCCCCTGATGAGCATGGGATGCTCTTGCATCACTTATCTTCATAAATAAATTCAAAACTAATTTCCGTGATATTAACAACTACTATTTTGTATCTCATAGGAGACTCCTAGTGCACATGAGGTTCGACAGGACAGTTATGTAGATTTGATGACGCAACTACTCACTCCTGAGGAGGAGCCTACAATAGTAAGTTGTAGTTTGAATTCATGATTAAATATGTTATAAATTTAGCATGGTATGAATTATAATGTTATAGTTTAAATTGTAGATTCATCTGACAAAGGTATTTGAACATATACAACCCACAATCACAGAGGTACCAGCATTGCCGAGGGCATACAAGAGGACTCCTGACTGGCGCAAGAGGTCGACGAGAGAGGTATTTATTATGAAATTTTGATAGTATTAATCTCCAATACGGAAAAGATCATTATGCATTTGAGTAATTTAATGTTAGATACGTAAAATCATATAAATTTAGTAGTCAAACTTTGGGTTTTCCTTTTTTGTTTATGTAGGAGGCATCTGATCCACCTAGTGTAGTGAAGAGGCTACATTTTGATCATCCACCAGCACCCTAGGATAGTATAGTTTTCGTAGGATGCATCATGAGACATTTTGAGATGGCATATGCCACATTGTATATAGAAACATTGATATTATACACATTCTGATGGCAGGATCAACCACATTTTGTATATGGATCTATGTATTTTGATATATATATATTTGAGTACTTTGTCTATGGATACATGATCTTTGATATATATTTGTGTAAAATTTTGTCTATGGATACATGTATTTTGATATATATTTTTATCATTTACGTGCACAATGATATACATATTAATTTAGTATCTAGTATTGTTCAATTTATCGTGGATCATGTGTCATGCCCTAAATTTTACTAGTAAAAACACAACAATTTCTTTTTTTTTTTTAGCTTATGAAGTTGCATAAGAAATATTACATATTGTAAAACAAGGTTATCATTGAATAGGAGTTCAAGACTCATGTGAATAGTGTGAAGGTGTTAACATTTTAGTCACAGGTGGTTTTCAAATAGATTGGATGACAGTCTAGTTCAAGTTAGCGTCACGAGTCAAACGAGCAAGTTCAAGATACAACACTCATAAATTAGTGAGGTAATTCATATCCTAACAAGCCTCTAATACTAATATTCTATTAGGGTCTGTCAGTTGTATCATATGGACTAGGTCGTGATTCTAGCATGTAAGGGAAGGGGATCAGAATTACTTATTATCCTCATTACCAATGTACACACATTCATTAATCATTACAATATATATTAATGTGACAATTAGTATATTACTATATCCTCATTATCTATCAACATTGCTTCCTCACCAAATTATTGAGTGCACAACAAGATTGTAAGCAATCTACTAAGTTTTAAATTTATACAATCACTGGTATCACATAACATCTATGGATTGTTATTATCAACTAGTCATTTACAATACCACAAGGAGAAAACTTTCTTTCACATTTTCAAATGATAACAATGATGTCAAAGCAAATCTGTGACTCGTACCAATGCTTTCATAACAATATAAACTCCAAATGAAACATGCATATACAACCTTATCAATATTTTCTTCTACACGTACATTAGGTAACAATGATACAATCTCCTTCCATCACAATGGGGCAACATAAGGGACTTTTCAAAATCATAAGGAACATGGACATTGAAAGATATGGACAATTAGTAGCATGAACATTGTCCAACATGATCGTTGAGAACATGAACAAGCTGGTGAAACCTCCTTCACAAATGAGGGCACAATGTCAAGTTTTCTCATCCAACATCAATCTGCAAGATGATCATTCCAAGCCATTTCCATTGCTCCCTTGGACACAAATCTGCATATGCAACACAACAAAATAACAAGGACCATGGGTGCTTTCCACCCAACCATAGGCCTCAAAGAGACCACCCCCGCGCTAGGGAACACGGCTCAAACTGGGATACACATACAATCTTTCAATGCATAAACATTACATTTCAAACTTGAACAATTTCCCCCCAAGACTATTTCACAATGGCTTTACAGATGGAACCATAAACATAGGGTGAAGGTGTGTTCTAAAATGGAGACTTGCTATACCAAACCATATTTGCAATAAACAATTTTTATGCCCTCTTGGGGCTATCATAATTCACCAAATTTCATGCCCTCTCGTGGCTATCATAAATGAACCATTTAATGCCCTCTTGGGGCCTCCACATTTCCTCCTCCAAACCCACTACCATCAACTGTAACTCCTCAAACTTCCTTTCTACACCATACTTTCCTTATCACCCCCAACAAGATATGAAATGTTATGGCATACAATGGAGCCCATACTCCAAGGTTCTCAATACATTTTTTGAACCCAACTTAAGCCCTTCACCCTGGACTTCTCTTCCCTTCCCACAAGGGTGAGTTTAAGTCCCAATCCCATAACAATACTCAAGCACAATACAAGAAAACAAAACCAAGTAGAAATAAAACAAGAAAGTTTGGCAAACACCCCACTAGTTTGGCCAAGACCCTCTAATAAAGCCTTCGCACTAACTTATTTTAGAAAAAACACTAAGCCACTCCATCCTTACGAACTTGTCTCCTCTAACGGTTCATCGATAGCCCTCACGAGCTCTGAGTTATGACCCTCGAAGGATCGACCTCAAAATGCACTTAGAGCACCTTGAAGACTCCTCGGTACGAGGTGGCCGCAAATGATGGATGGTCTTCGTGGCTAGAACAAAGGTGTGACTAGGGTTCACCCGCTCATCTGGAGCTAATGGGACTGACGATTCAATGTCAAGATCAGTGGTTTCAAAGTTATGCTGTGGTGCACCTATGAACTGAGGCACACTGCAACTTTTGGCATCGAGCGAGATCGTTGTGCTGAATCCAAATGGAATGTGATCTCTCAAAAATGAGATAGGTTATTTTAGGCCTCAAGATCACCATCCTGTAGCATTTGACAGTTTGTCAATAGCCCTCACGAGCTCTGAGTTATGACCCTCGAAGGATCGACCTCAAAATGCACTTAGAGCACCTTGAAGACTCCTCGGTACGGGGTGGCCGCAAATGATGGATGGTCTTCGTGGCCAGAACAAGGTTGTAACTAGGGTTCAACCGCCCATCTGGAGCTAATGGAACTGACGATTCGATGCCAAGATCAGTGGTTTCAAAGTTACGCTGTTGTGCACCTATGAATTGAGGCACACTGCGAGTTTTCGCATCGATCGAGATCATTGTGCTGAATCCAAACGGAATGTGATCTCTTGAAAATGAGATAGGTTATTTTAGGCCTCAAGATCACCATCCTAAAGCATTTGACAGTTCATCGATAGCCCTCACGATCTCTGAGTTATGACCCTCGAAAGATCGACCTCAAAATGCACTTAGAGCACCTTGGAGACTCCTCGGTACGGGGTGGCCGCAAATGATGGATGGTCTTTGTGGCCAGAACAAGGGTATGACTAGGGTTCACCCACCCATCCGGAGCTAATGGCACTGACGATTCGATGCCAAGATCAGCGGTTTCAAAGTTACGCTGTGGTGCACCTATGAACTGAGGCACACTGCGAGTTTTGGCATCGAGCGAGATCGCTGTGCTGAATCCAAATGGAATTTGATCTCTCAAAAATGAGATAGGTTATTTTATACCTTAGGATCATCATCCTGTAGCATTTGATAGTTCATCAATAGCCCTCACGAGCTCTGAGTTATGACCCTCGAAAGATCGACCTCCAAATGCACTTAGAGCACCTTGGAGACTCCTCGGTATGGGGTGGCCGCAAATGATGGATGATTGTTTGAAGACTACTCCATGTGTCACTATCTTTCTTGGAAAAAAAATTGCTTTTGAACATCAAGCTTGCAATATTATCAATTATTGTCAAACTTTTTCAACCAAGTCAAAATGTCAAATGCAAATATTTGTTTGCATTTTTTGCTAAGGGGAGTTTCATAAATTGACTTTGATTTTCTATGTCTCTAGTGCTTGAACATACTTAAAATGGCTCTTTGGTCTTAGAGCTATTGGTATTTTCTAACTTCATGGTCTATGATATGCATACTAAGAATTTCTTTCACTAAATGGTTTCCTTGATCTATTGACTACACTTAAATTTGTTCACTTGTCATCTCTCTTTCTATATGTTCAATACAAAGAGCTAGAAGAGACAAATAATCTTTCTTACCTTCATCTCTCTAAGCACATAATAGAAATCAATTCTAAACTTGAGAAAAGGTTAGAGGAGAATATTGCATTCTTAAATTAATCTCCCTTAAGACCTTTACATACACACGGGGCATTCTTAAAGTAATCTCCATGGAAGAAAATTTCATAAAACTAAAGATTCCATAGTGTTGAAACATAAAATCCAAGATCTCATTTATGATGGGATTGTTGATACCTCTAATGACTCATCCACTCATAGCCTTCATATCCAACTTCATATCATGTCAGTATGCATGTGCTATCTTGCTTATTGGCTTTAATTGCTTATCCTACATGCTATCTTCTTTCATGGATTTTATGGCTTATCAAAAATGTGCTTCATACAACTTTTCAATATGAAAGTCTTTCAAAACATTATACAATATTATGACTCTTTATGCTTTCAAATGCTATGATTGGTTGTAAAATGGAAGAAATCAAGTATTCTAATTGTTCATCCGTACTTTATGGATTTTTCTTATTTGATTAGTTTGATAAAAATAGTTTTAATAATCATAATGTCAGCTTTATGTCAAATAAGGAAAAAACCAAATTTGTAATAAGATATCCGCATGCAATTATCTTTCATATAGTTATAAATGTTCTTAAAATTGTCATTATAGCCTTGTATCACATGCAAATATGATTTGGAAGAACTTGTTCAATATCTTCCTCTTATAATTCTTTACAAAGAACCTACCAAAATACAAAAACCATATACAAAAAACTACACATTTTACATCATAATACATCATAAATTTTAGAAATTCTCCCCAATACCACCCCCCTCCAACTCTTCATGATGTACCTACATTCCAATATCATACAAAAATTAGTAACTTATTGTATTAAACAAGATAATCATCAATTCATTAAATCATTATGAAGAAAATAACATAAGAAGTATATATACCTAGTCAAGTATTCCAATAGGGTCCTCTCTCTGTTTTAGGGTCTCCAACAAGGCTTCATGATCAGCATTAGCAATAGTAAAAAGTTCTTTTACTTTTGGTCTTCCTTGATGCTTCAATAACTTTACATTTGTTGCTATAATAAGATGCGAATATATGAGAATTACTTTGTGCTTCTGATAGTCTTCGAATGCAGGAATTCCGTTCCTTCTAAGCATGTATGTCCGCAGCCATGTTCTAGCAACAACCACTGAACCAGTAGGATACGTGAATCCATCATCATCTGTGATCGGTTGTGCAAGTTTTTGTTTTCCTCTTACACAACGTGCTAACCAATAATTGGATTTCTCATCATTCCCTTGTGGTGCAACCAATGCAAAGACATGTCCTGGATGAAGTAGATCTGATAGATGATTATGCTCAAGTGAACTTTCCATGTCATCATTTTTGATAGAGGGTATGATAGACAATGGAGTAAGATAATGTGGAGCCCATGTGTCCACCCACTCACTTGACTCACAATGATCCCAATCACACTAAAAATAAGTACGACAAAAACAAGCTAGTTGTCGTGTCCAAATGGTCCATGTACTAGAATTAGAGCTCCGAAATGAATGCATTTTTGATGAGTCTGTCACTGTAGCACAATCTGATCTATCACCTATGGACCCTTCCTCAACCAACCAAAAGAACCTGCATACCACTGAATTAAGAGTCCCCCCCTGTGATAATGCTAAACTACACCAATCAACAATGCTACGAGCATCAAGAAGCTCTGTTGTTGAAATCTTCAGTTGCTCCTTAACTAGAGCTCTCTTCACACATGCCCCTGCTCCATCATGTTCCCCTTTTCCATGGTCAGACTCAAAAAAACTCCAAATATGAGGCACCCCTCTCTCTACGTGCATCCTACACAACCAATAAAACATGCGAGCATTCTTGAATTGACCTGTACAGTTATCTGACCAAATGATATGTCTATCCATAGCAATTGCATGCTCGTGTAAGAAATAAAAAAAATTCTTGAAACAATGTTGCACAAACTCGTGAGAGTGAGATCTATCATCACTCATATAAAAATGATACTCTCTAATAATCTTTCGATTATCTTCCGCACTATCAGGGGCATGTCTATATGTTATGTGAACAAAAATTGCAATCTAAATAGAGTTGTAATACTGAGATTGTATCTCATTTTGAGGTTGCAATGTCTAGTTTTTAGCAAAATCAACAACTGATATAATAGTGCCAATGGGAAAAGTCTCCTTACACGTTCTAAATTGTTGATCCAACCACTGAGACCTGTGACTATGTCTTGCATACTTGTAAAAAAGATTTTCCTTGAAATCTGAAATAAAATTAGCCACATTGATATCTTTTCCAACCAATTCACATCTAGAGCTCTCACTCCCACTCTTCAATGTGTATTTCACCATTTCATAGACCCTTTTTTTCACTATTGTCTTTCCAAGATCTTGTTCACACCCCTCATGGAAACATGTGTCAAACTTGGATAAGCCACCACATTCTGAACACTCCTCATTTAAGCAAGCATTTTTATAAAAGGAACAACCATCAACTCTACAACATAAGAGTTGATCTAACAAGTCTCTTGATGATTCTGGAAGCCCACTAGCCCCACAATCCTCCAACATTTCTATACTATGCAAAGTAGAACGGATGGAGCATAATAGTTCATGGTGCATAGAAAACTCAACATGATATTTGCAACAACATTTATTTTGAATTTTGAGTGGCACACAATAAAATGGCTTCAAAGATTCAAAATCCCTTTGTGATATATGAACACTTGGATGACTCTCTCTAAATTGTTTGAACAATATAGTTTGACTTACCTCCAAATAGTGTTTAGGATGTGGCGTGGGGTCTCTGATGCCAATTCTCAACTTTAAGACATCTTTAGCATTGGGTCTTACTCGTGAGTTAGAGTGCCAAAATTGTATAATTTCTTCCTTCACATCATCGGATAGCTTCTTATCAAAATGTGGAAGTCTCCCACCAAATGCCCATGTTTCATTTTGAAGAGGATCATCAATTTTCTCTCGTCGACTAAGTGCTCTTCTCAAAGTAGTACGATTTAGATTCAAATCAATACAAATTTGTCTCATATATCTACCCTTTCTCAAATGATGACTTACCAAAGAGGTTGTAATAACCCTTCGAGTAGCTCTATTATCCTTCTCTCTGCTATTTTTCCCAATGCTATTGAGAGCACTGAAAAGATTCTTCACAATAATGGCATTTCTTTCCAACATTTTATTGACACGAATTTTCAATTTGGAAAGCATAGGTCTCATCTTTTGCATCTTTAATAAGTGCATGAAAAGCTGACATTGCTCTACCACTATCTTGTTGCCGAAAAACATCTGATATAGTCTTGAAGCCCATCACCGAATGGTTCTTTCTGATTTTTTTTCTTCCAAACTAGTCATAATCGTTTCATCAATTTCAATTATCCATTTTGGTGTTTTAGAACCTTCATGTCGATTATAATTAGGAGATATGTAAGGTTTTTGTGCATTAAGTTCCTGTGCATTGTCATCTTCGACATGGTCAATTATGCAATTTGGATTATGACTTGGTGGCATTTCTTCTTCAAAATTTTCAATCTCTACATTTTCAATTTCCGCATTATCATTTTCAATAGGTACATTTTCATTCTCCAACTGTACATTTTCATTATCTAACTCTATGATTTCACCTTCTATTAATTCATCGTCAACTTGATTGATATTTAGCATACCTTGTCTTTTTTTTTGCTGTTTCATTTTGTCCTTTTCCCTATATGCTGCAATGTCTTCATTGGATATCTTCCTTTTACGTTTATTCTTTCGACGACTGCTGCTCCCCATTCAGATGACAAATTTGAACACCTAAGGTTATATTTTTGAATTCTTTTTTATTGGTTCAGCCCCAAAACACGACTTTTTACAAATCCCGTGAAAAAAGAGGTAAAAAAGTAATGTTGTCGGGTCTGTAGGGACAGTCAAATAGTTGAAATTGATGCCAGTATAATCAGATATCCGATATAGGAAAAGGACTTTTGGGGGGAAAACTTGCTAAGGTTTCCCTCCTTTGCCACAATAATATTAATATTATGAAAATATTTGGACGCAAACGACTTTAATTTATAACTAAGTTAAGAGTATATTAGTATTAGTATAAAATATCAATAATATTAATATAAAATAGTATTAATATATATTATTATTATAGCTATAATAGTATTATTATTATTACTATACATATAATAATATTAATATTTAGTGTTTATTTATATTATAATTATTATCCTAAAATAGTATAAATAGTATATCCTAAAATATTATGTTAAATATACTAAAATATTACGTTATTATATAGATATATTAATAACATATATATTAATATAATAATATTTATAATATATATTATATTTAATAAAAATATTACGTTGTTATATATATATTATATTATTATACATATTAATATAATAATATATAATACAAAGAGGGTCGTCATTTAATGGGTCAAAGGGGGTCATAGGTCACCCTATGACCCCCTTTGACCCATATGAACGACTCGACTATGTCCCTAGGGGTTCTAGGACCCCTAGGGACATATGTCGTCGTTTAATGGGTCAAAGGGGGTCATAGGTCACCCTATGACCCCCTTTGACCCATATGAACCATTCGAATATGTCCCTAGGGTCCTAGGACCCCTAGGGACATATGTCTTCGTTTAATGGGTCAAAGAGGGTCATAGGTCACCCTATGACCCCCTTTGACCCATATTACCCATTCGAATATGTCCCTAGGGGTCCTAGGACCCCTAGGGACATATATCATCGTTTAATGGGTCAAAGACGGTCATAGGTCACCCTATGACCCCCTTTGACCCATATTACCCATTCGAATATGTCCCTAGGGGTCCTCGGACACCTAGAGACATATATCATCGTTTAATGGGTCAAGAGGGTCATAGGTCACCCTATGACCCCCTTTGACCCATATGAACGATTCGAATATGTCCCTAGGGGTCCTAGGACTCCTAGAGACATATGTCATCATTTAATAGGTCAAAGAGGGTCATAGGTTACCCTATGACCCCATTTGACCCATATTACCCATTCGAATATGTCCCTAGGGGTCCTAGGACCACTAGGGACATATGTCATCATGTAATGGGTAAAAGGGGGTCATAGGTCACCCTACGACCCCCTTTGACTCATATGAATGATTCAAATATGTCCCTAGGGGTCCTAGGACCCCTAGGGACATATGTCGTCATTTAATGAGTCAAAGGGGGTCATAGGTCACCCTATGACCCCCTTTGACCCATATGAACGATTCAAATATGTCCCTAGGGTCCTAGGACACCTAGGGACATATGTCATCGTTTAATGGGTCAAAGAGGGTCATAGGGTGACCCATATTACCCATTTGAATATGTCCCTTGGGGTCCGAGGACCCCTAGGGACATATGTCATCGTTTAATGGGTCAAAGAGGGTCATAGGGCCCTTTGAACCATATTACCCATTCGAATATGTCCCTAGGGGTCCTAGGACCCCTAGAAACATATATCATCGTTTAATGGGTCAAGAGGGTCATAGGTCACCCTATGACCCCCTTTGACCCATGTGAACGATTCGAATATGTCCCTAGGGGTCCTAGGACCTCTAGAGACATATGTCATCATTTAATGGGTCAAAGAGGGTCATAGGTTACCCTATGACCCCATTTGACCCATACTACCCATTCAAATATGTCCCTAGGGGTCCTAGGACCCCTAGGGACATATGTCGTCATTTAATGGGTCAAAGGGGGTCATAGGTCACCCTATGACCCCCTTTGACCCATATGAACAATTCGAATATGTCCCTAGGGTCCTAGGACCCCTAGGGACATATGTCATCGTTTAATGGGTCAAAGAGGGTCATAGGTCACCCTATGAGCCCCTTTGACCCATATTACCCATTCGAATATGTCTCTTGGGGTCCAAGGACCCCTAGTGACATATGTCATCGTTTAATGGGTCAAAGAGGGTCATAGGTCACCCTATGACCCCCTTTGACCCATATTACCCATTCGAATATGTCCCTAGGGGTCTTAGGACCCCTAGAGACATATACCGTTGTTTAATGGGTCAAGAGGGTCATAGGTCACCTTATGACCCCCTTTGATCCATATGTCCGATTCGAATATGTTCTTATGAGTCCTAGGACCCCTAGGGACATATGTCGTCGTTTAATGGGTCAAAGAGGGTCATAGGTCACCCTATGACCCCCTTTGACCCATATGAACGATTCGAATATGTCCCTAGGGGTCTAAGGACCCCTAGGGAGATATGTCATCGTTTAATGGGTCAAAGAGGGTCATAGGTCACCTTATGAACCTCTTTGACCCATGTGAACGATTTGAATATGTCCCTAGGGGTCTGAGGACCCCTAGGGACATATGTCATCGTTTAATGGGTCAAAGAGGGTCATAGGTTACCCTATGATCCCATTTGACCCATATTACCCATTCGAATATGTCCCTAGGGGTCCTAGGACCCCTAGGGACATATGTCATCGTTTAATGGGTCAAAGGAGGTCATAGGTCACCCTATGACCCCCTTTGACCTATATGAACAATTCGAATATGTCCCTAAGGGTCCAAGGTCCCCTAGAAAAATATGTCGTCGTTTAATGAGTCAGAGAGGGTTATAGGTCACCTTATGACCCCCTTTGACCCATATTACCCATTCAAATATGTCCCTACGGGTCCTAGGACCCCTAGAGACATATATCGTTGTTTAATGGGTCAAAGAGGGTCATAGGTCACCCTATGACCCCCTTTGACCCATATGAACGATTGGAATATGTCCCTAGGGGTCCTAGGACCCCTAGGGACATATGTCATCGTTTAATGGGTCAAAGAGGGTCATAGGTCACCCTATGACCCCCTTTGACCCATATTACCCATTCGAATATGTCCCTAGAGGTCCTAGGACCCCTAGGGACATATGTCGTTGTTTAATGGGTCAAAGGGGGTCATAGGTCACCCTATGACCCCCTTTGATCCATATGAATGATTCGACTATGTCCCTGGGGGTCCTAGGACCCCTAGGGACATATGTCGTCATTTAATGGGTCAAAGGGGGTCATAGGTCACACTATGACCCCCTTTGACCCATATGAACAATTTGACTATGTCCCTAGGGGTCCTAGGACCCCTAGGGACATATGTCATCGTTTAATGGGTCAAAGAGGGTCATAGGTCACCCTATGACCCCCTTTGACCCATAATACCCATTCGAATATGTCCCTAGGGGTCCTAGGACCCCTAGAGACATATGTCGTCGTTTAATGGGTCAAAGGGGGTCATAGGTCACCCTATGACCCCCTTTGACCGATATGAACAATTCGGCTATGTCCCTGGGGGTCCTAGGGACATATGTCATCATTTAATGGGTCAAAGGGACCCCCTTTGACCCATTAAAGGATGACATATGTCCCTAGGGGTCCTAGGACCCCTAGAGACAAATATCGTCGTTTAATGGGTCAAAGAGGGTTATAGGTCACCCTATGACCCCATTTGACTCTTATATATTAATAATATACATATTAATAATATACATATATATTAATAATATACATATCAATATAATAATATATATATATACATATACATATCACATTATTATATTTAATGAAAATATTACGTTATTATATAAATATATTGATAACATACATATTAATATAATAATATTTATAATATATATTATATTTAATAAAAATATTACGTTGTTATATAAATATTATATTATTATACATATTAATATAATAATATATAATACATATTACATTTAATGAAAATATTACGTTATTGTATATATTAATAACATACATATTAATATAATAATATATAATACGTATTTTATATATATATAAATTACGTTATTATATTTAGTAAAAATAATAATAATATATATTATATTTATAGATTGTAATAAGATTAACATAAGATATTATTATATATTACTAGATTATATCTTGTATGTTTACATTACGTTATTATATATATATAATATATTAAAATATGCCTTTACATATTAATATAAGTGAAATAATTTAAAAATAAAAAACTAGAACGTTTAAATCGAATTTCCCTCCAAAATTTGAAGATTTTTGGAATTTGACTACCGAGCCATATCGGATATCCAATGTCAAATCGGATATTCAATTTTGAATCGGATATCCGATCAGGCTTGGTATTTACCAAGCCGCCCGGTCAACCCCAAAGACGTGTTTATAGAGAGTTTTAGTGATACTCAGACTTCGGGTAGCTGTTTGACAATGTTATTTTGATCGAAATTGAATGAAACGAAATGGGTTTTTTAATATCGCTCTCTAGATTCCATCAATATAATTTCTGTCAAATTCTGAGTTCGATAAGTATTTATTAGTTAATTATCAATGAAGATTATTGTAAAGTGCTGATTGACATATTGAATGAAAAATAGCTATAACTTTCAAACGGTATAACATTTTTTAAATCTAAAAGTTGCGTCACATTCTATACTTCACCTAGTATAAGAAAAAAACAAAAAAAAAAAAAATTTGATCAAATTTTCTATTAGTTAGGGTGGTCAGACACGGGACTTTTTTTAATCCGAAAATTTTTTGGTAGAAAATTCATATTTAATTATTTATTTGGAATAAAAATATCAAAAAATATGCGTCACATCTGGGCATGAGTCTAGTTTTCATATCTATAATTATATTAAAAAAATATTATGATTTGATTTTGATTAAGGTGGTCAGACATACACCTACTTTTTATTTTTGCCCTCAAATTTTTTTAGTACTGCATTAAAATTCAAACTTTTGACCAATCAATTATTTTTTTCTCCTGATAAGGCCTAGTAGTTTAGAAACTACATTCAATTTTCTACAAATTATTTTCTTACAACTGTTTGATATAAAGTCCATAACCACTTCAAAATTATGTGTCAAGTTGACATAAACCTGATTTGCTGATTTTTCAATTCCACTTAAGGCCATAGTTTGGTACACCATGATCTTGCACACACCCATAATGGTTGTTAAAAGTGAAAAAACGCACCACAGCCTAGGTTGACAGGACTATATCCACTAAATTCCTACTTTAACAAAATTTTAACCACACTTATCTAGAGTAGAAAACCTAGAATCTTGGTAGCACAGGCTCCCCCTTATAGTGCACTCACTTCTCAGGCATACCAATATCCAATTTTGAAGGGGCATCACTTCCCAAGAAACTATTGTCTCTACTAAGGACCACAACTACATGAGATGTCTTCAAGGGCATGGGTGACTCCTTGAGATAATGAATAGAAGGATTTTGGACACTACAACATGGTTTTTAGTATAGGACACTTTGTTTAGTAGGTGGATGATAAATTCTCATAGGAGATCTCACAGCCTTGAGAACCAAGGTTTTATGCACCTCTAAGGGTATTGGAGGAGAGCTATCACCCAACCATACCACCGATTGTGTATTACTCACAACTAATCCTTTATATAGGAGTTAGAGTGAAGACTTGGCTTTGTCCTATTACCACTCTGAAGGCATCCCTTGGCATACCCAATGTCAGATACCTTGGTCTAAGGCATGCTTCTCTAAAAGAATTACACAGATTTCTCTTACACCCAAGATCCATGAAGGTGAGGGGAGAGGATACATCCATATAGCCCTTTGGAATTTAAACACTATGAACATGCCAAGTAGAATATGAAAATTCTATTTTAAGCACCAAATTAAGTGTTTGCTATTCTATGAAATCAAGGTACATTGGTTTTAAGGAAAACACACAAGGTCTTCAAACAATGTGCTGCATAAAAAACATTAGTAGTTTGCATATGGTCTTTATTCCACAATTTCCACAAGCTAGAAATAGAGCATTAGTAAATAAAAAATCCCACTCTAATAGAACTACACAAATTTATCTTCACCCAACTTCCACAAAGGTGAGGGGAGATGATATGTCTATATAGCCCTTTGGGATTAAAAATGATAAGAAAAATCAAACACTTAAAAGAAAAAGTGTTTCATGGTTCTTCATCCAATTACAAAGGAAATGTGATAGAAAACATGATTTATTTTTCTTCTCCTTCTCAATTAAATCTAAGTGAGAATTGTAGAGTTCTTTGATACTCTTAATTAGAAAATGTGAAATTTGATGTTCATTAACCCATTAAGAAAGGAAAATTTGCATGATTAAAGAAAATTGTTCTTTTCCTTGCCTACTTAAGCTAGATGAGATGATGTGATGTTCATTCACCCCCTAATTAGATCAATGTGACTTAATTGTTCATTTTAGATTCCAAAAATAAAGCAACTGAACAACAAATAGAGTTAGACTCAAAGACTACTCCAAGTTTTCTCCTCACACCTACAAGCACACAAGGAAAATATAGCACATTAGTAAAGCATGTTCACAATGGGTTCACCAAATGTAGGACTAGAAAAAGACTAAGAATGCATGACAAGAGAGAACCACCAATCTCTAAAAATGTGAAGTTTGTAGCTTTAGTCAGATTGATTCGATCATGAGATACATTGTTGATGGAAAATCATCATCTCGACAAATATTCTTATATATAATATATATAGTAATATTATATATATTATTATAATATATATTATACTATATATGATTATTTGTATTATTGTTAATATATTATTATTATTTAATGATGATTGACCATAGAGACATGTCTTTTCATGTCTCATCTCATATTTATAAGTCTTTAAATATGCATTTGGAACACACTAATAGCAATGGTACTGTTATTACATTTTCAAAAAATAATCCATGTTACTCAACATGGCATCAAAGCTAGACTACAAATGTAAGAAGGTGATTAAAAGCGTAGAAGAAAAATATATTTTATAAATAACTGAATAAATATGCAATCACCGATGATTTATGAAATCCAAAGATAAACATTGGATTGAACAAGTTTTAGATGATTCACACTAGTTGAGTGATGTTGTGTGTTGTAATTGCTTAATCGATGCCTTTAAGGTCAATCCTGACAGTTAAGATTTTTGGGCTAGCATCTCCACTATATTTTGGCGGCAACAAGCCAAGCAACTCTTAGCATCTAAAGGAGTATAGAATTGTCTAGATAACACCACCCTCAAATAAATAATCACGATGAAAAACATATTACAAAATTACCATCAAACAAGTTAATTTACTTTGCAAGGAGATGCCACAAACGATATACACAACATTATAATGAAATATGTTATTATAGGAATATGTAATCTCAAAATAGCTCCGTGTAATGACTATAGATTGACCGAATTTTCATGAGATGCACTACAAAAGTCATGCCCAATATCAAAAAATGATAGTATCGATTATTACCACTGATGAATGACCTACATATAATGATGCAATCTTGATGAAGAATCTGTGAAGGGCTTGTCAGGTCTGAGAAGTTTCTGAGCAATTTGTATACCATGAATCTTTGGAAAGTATGAATCTCACCTCCTTCATGGTCATCACACAATATGGTGATGCTACGTTAATGTGCTGATTGTGCAATCATAAATCTGTATTGAGGTCAGGCGAATGACAATCACAAGAGTTTGTTGCGATATCCTTATTTGTTTGGATCATCTACAAGTATTATTATATCGTTGTCTTGCACTGTTCCTGTTATTTATTTTGATTAGAAGATACACATCAATGAATATAAAATTGAAATCAACATCTTCCAAACTTAGTGAAAAACATAAAATGGAAAGGATGGATAAGAATATGCAAAAATTGAAGGTTTGTTGTAGTACATGCCTGAAGAAAATATTGCATTCATTACATCTTCTTTGACCATCAAACATCATTCTTCTAATACCGAGGTGTGTAAAGGAGCATTGAGTGCGGGCATTAAAATCTACAAGTAAGAAAGACATAGAGACATACAAAGATAACATTGCAGTAAGACATTGGCATTGAACATAATTTAATAAGTTACAGGACATTGAAATATTGTTTAAAATAGACTTTTCCAACAAAAGCAATATAGGGTATGAAGGTAGATGCCGTATAAGTGGAAGGCAGTATGGAGTCTGCCCAAGATTATGCGCATAGATGACAATCGATATTCATACTTATACAATCAATTTTGTTATAACATTAGTGATTAAAAGTTGCGTCTAATGCTACCAAGAATGAATAGGTCATCAACACCGATGACCATTATGTTAATTAAAAGAGTACTTAATAAGAAACCATAATTATGGATTGTCAACATATACAATCAAATAATAAGTGAAAAGTAAATGGCATAAATATCATCATATGTACCTCTCCGCCATAAAGAAAGGAAATTATTGGAGGCATGACACAATAAACTCTAGAAGGAGAACATGGAATGCATAATACAAGCACTTATTTAAAATTGGATCTCGATAACTAAGGATCCGATGTCCTTATAAAATGGCAATGCAAGTAATTGAAAATACAAAGCTTCAGTGCATGATGAGGAAAGTGATGCAAGAAAAGAGATTATTATTACTTATGAACCATGAAGACTAATCTCATTTCCTTTATCACATAGGAAACTGATCAACTCAACATTTCTAACACAAACCTTAATGTATTAATGCAAATATTGTATAACCATCATGTGAATCATTTAGAACATATATAAATTCGTGAGCCAGATGTGGTTCAAATGTAGAAGCTCCTTTAATGGTGTAAAGTATCAAGTGTTTCTTTAGGAAGATCAAGGAATTTTTGACATATACAAGATATAATATTGATGATATTTGGCATGAAGCCAACATCCAATAATGAGTTGACAAAGAGAACTCATAAACTTGTGGGATTTGGTTAGGGTTGACCATTAGTCTATACAAGATAATGGTGAGATAATCAATGTTGCACACATTGCATAATAGTCTTATATTGTATTATTTTAGTTTATTATGTAATGTTGCACCTAGATGGACATGCAACATATAAAGATTCCCATGAGATATACTTGATGGGTTGTATTGTAACATCGTGATAATATTTCATGTAATTATTTAATATTGAAAAAAGAGTTAAATTTTCAATATTAAATGTGTGATCAATGGGTTAGGTAGCACATGGTTTTATTACATGGTTTACATAATACCACTTGGTGGTTTTGTGGGATTTGCTTCTATATAAGCAACCACAAGGGTAGTTGAGACAAGATGAAGGCAAAAAGACAAGAGTCAAGCAAGACAACAATTGACAGGTTAGCCAGGGGAGCATTTTTGTGAAGGTTGGAAGCATGGCATGGGATGTGTTGATTCATACTTGTTCGTATGGATTGTTTGGTTGTGGCTATGGCTTTGAAAGCTTCGAAGACTATATTGCAATGCTATTTTTGCTAAATAATACATGACAATGGATGCTTTTGGAGGTTGGGCTTTTTCCCTCAATGAAGGTTTCCTAGGGTAATCTCATGTCACAATTTTTGTGGGTATGTTGTCTATTTTATTGTACATGTATTTTAATTACATAATTATTTTAGATCTATAATGGGTTATGTGGAAATATTTATATTCTTTGTTGCAAGTTACAAACGGTATCAAAGTTGGATTTATTATTGTAATCCTAGATTGAATCCATGAGAATGCATGAGAGGATAATAGTGTTGGAAGCATGAATGATAATGATATTCCTATGGGAGAGTATTATAGAAACATGATTAGATCATTATCATGATAATATGTTACATGCATGAGTGTGTTTGTCATTGATGTCAACATAGCAGTTTTCTGTGGTATCTAACAGAAGAACAACAGAAAGATCAAGTTGGTACAGATAGATTGTTGAGTACTTTTAGTATCAAGGTTGAAGGAAGATTATACTATGTGTCTAGTATATGCAGCTAACCTCAGAAGCATAAGATATCAAGTCTAGAAGAAGTTATGCAAGTTTCAGTGAATACTTTTATGAGATAGAGTTTACAGAGACATGTTCTAGTAAACTTGTTATATCTCTAAGCAGAGTTATTATTCTAAGAAGCCAAAGTTAAAGATGTGAAGAAGACATGTTGGAGACGATGTGGCTAAGCTCGCTCATCATAAGGTTATGTGTATGGAAAGTTATTCAAGTTGCAATGTGAAAGATTAATGTTATTGCTAAGTGTAACATATTTGTAATGTGGTCCTATACTAATTATTTGAGAAGGTGTAACAACTAACTCAAATTTTTTTTTTATGGATTCGATATAAAGGAAGGATATTTCCCTTTATCATGAAGTAAGGATGCATGGATGAATGTGATTGATTGAAGAGCAGAATGTGAAGATAAATAAAGCTAAGAAAAAGTGAAGGAAACTTCATTGCCAATGTTTTATTATGTGATCCAAAGTTAGATACTTGGATCCAAGGTTCATGACCTAGTCTACAAGGTCTAATAGTAATTGGTCTGGTTGATAGGATAGAGGAAAGAAGTTAAAGATAGTACACACAATTATCCTACAAGGAATAGTTGAGAGATTAGTTGGACATTTAGTGGTCTTGCCCTAGAAGCTATTTGGATAGTGGTTCCTTCCATCTTCTACAACTCCTAACAGGGTTGGCACAACTCCTAATAGGGTTGGCACAACTCCTAACAGGGTTGAAACCTTCTAACAAGGATTCAATGTCTCCTAATAAGGACTTATATGTACTAAATGTTGTAATAGAATCCTATCAAGGTCCATCCTCTAACAATGAATATTTATATTTTAATACAACATCTTGTGGGCATCATTCCCATTAGGGTTTTCCCTCTTATCAAGGGTCTCCCTAGTTAATATATCTGGTGTAATTGTCAATGTCAATCTTGTTATGGTTACTATTTAATTTGGTTGAATTGATAAGATGGTTGATAAATGTTTTAATTATTGGATAACTGATTCACCCCCCTCCCCCCTCTTAGATATCTTGGTGGATTGTTATTTCTAGAAATTGGTATTAGAGCATTAAGTCCTTGAAGATAAAGTTTATCAACTTTGGGAGGTTCATGGAAAACATGTTCAGGAAAGATAGTCTAAAGTTCGATGAAACAAATTATGATAGCTAGAAGGAAAAGATGAAGAAACATCTATTGTGTATGGGTCCAGGAGATTGGATCTTGACAAAATCATCAAAGACAATCATTGCTAAAAAAGATTTGGAAACTTGTACCAAGGAAGAAAGAGATATTTTTATGTGCGACATGAGAGCTAGAGAAGCACTATTGTCTATACTTTTTGAAATTGAATACAATCAAGTAAAGTCACTTTTTACTTCACATTTGATTTGGAAAGCTTTGGAAACTAGTTTTTGAAGGTGATGAACATTCTAAGAAATTGAGGCTACAAAACTTGATTTGTACATTTCAAGATGCTAAAATGATGGAAGATGAATCTATAAGAACATATGTAGGAAAAATATCAAAAATTACTACAAGTATTAGATCTCAAGGAGGAAGCCAAGAAGATGAGGTTTTATAAAAGATATTGAAGAGCTTAAAACCATTATTTAAGTTAGCAATTCAAATGATACAGTTGTCAGCATCTTGTACCAAAGATTTCACAAAGGAGACATTGCTTGGGAGACTTGAAGTAGTTGAGAATGATCTTAGATAATCTAGAGAATTGACTAGAACAGAAAGAACTTTTAGTGCGTTGAATATTCAACCTAGTTTATCAAGGAGCATAAGTGCTAGAGGAGACGTTGCTAGCAACAACATATCTAATGAGGACAAAAAGATTGAAGGAGTATCCCTTCTAGTAAGAAGAGAAAAGCATGGTAAGAAAATCTTTAAATGTTGGACTTGAAATGAATTTGGTCATTATGCATCTAAGTGTCCTTAAAGCGAGAGAAAGCATAAAGGATATTTCAAACCTAGAAGAGATAGAGAGTGTCTGTATGCAAATGAAGAAGATGAATGTGATGAACAAGCAGTAAGTGCTAGTGATGATGAAATAGGATTTGTAGTAATCAAAGAAGAAATTCTAGAGAAAGTAGCTTTGGTATCATAGGTTGAAAAGAAATTTGATTAGATAAGTGATAGTGGTTGTTCACATGATATGACTAGTGATATGAACAAGTTTGTTGACTTCAAAAGTCAGGATGGAGCCATTGCTAGAGTTGGAAACAATGTAGCATGCCAAGTTAAAGGTATTGGATCTCTAACTCTTGATGGTAAAACTAATACTGATGATGTATATTTTGTTGATAGTTTGAAGCACAATCTTTTGAGTGTTGGACAACTAGTGGATAAAGGTTATCAGTTGCAGTTCACAAGAAACACATGCATGATCAAAGATAAAGGTGGAAAGATAATTAGAATAGGAACCGGATCTAGAAGTAATTTATTTTAGTTAAATCCTACTAAAATGGCATGTTTGGTTGTAAAGGTTGATGATAGTTGGTTATAGCATAAGAGTTTTTGTCATATAAACTTTAACAACATTGTAAAGACTAGTAGTATGTTTGTAGTTAGAGATTTTTCTAAGATTATAAAACCTACTAACACAATTTGCAAGGAGTGTATTTTGGTACAACATAACAAAATTTCTTTTCCCTACAAGAAGTTTACCACTACAACAAAATTGGAGATTGTACACACAGATCTCAACATTCCTATGAAGACTAAAGGATTCTATGGTGAAAGGTATTTCATGATTTTAGTTGATGACTTTTTTGGAATGATGTTGGTTGCATTTTTTAAAGGAAAATCTAAGGCATTTGATAAGTTTTAGATATTCAAGAATAGAGTTTAGAATGAATTAGGCATGAAGATTAAATGTTTAAGATTAGATAGAGGAGGAGAGTTTACTTCAAATGAATTTAACATCTTTTGTGAAACTAATGGAATCAAAAGATAGTTATCATCTCTGAGAACCCCTAAATAGAATGGTATGGAAAAAAGAAGAAATAGGTCAGTAACTGAAGCAACAAGAGCTATGTTAGCTGAGAATGATGCATCCAAGATGTTTTGGAGAGAAGCTGTGAATATGATAGTCTACACTATGAACAAAGTGCAAGTTAGGAAAGACACAAATAAGTCCCTTTATAAACTGTGGTTTGGACACTCACCAATATTTAAGTATTTCAAAAAATTTTGTAGTGAGTGTTATATCAAAAGAGATGATGATATTGTTAAGTTTGATGCTAGAAGTGATGAAGCTATGTTTCTTGGTTATTCATTGAAAAATAAGGCTTATAGATGTTATAATAAAAAAAACTAAGACTATTATGGAAAGTGCAAATGTGATAGTTGATGAGAAATTCAAGATACAAGAAAGAATAGTTGATTACAATTTAGATGATGATGTTGTTCTTAAACCAAGGAATGATGAAGTATTTCTTGATACTAACAATGATTTGGAGAATGAAGGAGAGATAAGGTAGGAAAATAGCTCAAAACCTTCAACAGAGACAAGAGCTTAGATATTAACTCCTACTTTGGGTAAGAATATGACAAAGAATCATGCACTTGAGCAGATCATCGGAAGTAGAGATAAAGGTGTGATGACAAGAAGTAGAATCAATGAAGAAATATGTTTGATATCTCAAGTTGAACCTAAGAATGTAGATGAAGCATGTAAAGATGACTATTGGAAGAAATCTATGAAAGAGGAATTGGACCAGATAGTAAAGAATGAGACATCAGAATTGGTCCCCGGACTAGTAGACAAGAATGTGGTAGGAACTAAATGGCTATTCAGGAACAAGATGAATGAACAAGGTGAAGTTGTAAGGAAAAAGACAAGATTGGTATTTAAAGGTTACTCACAACAAGAAGGAATAGACTTTGATGAAATCTATGCTTTTGTGGCAAGAATTAAAGCAGTAAGGTTATTCTTAGCATATGCAACATATAAGAAATTCAAAGTATATATTAGATGGATGTCAAGCAAACATTTTTGAATAGAGAACTCAAAGAAGAGGTATACATAGAATAGCTTGAAGGTTGTCCTTTAACAGATAATAAGGAAATAGTATGTAGATTGAAGAAAGAATTGCATGGCTTGAAGCAAGAACCCAGAACTTGGTATGCAAGGTTATGCAAGCATTTGACAAAGCTTGGATATGACAAAGGTATGACATATATAAATCTCTATTAGAAAGAAATTGATGATGTATTAATAATTTTGGTAATATTTGTTGATGATATCATATTTGGAGGAAATGATGATGAAAGTGACAAGTTTGTAGAAGAAACGAAGAAGGAATTTGAAATGGGTATGATAGGAGAAATGAAATATATTCTAGGATTATAGATTGTATAGGATAAAGAAAGAATCTTTATTTCTTAGACTAAGTATTTGAAAGATTTATTCAAAAGGTTTGGTTTGGAAACATATAAACCCTTTGTAACTCCTATGATAACTGGACACAAGTTATCTACAAAGGATGAGACACCTACTATTGAGCAGAAGAAGTACAGATCTATGATCAGAGGTCTACAATATCTGACCCACACAAGGATGGATATAGCAAAAATAGTTGGAATTTTTGCAAGATTCCAAGATGATCCTAGAGAAGTACATTATACAGTAGTCAAAAGGATATTTAGATACTTGAAAGGAACACTAGAGTTCAGATTGTGGTATGATGAATCTAATGATTTCACTCTATATGCTTATACTGATTCTGATTGGGTAGGCAATATGGATGATAGAAAGAGCACTAGTGGTGGAGCCTTCTTTCTTGGAGGAAGATTAGTTCCTTGGCTAAGCAAGAAGCAAGATTGTACCTCAAAAAGTACATCAAAAGTAGAATATGTTGCAGCAACAAATAGTTGTAATCAAATTGTTTGGATGAAGCAGATGCTGAAGGAGTATCATTTTTTTTTCAATGTGTTCCTTGTCATTGGTCTAGCATCTTTATTTCCAATGATTTATGCAATAGGGTGATGTCTCTTGACATAATTAGACAATCTTGGTTCTATTTTGTTTTCTTCATTTTGTCTCTCAAATTCTGAATCACTATGTACATCTCTGTCAAGTAGTTCAACATCTCTTTCATGTACACTAATTGCAGAATTAGAATGTGCCTCAAATTTATTCTATAAATTGACACCTGAATGTATCTTGGTTCCTAAATGAAACTTGAAATTCATAATGTGTGACTTGACAGTCATTGAAACTTGCTATTGATTTGCAACTTGATTTACAACATCTTGATCAATAGACATACCTTCATGAAAGTATATAAGTGATTTGTATTTTTTCGGTTCCTTCATAGGTTTAGCCTCATGTACTTCTATATATTCATCAAATTTCACATTTTCAATTTCCACAACTTTGTTAGTGTTAGTATTTAAAAGCTTATAAGCTTTACTTCTTGTGAAATAACTAAGGAATACACCTTCTTTACTTTTTGCATTTAATTTACCATTCTTGAAATCCTTGAGAATCTAACACTCGCTTCAAAATACCTTAAAATATATTACATTGGGTGAGTATCCATACCATAGTTGAAAAGATGTTGAATGAGTACATTTCTTGACTTGCACATAGTTCAAGGTATAAACAACCATCCTTAAAACTTCTCTCTAGTATTCCAAAGCAACATTCTTCTCCATCATGAGTGTCCTAGCACAACCCATTACAGATCTGTTCCTACTTTCGTCAATTCCATTTTGTGAGGGGTCCTAGGAGCATATGTCTATCTTTTGATTCCTTTGTCATTACAAAAATCTCAAACTCATTTGATGTAAATTATCCTCCTTGGTCAGATCTTAAACACTTAAACTTTTACCTATTTCCTTCTCAACTCTTGCTAAGTACCACTTAAATATTTGGAAAGTATCAAATTTCTATTTTAGAAACATAACTCTCATCATTCTAGAATAATCATCAACAAATAACATAATTTACTTATCTCCTTTGTAGCTTTGCACATCAGTTGGTCCACACAAGTTGGTATGAACAATCTCTAATATTACTTTAGAGGTATGAGTCTTACTCTTAACATTTGACTTTGTCATTTTACTTAACTAACATTTTTTGCAAATTATGTTGTTAGGTTTCTTGAACTTAGGAAAACCTCTGACTCTTGTCATATTATTAATACTAACCAAGCTATCAAAATTAACATGACATAACCTCTTGTGTCATAGCCACACATTATCAAATTCTACAATTAAACAAGTAGCATCCTCTATATCAAGGTAGAATAGATTAGCTCTAGTTTGATCACCTTTTCCAATTAGTTTTTCATCAGTATCATATATCTTAGCAATCTTGTTTTCAAAATCAACATTACAACCCAAATTATTTAGTTGTGACACTCAAAAAATTATAGTTAAGTCCTTCAACATAATAAACATTGTCACATAAAATCTTTTCTATGAGTTTGATAGAATATTTTCCTTTTATCAGATAGGGTGCATCATTACCAAGGCTTAAAATATTTCCATCATAATAATTCAAGGTAATGAACTTACTTTTATCTCTATTAATGTGATCTGAACACCCACTGTCAATGATCCATCTATCATTCTTGTTCACACAAGACACTAGTGTAGTTGCCTCATCATCATCAAATTCATCCTTCATTACAACATACACCACTTCATCATCATGATTGTTAGATCCATCTTTTTTTTCCTCTTCAGTAATGTAACAAGACTTCTTGCCTTCATCTTTGTAACCTTTGCTATCTTCATCTCTTCTACTTTAGTACTTGTCTCCACCTCTGTAATTATCCTTCTATAGACATTTGGCAACAATATGACCAACCTCATTGCAATTGAAACACATGATAGGTAACTTAGCTTTTAACTTTCCTTTACCTCTATGAAATCTCCTTGCTAGTAGTGCTTCAAGTTGTTCTACATCCTCCTCATCTATATCACTTTCACTAGACATATATTTTACCTTTTTCTTTTTCTTCTCATTGGGTTCCTTCAATGATAGCTTGACTTCGAAATTAGATTCAACATTGTTAGGTTTGAAATTATCAAAATTAGATAGCTTAAAAGTAGCGAACCTACCTACCAGACCTTCAAGAGTTAGATTAGAACTTGGTATACATGTAAGTTCTTGTATTGCATAAATTCCAATAGCATAAATGAACAAAAATATTCTCAAAACATTGCTTAGTACAATCTCATCATCTATCATACTAGTGGATCCTGTTATTGCATTAACAACATCCTTTATCCTAGAGCAATATTGAGAAATATTCTCACCTTCTTGCATTCTCATATCATCAAACTTACCTCAAAGACTTTTAGATTTGGCTCTCAAAACATTTGCATAACCCCCATATATGTTTTGTAGAGCACACCACATCTTGTTTTGCACTATTACAACCCTTGATATCATCAAACTTTGTATAAGTTAGGGCTGAGGTAATCTTCAACATTACCTAGTTGTGTTCTTTCTAATTTTTTAGATCTTTGATAGTTAGGGCTCCAACATGATCAACATGCTTATTAGGAATGATAGAGTATACATGATCTCCAAGACCTCCTAGGTGTAGCTTCATTGGAATTTTCAATGCAAGAAAGTTATCTCTATTAAGCTTGGGTACCTCTCTTTTTGACATCTTGATCTTTTTGCTTCTAGTACCTTCAAATTAGTCCTCTTAAGAAAATTGTTCTAATACCAATTGTTGGAATTCTTTAGAATAATTTTTTTCTATTTTTTTTTTTTTTTGGGGGGGGGGGGGGGGGGGGGTGGTGAATCAGTTATCCAACATCTAGATGTATAATCAAAACTTATCACAACTTAGTGAACCCATATCCATAATACATTTTCATCATGCATGCATCCATTAGATCATATAATCACTTAAACTTGTAGGTTACTGTCAAATCAACTTTGTTGAAATGTAAGCATGGAATATACTAGATTAAATAACATATTTGACACAATGCTTTAATGTGGAAATCCAATTTAGGAAAAACCACTAGTAACATGCTACTCATTCTCATTCTTCTAAAATGATGCCCTATAAAAGGCCAACCCTATTATTGGTTACAATGTACATTGTCAAATGTAACCTGATTAAAGGATTTCAATCACCCTGTTAGGAGTGAGCCTTGTTAGAGGACTTATTATCATTCACTTGGAATGTCACTCAATTAAAGGATTTACAAATGCTTGTTAGGTCAACCTTAATCTAAAGGATTTACCCTAGACTAGTACAATGATTAGAAAGTAATAGTAAGGCTTGATCTAATAACAACTAACAATACACTTCTAGATTACAAATCTCTATTTCAATCCTCCATTCTACTTGGATTTCACACACACTTAAGTTTTGACAACTTGTTCACGCTTCAGACATCCATACTCTTAAGCCTTCTTTCTTTTCTTGCCAATGCAATGTCTTCTCTTAGGTCACTGAATAAAGCAATACCCTAGACTCCTTCTCTTCCTTAGGTTCTTGCATATGACAACCTTTGATTATGACCAACCATCTTAATATATAAAAAATCAAGATTTTTTTCATTCAACCTCCATCATCCATTTTGGGGTTAGGTTGGATTAGGTAGGATTCAATGAATCTACCCATCATTTCAGTTTATTCCCTTTTGAAAACTTCTTCATTCCTCTTTGAATTCACCTCAAAATGCCTGACCTTGAATTCTGTGCCACTAGCTCATCAAGCTTATTTTCCACACGGTTCACACAATCCAAGAAATCAAACTTGTTGGCTTAGATTCATTGAATTCATGATCTTTTTCATAATGCTAACACTCAACATTAACTTGCTTATAATGCTTGACACATACTACATTGCTCGACATCCAATATCAAAACACTTGTCATGAACTAAAGTTTACTAGTGCTTGACATCAACTAAACTTTACTCAACTTACACTATTCACTCAACTCACAATAAAATTGACTTTTCTTGAATCCAACTGATTTTCTACTCAACTTACACTAACTTTCCTTAGCACCTACTATGTAGATTGTTAAGCTTAGCAGACATAATTCATTTAACTTATTATTCTGAACTTAATTAGTATACCCATACTTTGAAACCTTAAGTAGATTATCAATGCACTATAATATCACTATCTTAACTATTTCTTGGACTCATTTTTCATATCATAACTCAACCTTTCCTCTAGGTGCTATTGTTACCTCATTTGATCAAATCCTCTTTATCAATCAAACAAATGATAGTACTCAAATCATCTAAGCAATTGTCTATTGCCGCCAGTTTTCACCCTGTAACCATTTTGTAAAAGTGAAAATTTTTGTCTTAGTTAAGCCTCGGTATGTCTATGTGTAGTTTTAATTCCCCTTAGGTGAAAAGAGTTTCCATTGGATTTTTCATCTTTCTCTTCTCCCACATTTCATGGCTGGGTGTTTTTCCTTGATGTTGTGAGTTTACAGGTTTATTACTACCTAACTCAATGGGGATTCTTGCAACATGAAAAGGTTATGCACAAAGCTATGCTTGTTCGTAGCTTATCATATTTTTGATGAAAGAAGGAAGTTTGCAAAAAATAAAGCATCGCCTTCTCCTCAGTGGGTTTTCAACCCATGAAAGTGATTTCCTGCAAAAACCAACAAATGAGGCGCATGAATCGATGTAAGAAGATAATGAGCTATCTTATGACAAATATCTATTTTCACTATAATATTCTACTTTGGGAAATATTCAAGATTCATCATAGCGCTTAGAATCATCTTAGGTGAATAACTCAAAATTGACTTCTCCTCAGCGGGCTTTTGACCCATGAAGTCTATTTTCTGTGAAAGGCAATTCTAAAGGAAAGAAACAAGGAACGGGGCCCCTTTTTTACTTTCACAACCCTTTTAAGCTTTTTTGAACCCAAAGGAAATATTAACTCAAAGGATAAAGTTTAAAGGAAAGCCTAGGCAAAAAAATGAGAATCATCTTCTCCTCAGTGGGTTTCAACCCACGAGGACAATTTTTTGCATTCAAGAGAAAATCAACTTTGTAAGTAGATTGGGCCTTCCAAGAATAGAAAACTTTCCTGATAATATGAAGTGTTATGGTTCTATCCATGTTTGCAATTGAAAAATAGTTATGCAAAGTATGTCAAAATTAATGACACATTCACAATGAGAATTTGTAGGGAGCTCCAAGGATGCCGAGAGAGGAGATTCAATTTGGAGGCAATGTCAGTTATTAGTCAGTTTGAAAGCTATTTTATCTAGTTCTCATCTTTCTCATATTTGCATCTTGCAGCTTTCGATGGTTTCCCCTTGAAGTTTCCTAGGTATCCGAGTGACATGATCATGCTGATAGAGATTGTGAGGCAAGAAATCCAGGTGAATGTGCTAAGTGGAAGCTTGAAGAAGGGATATGATTTTCCTATGAAAGTAGGAGCTTTCAGTTGTGAGTCCTAATTTGATGCAAAAAATATGCTCAAAGTTTTTGAGATAAAATACAAATTGGAGATGTATGAGGTCTTGAGACCTATGTTTGATCCGAATGGATATGCTAGGTAGGTGTTGTAGATTGGGAGTGTGGTAAAACACATTCCCATGGTTGAAGGTTATTGGGAAGATTCTAAAGATGAATTTGAATGTCAAGATCATGCTTTTGCCAGGCTCACAGTGGAGCAAATAAAAACATATAATGTCAATCTTAATGTTGAAGGATTGGAGGATAATGGGCAATATATGTATAGTAATAAATATTTGACTAAGTTAAGGAACATTCCTATCAATTTGGAGCCTTATGATGATGCTAAGGATGATTTAGACACTATGATGGCTTAAATCATCAAAAGAACTGGGAAATGGGTCGAATGGAAAACCAAAAGAAGCCAGAGTAAAGGCATAACCACTCAAGCTTCTCTAGCAACAACAACTCCCTCTTCCTCCTAGAGTGCTACACTAAGTGTACCACTATCTATCAATCAAGGACTAGCTCAACCTTCAAGAGGAGGTGACCAACCTATAGACAAGAGCATCCCCGTAGCTAAGACATGTCATGATGGCTCCCTCCCAGTTATTGTAACCCAAACTAATGCTAAGGAGAAGAAGATAGAGGATCCAAAGGAGAGTGTTGTTACCTCAGTTCCCTCTCCTCATGTTGCACTAGTCCCCTCTCCTCATGTCACCCTAGTTCCCTCACCTCATCGCAGTGCAGTTTTACCAGTAAGTGCTACACTTTTGCAACCAAGTGGCTCTCTAGTGTAGATAGTAGATTTTTGAGATGGAAAGAGTAGTAGCAGTGAATCTACTGAATCTAATGAGGCAAATAAGAGAACCTTAGAGGTGGAGAAAGGCCAAAGCTCTTCCAAACTCATTTTTTAGGTCCCGAAGAATCCCTTCTCTTCAACTACAATAACAATCACTCCAATCAAGAAGAAGATGTTTAGCATAGATTCACTTAGGATAGCCTCCAAGGTGATAGGCACTAATTCCTAGTTAGAGGATACTCTAGAGAGAAATAGACAAAGGAAAGATGAAAGTGCCCCCGTCAAGGATACCATATCCCTTGCAGTTCATTCTAGATCTGCAGTTTCCAAGGTGAAGAAGTAGAAAACCTTGTCTATACTTGGGCAAGATCCAAAAATAGGGCACCTAACAATGGAGATAGCCAAGCCTGATAGAGAAGGAATAATTTAAGATATGACTACTGATGATTTTACTCTACACTCAGTGAACCTTGGAGAGGCCAGAAATGACACCAAGGTTGGCTTGTTGAAGTTGACCAATGAAGTAATTGAGGGACAATTAGAAAACCTGAAGTTGTCAAAAGTTAGGATGAAGGCTGATATAGAAGAGTTGAACAGATTCATAAGTCAATTGGTCACTCCATTGGCAACTATCTCTGGAGTATCAGTAATAAGAAATCCTACTACTACCGAAGTTCAAGCCCTTATCTCTCAACTTCAAGAAGATAGGCACTTTGGCCAAATTAGTAAAGACTACATTGGGAAGCTCAAATTAGAGGGAGTCTATTATAGAACAAATTGGCATTGTTATCTTAAGATTAGAAATAGAGAAGGATGAAATCTTAGCAAATAACAATACGTTGGCTGGAGAAAGAGTGAAGAGTGATGATTGTATCTCTCTTCTAAAGATGATCATTCAAATGAAGGAAAAGGAAGCAGTTGAAGCAAAAATCTTGCCAAAGGGAGATGAACCTCTATTTGAATGGCTTCAGAGCATGCAATTCAAGTTAGAAATGATCTTATTAGTAGAAAAGGATTGAAGGAAATAGAGGATAAAGTGAAGAAGACCCAAGATAGAGGATTTGAACTCATGAGGGGACTACATATAGATTCGCAAACTAATGGCCAAGGGAAAGCACTCATTGGGATAAATGTCATCAAGGAGAATTTCTCCAAATTCTTAGATAGTTTGACTGATGTATCTTCTAGTAATCAAAATAGAGTTATAGAACTCCAAAAACAAAGTGGATGCATACATGTGGCCATAGAGGAAATGCCAAATCAATTGAATGCTATGAAGGAGTTGGCCAGGGAGCATTCTAAGTTTCTCTTGAGATACACCAACATACACGTGCTTAGGCATGAAGAGCTAATCTCAATCATAGTTGCTACTAAGGCCTATAGAAAAAAAGTAGAAAAGGGGAAGAAGATGAAGTGATTCACATTCCACCCCCTTTTCACTTTCTTATGTAATTATTGGAATATGGCAAACTAGTTTCTTGCCATTTTTCATTCTTTGAGGAGATGAACCGATTGAACTTCTATTGTAACAATCATCTTAGAATCATATATGTATGAAATTGAAAGATTAATGAAAGGTCAAATTTTTTTTGGTGTGAAGTACTTGATGTTGCAGAGTCGATTGAATGGTATTTTGTATCAACTATTTTCTATTCCATTTCTGTTAGTTGTTATTTATATGTTTTCTCTTCTATCTAAATTGAAGCAAGGAAAGAACAAAGTTTCATTCCCTTGTTTCGAGGCAGAGAATGGATGTGATAAGTAGTGTCAATGCATGTTCAAAGAGGAATCTTTTAAACATTTTTCCCTTTCAATTAACTTCTTCTTCTTTGTAGTTCAGATCCTAGTTAATTCAGTTCATTATTAGTTGTTATGCTATTTTAAGTCATTAAGCTTTGTGAGTTCATAAGATGCGTGGGTTTAGGAACTTAATCAATTCTTCAAAAATATTTTTCTTCCCGAGTTAGATTCTATTTAGATCTAGCTCAGTTTTACCTCTTTTGTTTTAGGAATAAAACATAATTCATTACAAATCCACCATAGGGAGCTGTACCTATTAATTCATAGAAAAGCTAGTCTATCTAGAAGTGGATTTTCAACTACTTTTAATCAGATATTGTTCATAATTTGGGCATTCAAGAGTCATAATAAAAAAAGAACAAAACTGTTTACCAACATTGTCTTACCAACAAGTGATAGGTTTGACATTAGCGAGAAAACAATGATTGAAACACATTATCATACTTGTATCAATTTTTTTTCAACAAATATCTCATTAGGATTGGTTCCCACTCGGTCATCCATTTGTATCTCAACTTGATTTTTTATATCTTTCCTTACTAGTGTAGCGATCCCTTTACTCTAGAACCATTCATCACAAGTACCTTCCATCATTTTATTAGTGTTGGGTGAGTGTTGCACACTTTATACTTAGGAGGTGACAACGATATGAACAAACCATATTGTTGTTCCACCTTCTTCTCAAATATATAGAATTGAGTTGTAGCATCCTTCCACCATGAAGATGGCAGGCACGATCTCCCTTCGACACACTCTATATCCATATGTCCAGTCTGAAAGAAAATATTACATTTGAATAATATGTCTTCTCTACTTATCATCACATATCAACTTGTTTCTCTTTTATTCTACTCTTCATGCTTTATGCAATCATTCCTACATGACAAAGGAAAATGTCATTCCTTTATACCAAATCCATAAAACAATTCAATGAGTTGGCTATTATACCTTCTCAATTAATTATTATAGGACCTCATTAAGAACACGTTATACTTAGCGATAACATCAATCTATCACCTTGTAACTTGAATAGATTTCTGTACCTATAATATTATGATGAGAAAGCTTAGCCACATCATCATCAATATGTCTTCTACATGCATTTAACCTTGCTTCTTAGGATAACAACTCAAGTAAGAGATATAACAAGTTTACCAAAACATGCTTCTGTAAACTCTATCGCATAGTAGTCTTCACCAAAACTTGCATAACTTCTTCTAGACTTAATATCTTTTTTCTCGTAAGGTTAGCTACATATACTAGACACTTAGTAGTATCTCCCTTTAGCCTCACTAGTGAAAATACTGAACAATCTATCCATACCAACTTAATCTCTACCACTATTCTTCTATTATATACCGCATAGAACTACCATGTTGACATTAATGACAAACATAGTCATGAAAGTAACATATCATCATGATAATGATCTAATAATGTTTCTACAATACTCCCCCATACAAGTATCATCAACATTCATGCTTGAAAAAATCTCCACCTTGGCATTGATGGCAACATAGATGAAAAACATCTAGTTCCAAGAATACACCTTGTCAATTAATTATTATAGGACCTCATTAAGAACATGCTATACTTAGTGATAACATCAATCTGTTTCTTTGTAACTTGAATAAATTTTTGTACATGTAATTGTGTATGTGCATCTTGTTATGGTTGTTGCTTACTTTGATTGAATGGTTAAGATTAATTAAGGTTGATAAATAGTCCACCAAGATAACTAAGAGCGGGGTGGGTGAATCAGTTATCCTATTAAAACATTTATCAACGTTAATTAATCTTTACCATTCACTTAAAGTAAAAAACAACCATAATAAGATGCACAACACTAGATTTGTTAGCTAGGGAAACCCTTGATCATAGGAAAAACCCTAGTGGGAATGATGCTCACAAAGATATACTGATATATATATATATATATATTCCTTATTAGTGGGCAGACCCTATTAGGAGTCTATAAACACATTCAATACATGAAATCCCCTGTTAAATCCCTATTAAGAGATTCCAACCCTATTAGGAGTTGTAGAAGGCAGAAGGACCCACTGCCCAAAAAACTTCTGGGGTAAGACCATTGAACTTCACTGTCCATTTGATCTCTCAACTATTCCTTGCAAAATAATTATTCATAATATGCTTTAACCTCCTTCTTCTATCCTATCAACTAGACCAATCACTCTTAGACCTTATAGACTAGGTTACAAACCTTAGATCCTAATATCAAACCTCGGATCTCAGAATAAAAACTATGTAATGAAGTTCTCTCTAGCTTCACTTTGTTGTGCTTATCCTTCCATATCAACTTGTTTCTCTTATATTCCACTCTTCATCCTTCATGCAATAATTCCTATATGGAAAAGGTAAATGTCCTTCCTTTATACCAAATCTATAAAATAATTCCTTGAGTCAATTATTACACCTTTTCAATTAGTTATTATAGGACCTTATTAAGAACACATTATGCTTAGCTCCGATACCAATCGTTAGAAATAATAGTCCACCAAGATAATTAAGAGAGGGTGGGGGGGTGAATCAGTTATCCAATAAAAATATTTATCAACCTTAATTAATCTTAACCATTCAATCAAAGCAAACAACAACCATAAAAAAATGCACATACACAATTACACATACAAAAAGTTATTCAAGTTACAAGTTGGTGGATTATTATTTCTAACAACCCCTTCATTCTTCCTCAACCTACATAATTTTATTAAGAAATTCACATTCTACTTTATTGCATATTTCCTTGCTTGAATGGGTTAAAGATCTTTAATAACCAAATTAGGAAACATAGGCATTAGTTTTCCATCTTGATAGCAACAATATGAAATTTTTGGTATGAAATAGAGATACACTTCAATCAATATTCATGAGGGCCCTATTCAAATCACCCTTAATTTTCCTCTTAAAATCTTTCTTGATTGAGATTCTTTGTTTTATCTTTGGCACACCTACATGTAATAGAGCAGCTAGAAATATAGTTGGGATCTCTGTATTGAATCAATATAAATGATTTACAGAGATAAATGCATCATGTAGAACCCTTTTAACTACTCAAATCACCTATTTTTGGGGATGTTATGAGAAATAAAATGGGAAACTCCCTTGCTTGACAGAAATGATAAACAAGGCACTAAATTTTCATTTGTTGATTGATGAATTTTGGCTAAAACTATGTTTATTTCTATAAAGAATGCTTGACTACTCAATTCTTCAAAGAAGAGGCTGATAAATGCATTTTTTTTTCTACCCATTATATTAGATTTGATTAAATTTATCTCTAACATATTTGAATGATTTACAATTTTCAAAAATAACTTAGCTTCCTATTTTTTTTTATTTGAAAAAAAATTAATCTACAATATAAATAATTCAAATTAGCAAAACAACCCGCACAAAAGAACAATAGACTGCTATCACAACTTTCCCTATTAATATTATTAAAAAAATATCCATTAAAAATAATCATAATAGTCCTCAAAATGACAAACCCTATGAGATTTGAAGATCACCTTTAAGGGGCCAACAAATTCATAGCATGGAACTAAAGAATCATGGTGATATTAGATAAGCACAATCTAGATTCATATGTGAAAGATAAAAAGATAGAACCAGAGGATGAGACAAAAAAGTTCCAATGAATTGAGAATAAAAAGAAAGCTAATGAACTAATAGTAGATTTTGTGAGAGACCACATAGCACCAATACTAGAAAAAAAGTGACAAAATAGCTTATGTTGGAATCTCTAGAGAGAACCTTTAAGATAAATAATACAGGCACAACCCTTGCACTCAAAACATAGTTTAATAACATAAGTATAATAAAGTAGAATCCATGACTACCGACTTCATGAAAATAGTAGAATTAAGGGATCAACTATGAAACATAGGGTATGACATAGAAAGAAAATCATTATCACTTATAGCTCTAAGTGGGTTACCAAACTCATGGGAATCATTTAAGAAAGATATAAGTACAAGATCAAAACTTCCAAAGTTAGACTGCCTATGATCTGACAACATACAAGAAGTGAGGAAGTTACCAAAATTAATTAAACAATAATCCATAAATGAAGACATTGATTTTTTGAATGCCAAACATCAAAAGAAAGGAAAGAAAAATTCTCATGGAAAACAAAAGGGTTCCACCTATATTATTTATCTCAAAGGTGCTCTCTAGAGATTTCAATATAAGGTATTCGGTCATTTGTTTTTCTAGTATTGGTGCTATGTGGTCTCCCACAAAATCCACTATTGGTTTCACATCTTTCATGTTATTTTCAATCAATTGTTTTGAATGTCAAACTTCAAAAGGAAGAAAATTTCTCATGGAAAAGACAAGCAAAGGAGAGATTCTTCACAAGTCTAGTGTTTTAGATATGATGAATATGGACATTATGCTGCCAAATGTCTTAAAATACTTAAGAAACAAGCATCTTATGCTAAAGTTAGGAAATAAAATTTGGAAGAAGATACTGAGAAGTTTTTATTCTATTTTGCACTATCAAATCATGTGCGAAAAAAAGTCAATACTTGGGTGATTGATAGTGGGTCTTCTAGACACATCACCAAATTTTGAGAGCATATAGGTAAATGGTTGAAGAAATTAAGGAAGAGGTAACCATCAGAGATGACTCAACACATCCTATAAAAGGAGTGTGGACTTGTAACATCAAATTAGACTATGTCATCACTATCTTGTTAGGATTAAACGACAGACAAAAATAACAATTACATGCAAATATAACCAATATTAGAAAATAATAGATCACATAGAAAATAACACAAGACACGAAGATTTAACATGGTTCACCAAATTCCTAGGCTACATATGGAAAACAAGATCCAAGTTTGATATTATTATGATCCAGTGATTACAACCTGATTACAATCTTTAATCCCTTACAGCTCAATACCGCCGCAAGAACCAATTTCACATCAATACAATGAAACAATCCCTAACCCTAAGCCCTTTTATACAAGTATTTTTATGTTGCTTTAGGGTTACAACATGTTAGCCATATGTCAGCCACAACATTGGCCACGACCCAAAATTTCTTTCAGGATGATGCCTTGAACCCTAAAGAATTTATGAAGTATGTATACTACTTTCCTGATCAGTCACCACAAACTAACAATCTCCCACTTGGGGACTGATCGAGTTCCATACTAAACAAAAATATCCCCCCTGGAGACTAATCCTATAGCTATACTGCTACCACATGTGGCTCCCACTAGATCAAACCACCCTGGACTTTGTTCTTCTTGTATTCATGTTCAGTCTAGAAGACCAACCAAAGTAGAAGAGGAGTTCAACTTCTCCCTTGTTACTACCTTTGTAAACATATCTATTGGATTATCATTTGTATGTATCTTATCCATATTTAACTGTCCATCCTCTAAAACTAACCGAATGAAATGGTACCACAACTGTATGTGTTTGGTCTTTGAATGCGGAGTTGAATTCTTTGCAAGATGAATGACACTTTGGCTATCTGTGAACAATTAATTATCCCTATGAGGGTGTCCCAATTCTTCCAAGAAGAACTAAAGCCATATCATCTCCTTGGTTGCCTCTATAGTAGCTACACACTCTGCCTGTGTAGTAGATAAAGTATTAACCTTCTATAACCTAGAAATCTAGCTCATGGATGCTCCACCATAGTAAAGACATAACTTGTAGTACTCTGCCTAGTATCAATATCCCCTACCGTGAGTCAACATAGCCCTGTAAATTAGTAGTATAACCCCCAAAGTGTAAACACTTATTAGATATTCCTCTCAAATATTTAAAAATCCATTTGACGACATTCCAATGCTCAATTCTTGGATGACTCATATACCTACTAACGACTCCCACTACATGTGCAATATCTAGCCTAGTACATACCATAACATCCATCAAGTTTCCTACAGCTAAAGCATAGGGTACCTTGGACATATTTTTCTCCTCTTCTTGTGTCTTAGGACACATGTCCTTAGTCAACTTCAAATGACTAGGTAAAGGTGTGCTGACAACTTTAACATTCTCCAAAGAGAAATGTTGCAACACCTTCTCAACATAATCATCCTAAGACAACATCAATTTTCTATTTTTTCTATCTCTATATATATTCATAGCAAGGATTGGTTTTGGTGTCCCCAAATCCTTCATAGAAAATGCATGTGCTAATTGGTGTTTCAACCCCTTAATGTGATCCATGTTAGACCCAACTACAAGCATATCATCAACATATAAACATAAAATAATGTAGCTATCATCATCTAACCTCTTAAAATAAACACAATGATCTGAATGACATCTATTGTATCCATGCTCATGCATAAAACTATCAAATTTCAGATACCATTGCCGAGGTGCTTGCTTCAAGCCATATAAATTTTTCTTCAATTTGCACACTAAGTTCACCTTACCTTTGACCACAAATCCATGTGGCTAAGCCACACACACACACACACACACACACATATCTTTTCATCCAAATCACCATGAAGGAAGGTTGTTTCAACATCAAGCTGCTCTAAATGCAAATCTTCAATAGCCACAAGACTTAAAACAATATAGATAGAAGTCATCTTAACAACAAGAGAAAATATCTCATCAAAATCAATGCCCTTTTTCTTTGTAAATCCTTTCACAACTAACCTAGCTTTAAATCTTTCTTACCTCCTTCCTCTTCTTTCAACTTGTAAACCCACTTATTCTGTAAAGCTCTTTTACCTATAGGCAACTTACATAAATCCCATGTCTTATTCTTTAGCAAATAGTCCATTTCATCTTCCATTGTAGACTCCCACTAAATCTTAGTATCCACTTGCACAACTTCATCATAACATTTAGGTTCACCAGCATTAGTAAATAAAATTGAATACAAAGAGGGAGAGAATCTTTCTAGATGTCTAATTTTCCTTGTTCAGCTATTGGAGTATCATCCAACACTACATAATCATCTTCTTTTTTCTCATGTTGATGCAACAAATCTTTGTAAAACACTTTTTCATTGACTATGACATCCTTGCTTCTTAAAATTTTATGATTTTCAAAATTCCAAAGCCTATAACCAAATTCATTAATGCCATATCCAAAAAATACACATTTCTTTGACTTAGCTTCCAACTTGTTTATATTTTCAAAATATATGCGGGGAAATGCTTCATAGCCAAAGGTTTTGAGAAAGGAATAAGTCACCTTCTTACCAGTCCATGCTTCCTCTAGAATACCACAACCCAAAGGAGTAGAGGGACTTCTATTAATCAAATATACAGTAGTATTGATATCCTCTACCCACATGTGTAAGGGCAACCCAACATGCAACCTCATGCTCCTTGCACACTCCATTATAGTCTTGTTCATGCGTTCAGCCACTCCATTTTATTGTGGAGTCCTTGGAACAATTTTCTATCTATGAATACTATTAGTGGATCAAAAATCTTCAAATTCATGATTGCAATACTCACCACCATTATTAAATCTGAGACATTTTAATTTCTTACTAGTCTCATTTTCAACCAAGCATTTTCATTTCTTAAAAGTTTGAAATACATTAGATTTTTGTCTAAGGAAATAAACCCATACTTTTCTAGTTGCATCATCAATAAATGTAATATAATAATGAAAGCCACCAAGGGAAGATACCTGAGCCAATCCCCATACATCTATATGCACAAGCTCTAATTTCTCTTTTTTGTGTTCCTTCCTAATCTTTACAAAACTCACTCTGTTTTATTTTCCATACACACAACTTTCATAGAAATCCATATTAACACATTTTAGACTTGGTAAAAATTTCTTTGAATGAAGTACTTTCATACCTTTCTTAATCATGTTCCCAAGTCTATTGTGCCACAATGCTATATCAGAATCTACAACAACTATTTGTTCTCCTTGATCAACTCCAACAATTGTTCCTGAACATTCATTTTTCTCTTAAACAATTAAAGTAGAAGGAACAATATGACTTGTACAAAGATATAAAGTGCCTACTTTCACACCTTTTGCTACTACAAGGGAACCTTTTGAAACCTTCCAATTTTTATTATTAAAAGTAATTACACAACCCTCATCACCAAGTTGCCTTGCTGAAATTAAATTTCTACTTAGCCTTGGAACATGTCTTACCTCATGTAGTAGCCAATGATTCCCATTCTACAACTTAATCTTAATTTTTCTCTTTCCAACAATCTTATAGGGTTCATTATCTCCTAAATAAACAAGCCCAAAATCCCCTCAGACATAATCAATGAAATAACCTCTATGAGGTGTAGGATGAATTGAAGCACCAAAATCTAAAACCCATGAATCATCAACACTTTCTAAAGACAGAAGCAAAGCATCGTCTTCAAATTTGTTACTTACCACATTTTCCTCCTTGTCTCCATCTGGTTTATCTCCTTCATTTTTCTTTTGATTCCAACAATCTTTCTTTTTATGAATTGATTTCCCATAGTACTAGCAGTTGTTTGGTCCTCTCAATTGAGACCTCCTCCCCTTTGAATTTCCTCTTGATTTTCCATGATTTTTAGAATTACTTCCTCTCTCAGTTGTTCTACCCTTGCTTTGTGCATTCAAATCACTTCCTAATGTAGATCCACATGAGGATTTCCTACAAGTTTCCTTACTCAAAATAACACCAATCACATCATCATCTTTTAGGGTACTACATCTAGGAACAAAATTACTCATAGCCATTACCAAGTCATTCCAACTTTTTGGCAAAGAACACAAAATTAAGAGAGCCCTAATTTCTTCTTCAAAATTGATACCCATAGAAGATAATTGACTAGTAATAGTATTAAGGTCATTTAAATGATTTGTAACAAATCTACCTTTTGCCATTTTCAAATTAAATAAACACTTCATGAGAAATACCTTATTTGAAGTGGAGGGCTTTTCATACAGTGCTGCGAGGGTTTTCATCAGCTCTTCTATTGCCTTCACTTTTTAAATATTAAATGCCACCGATGGTGCTAGGCATAATTGAATGCTTCCAAGTGCATTTTTGTTGAAAATATCCCATTCATCATTTGACATAGATCCCTGATTCTTGGTTTTGCCTTCTAACGGCTTGCATAAATCCTTCTGATAAAGATAGTCTTCCATTTGCATCTTCCATAACTGGAAGTTCTTTCCATTAAACCTATCAACCCTCAACTTACCCTCATTTTCCATCACTCCCACTCAAGCATGAGGCTCCCACTCAATCATGAGACTTTCCTGTAGAAGATAACTGAAAAACAACCTCACTTTGATACCACTTGTTAGGATTAAACCATGGATAGAAATAACAATTACATACAAATATAACCAATATCAAAAAATAATAGATCACATAGAAAAGAACATAAGACACCAAGATTTAATGTGGTTCACCAAATCCCTAGGCTACATCCACCAAACAGAAAGTCCAATATTATTATGATCTAGTGATTAGAACCTGATTACAATTCATAATCCCTTACAACTCAATACCACTACAATGAAATGATCCCTAACCCTAAACCCTTTTATAGAAGTATTTTTATGCCACTTTAGGGTTAGAACATGTCAGCCATATGTTAGCTATGACCCAAAAAAAAATTTTGGCAAAGAATTTATGAAGTATGTACAATACTTTCCTGATCAATCACCACAAACTAATATATCCAACTACAAGATGTATTGTTTGTACTAGGAATTAAAAGAAACCTTGTATCTATAATTTTCCCTAGAAGATAATGGATATAGAGTCACTTTGATGAATGGAAAATTATTGGCATGGACAAAGAATTATACTTTTAACAAGGCTAAAATGATAGGTGTAAAGACATTGATACTTATACAAAATTTGCATTGAGTCAAAACAAGCACTCATCCATGAAACCCATGACTCTAATGGAATCTAGTGTAGAAAATTAGGTTATATGCATTGTCAAGCTCTAACATCTATAGAAAATTTAGTAACAACACTTCCCAAAGTAAATGCAATCCATAATAGAGCATGAAAGGGTTGTGCATTATGGAAGAGCATTAAAGGATCTATCCAAAATAATCTAAATAAAATAAAAAATGTATTGGAACTGGTCTATTTAGATTATGTGGACCCAAGTCAGCTCCATCAATGGGAGGATCACTCTATTAGATATTTTTTTGGATGACTTCTTTAGAAAGACTTGGATCTACTTCCTCAAGTGTAAAGAGTTAGAAGAGATCCTTAGGAAGTTCAAAGAATTCAAGGCCCTAACAGAAAACTCATATGGAAAGAAAGTTAAAACCCAGAGAACTGATAATGGGAAAGAATTGACTTCCAAAACATTTAAAGAATTCTATATTAATGCTGAGATTGAGAGGGAGTTCACTATACCCTATAATCCTCAACCACATGGGGTAACTGAGAGGAAAAATAAGACTATTGTGGAAACAACAAAATCAATGATGTATGACCAAAATCTTGACACTTTATTTTGGGCAGAAGCATCAAGAACAACTATCTACATACAAAATAGATGTCCTCAATCACATCTTGGTAATAAGAGACTAGAGGAGGCCTTTATTGGGATAAAACCTAATATAATCCACCTTAGGATATTTGGATGTCCTGTGTATATACATGTACTTAAAGACAAAAGGACAATTTAGAGCCTTTCAAGAGAAAAGGGATTTTCATAGGTTATAGTGAAACTTCTAAAGGATATAAAATTTACCTATTTGATCAAGGCCAAGTAGAGTAGAGTTGAGATGCCACTTTCTAGGAAGGCATTGCATTCAAAAGGTCAAAGGGCACAAATAAATTAGAAATTCAAGACTCTCCTAAGAACATGGAGAGGATCCTAACTTTGAAATTTAGAGGGAGTAATTACAAAAAAACACAAATAAAAACTATATTTGTCCTTAGATTCAGAGGGAGAAAAATCCTAATAAGAGGAAACAACCACTTTAGCCTAGAAATGTTTTTGATGAAATAGGAAATTTCATTGTACCAAAAGATACTTTTAGTGAGAGTAAGAGGCCAAATATTTTATCAAACTACATAGCACTAATGAATGAGATTTCAAATGCTGCACCCACTAGTGTAACTAAAGCTCTTAAGCACCAAGTATGGAAAGATGCCATGATAGAAGAACATCAATCCATTCTAAAAATGATGTGTCGGATATATAACCCAAACCTAAAGGGAAATCTATTATCTCCTCTAAATAGCTCTTTAAAATTAAACATGCAATAGATGATAGTATAGAGAAACAAAAAAATTAATCATGTTACAGATGGCAGTATAAAGAAACTTCAAAATTAAACATGTTGTAGATGTTAGTGTAGAGAAAAATAAGCCAATTTTTTGTTACAAGAGGTTTTTCACAGAAGGTGGGAATTGATTATGAGACATTTTCACCAGTTGCTAGATATATGTTTGTTAGAGTAGTTATAGCCATCACTACTACAGAGTGTTGGAAAATACAAAAAATGAATGTAAAGACAACATTCTTGAACAAGATTATAGAAGAGGAAGTCTATCTAGAACAACCTAATGGTTTTATGATTCATGATGTAGCATCCCACATATGCAAGATAATGAAAGCCCTATATGGACTCAAAAAGGATTCTTGAGCGTAGTATGAAAGAATTGAAAACTATCTTATTGGACTAGGCTTCTCAAAGATGGATGTAGACACAAATCTTTATTTTAAAGTTATTAAAGGATATTTGTTGATATTAATCCAATATGTTGATGACTTACTAATTATAGTTGAAGATCACCCCATTGTTCAATGCAAGAAAGATTTGGCTTCAAAATTTGATATGAAAGAATTGGGTATTTTACACTACTTTCTAGGACTAGAAGTTTTGTAGAAACCAAATGATATTCTACTGAACCAAGGAAAGAACACTGTTGATTTTCTAAATAGATTTGAAATGCTAAATTGTAGGCCTATGTTCAAACCTATGGAAACTAACCTACATAAGTTGAAAGAGGTAGCAACAAAATCCATATTTGTAGATCTCACTCTTTATAGACAAATCATTAGATCACTAATGTATTTGGTTAATACAATCTTGACATTTTCTATGTTGTGAATGCCTTGAGTTAGTTTATGTGTGAATGATGAGAGATACATCTTGTTGTTGTTAAACATATTTTGAGGTACCTACAAGGTACCATTGGTTATGGACTCAAATATAAAAATGTTGATTTAGCTATACATGGTCAAACTGACTTAGATTAGGTTGGAAGTGTGATTGATTGAAAGAGCACATCTAGGTGTTATCTTAGTTTGGGATCAACCATGATCTCTTGGATTAGCAAGAAATAGACTTCAGTAGCACAAAGCTCTATAGAAGTAAAAAATGCATTGTAGCCTCCATGGGGACTAAAGAAGTAGTATGGCTCATAAAGTTAGTTGTGGGACTATTTGGTGAACCTCTGAAGCCTACCACTATCTATTATGACAATAAAAGTTGTATCAAGGTTTATGTGAATCTTGTATTCCATGATTGTTCCAAGCATATAGAGATTCGTTATCACCATGTCAGAGACATGATTGGAAGAAAGGAAATATAGTTGGATTACATTAGTACAAGTGATCAAACAACAAACATTCTCATTAATATTGACAAGATGGCAAGTGGGAGTGCTAAGAGTTCAGGCGGGAATCAGATTTTGAATTCCCTTATACCTAGTGAGCAGTCTGGGGATTCCCTTATCAAGTCTAGGGATTCCCCTATCAAGTCTAGGGATGGTGAATCTAGGGATGTTGACGATGGTAGGTTCTTGGCAGATGAAAGAAGGGTGCCCAAGCAGAATAAAAAATGGTCAAGTTTGTTTGGGATCTAACCTACTGGTAAATCTACTTTTTCACCGGTCAAAGACATATCTAAGAAGGATAAAGGTAAGTTCTCTATTGAAATTCCTAATCAGATCATTGATAGAAACATCTCTTGTATGGATTCCACTCTATTAGGGCACTTCATTGGAGTGTGACCTAATATTGAAGATGTGCATGCTTTTGTCTGAAGAAAATGGTGTTTGAAGGGTCAACTAGATATTTTTGCTATGGCCAAAGGCTATCTTTCTTTTTATTTCTCTTGTGATAAGTTTAAGAGAACTATCATGTATGGAAATCCTTGGGTTATGGGGAAGCACACCCTATTATTATAGAGATGGCCCCCCAATCTTTATTCTCTGTATGACTCAGATATTCACGCCCTTGTGTGGGTGAAACTTCTTGGTCTCCCTCTTGAGTTTTGGGCGGAAGATGTTTTCAAGGGAATTGACAATACCTTCGGGGAACTTCTCTCTTTAGATCTAGTGATAGTATCTAGGAGGAGACTAAACTTTGCCAGGTTTTGTGTTGGAGTATCTCGTGGGATACATCTCTCAGAATCTATTGCTCTGAAATATAAACTTTGTGTTTGGGACCAAAGGATTGAATATGAATCTATCCCTTTCACATGCTTCCACTACAAGAAAGTGGGTCATGGGCTAAGAAATGTCCTTTATTGAAAGGAAAAGCCAAAAAGAGTGGTAAAAAGAGTAAGAAAGTTTGGATAAACAAAGACTTATCTAAAGAGGCGGTGGCGAAAGTTGTGGCTCCTACTCCAAAGGACCAAACCCATTTGGTTAGCCAAAGCACTCCAGTGCTTGAAAAGAAAGACCTTTCTATTGAGGTTGTTGTGGCAGTAGTTAAAGTGCTTGATCCTACTAAGGATGAAGCTCATAGGGATTGTTGCAGCAATCCAGTGGTTGAAGCGGATGTGATTGGAGTAGATCTTTCTTCCCACGAAGATATTCTAGTAATGCATGATCTTTCTAAGGATAGTGGGGAGAATACAGACTTGAGAGATCAAGTTGGGGAGGATAGCGTCTTATCTAGTCCCTCAAAGGAGCTTAATTCTACTATACCTTTACAAATGATGGCTAATATGGCTACCCCTGCCCAAGATCCTCTAGTGGTTCATGAGAATGGTTACATATAGAGGATTCTTAAAGCTTTGGAGATTCCATTAATAGAGAATAAGATTTTTTATTCAAATGGTTCTTACAAGGAGGCTTTACCTTGGGCTCCTATGTTGAAAGATAATTCCTTTGTCAGTGGAGTGGTTGAGGACATTCTTAATATTTCCCATGTTGAGGAAGCAGTGTTGGAAAAGGATAGTTCTAATACTAATTGACAATAGTAGGGAAAAAATACATGGGTAGAAAGAAGAAAAAAGATGAGGACTATGGACCAGTGAAAAACAATAAGAAGGGAGCTAAATTTGATTCTAACCCTTCAAAGGGTAAGTTTGGTTTGTCTAAGAACAATGGTGCCACTATCAAGAATGGTGATGTTGGGTCTTCTCCATCATCTGTTGGTAGACCTTCTAATCAGCACAAAAGGATAGTTGAGGCTATTAAGAGAATTTCTTATGGTTGTCAAAGAACCATCCTTGAATCTAAACACTTTGTTAAATTATGAAGATTATCTCATGGAATATTCAAGGGTTAAATAACCCTCACAAACATGATATTTTAAAAAATATGATTAGGGATAATAGACCTAACACTTTTGTCATTCAGGAAACTAAGATGCTCAAGGATAAGGTAGAATGCATTTCTATTTTCAAGGGAAGAAAGATTTTTGGGAGTGACTCTGATGGTGCTTCAGGTGGTTTGGAAATTTTTTGGACTAATAAATGGATTCAGGGGGATCTCATTTATCAAAGTAGAAATATGATGAATGTACATTTTGTTAATTCTAAAGATAACTTTAGTTAGGTCCTCACTAATGTTTACACCCCCTATACCAAATGGGGGAGGAAGTCTCTATGGGAAGAAATTTCTAATCATGGAAAGATTTTTGTGGAGGATAAGTGGTTGGTGATTGGGGATTTTAATACCTCCTAAAGGAATCTAAAAAAAGGGGAGGAAATTAGACCATTTTGGATAATAGATTAGACCTTGTGAACTTTATTGACTCTCATATGCTTCATGATCTTGATTTACATGGGATTGAGTACACTTGGATGAATAAAAGAGTTGGTAAGGTTCTTATTCAGGTTAGGTTGGACCATGCCCTTATCAGTAATGACTAGATTTTAAAGTATAAATGCTCTCTCAATGCTCAAGTTCGGGTGGGTTTTGATCACTACCCTATCTTCTTTTCTATTGATTCTATCAATTTTAAAAAGAATTTTCCTTTTAGATTTGAGAAAATGTGGACCCTTCATCCTAATTTGGAGAACCTCATTCAGGAGTGGTCCAAAATTGATGTTGAGGGTACAACTATGTTTAGGGTGGTGGCTAAATTGAAAAATGTCAAGAGACACATCAAAATCTGGAATAAAACTACTTTTGGTAATATTTTTGAGAACAAAAATAAGATTTCGAAGGAGCTTCAAGACATTCAAAATAAGATTCAAGTTGATGGTTATGAGATGGTCTCTAGGGAAGAGGAGAGTATTAAACTGGTTGAACTTCATGATCTTATTTCTAAGGAGGAAACTTTTTGAAGACAATGTTCCCGAAAGGTTTTTCTTAAAGAAGGTGATAGGAATACCAAGTTATTTCATATGAAAACCTTGAAACATAGGATGGCTAATAGAATATCCAAACTTATGACAGTTGATGGTTTGACTAATAATGAAGATGTCATTAAAAGGGAGGCAATGGTGTTCTTTGGCAACTTGCTGCAGTGCGATCCATACCTGAATTTAGAAAAATAGCAAATGTTCCTGGAGAGTATTCCTTCCTTCATCTCTGAAGCTCAAAACTTTTTCCTAACCTCCGTTCTCTCTTTGGATGAGATATCTAAGGAAATTTTTTCTTTTGAGGGTGATAAAGTCCTTGGTCCTGATGGTTTTCCCCTCTTGTTTTTTCATAAATATTGGCATATCATTGGTTCAGATGTTTGTAATGGTGTTAAGGAATTTTTTGGCTCAAGAAACATCCTTAGAGAGTTAAATGGGACCTTCATTTCCCTTTTTTGTAAGAAGTTATGTGCTAATAATCTGGATCAATTTAGGCCTATCAGCTTATCTAATTCTTTTTATAAGATTACTTCGAAAGTTTTGACTCTCAGAATTATTTCCATTCTTCTGGATATTATTTCTAGTTAGCAAAATGGTTTTTTTCCTAGCAGGAAAATTTTGGACTCCATTATTTTGGTTCATGAAAGCATCCATTCTCTAGTGGTGTCTAAGAAGGAAGGGTTTCTACTTAAGCTTGATCTATCCAAAGTGTATGATAGAGTTGACTAGAACTTCCTTCTTAAGAGTTTGGAAGCATTTAGTTTCAAAAAGAGATTCAAGGATCTTATCTTTATGTTAATTTCTTCCACTTCCTTTTCTGTTCTTGTTAATGGTTCCCCTTCCTCCTTTTTTAAGGCTTCTAGGGGCATTAGACAGGGAGACTCAATTTCTCCTATTCTTTTTATTACCTTGGTTGAATGCTTGGGAAGATTTATAAATAATATGGTTGAGAGAGGAGACTTTGTGGGTCTTAGCACTTCTTCCTCTACTCTTGTGTGCTCGCATCAACAACTTGTGGATGACTCTATTGTCATGGGGGAGGCTTTGGAGAGTAATGCTAGGAACATTAAAAAGGCTTTAACTGACTATGGGGAGGCTATTGGCCAAACCATTAATTGGAATAAAAGTGTGATTTATTTTATCAATGTTCTTGAGGCTAGACAAGAAAAGATTAAAAATATTATTGGGTGTGAGAGTGGAACCTTGCCAGGTACTTATCTGGGGCTACCTTTGGGGTTATCTCTTCTGAATAGCTTTTGGAACTCTCTGATTGACAAGATTCACTTGAAACTTGCCAGATGGAAGGGATCTCTCATAAGTCTACTGGGGAAGGTTATTATTTTGTAATCTATCCTTCAAAGTGTGCCAATCAATTCTTTGAGTGTCTTTAAAATCCCTAGAAAGTTTGCACTTTCTATTGAGAAAATATAGAAAACCTTCTTGTGGAAAGGTATGGAAACCAAAAAAAGACTTCCTCTTATTTCTTGGGAGAATGTTTGCATTCCCAAGGGGAAGAGAGGGCTTGGGCTTTGGAGGATTTCTTTTATAAATGAAATTTTATTGGCTAAACTTCTTCGGAGATGGCATAAGGAAGAGGGGGAATGGAGGAATATCTAGGATCACAAATATAATTGGGATAACTCTAATTCTCAACGCTTCCTATTTTCTAATTTTGATCAAGGGGGATCTTAGATATGGAAGAATGCTTAGAAATTTAAACACATTTTAAGGAAAGGAGATAAAATAGAAGGTTGGAAATGGTTTGAAAATCCTTTTTTGGGAAGATATTTGGATTTTGGATTATACCCTTTTTGAAGACCCAAGGTGGAATGGGTTTATGGAGTAGTGCAAGATTCAGTTTGGTACTTTGGTTAGTGATTACTGGAAGGATGATTTGTGGGCGAATCTTCTTAGGGTGGATCTGAATTTGGTTGAGCTTGCAAAATGCTTGAATACTTGTTGTCTGAATCATAAAGAGGATGTTTTAATTTGGAAAAAGGATCCTACTGGTGTGTATTCTACTACACCATCTTATGCTAATTCTTTTGAGGACCATGACGTTCCTTGTTGGGCTATGGCTTGGGTGAAAGGTATGACTCCTAAAATTAATATCTTTTTTGAATTCTTTTGCAAAAAAATATATTGACTCTTCATAATCTTAAGAAGAGGGGATTTTTCATTGTTAATTGATGTGTTCTTTGTAAGAATGATGAGGAATCAGTGGATCACATTACACTCTAGTGTTCCTTTACTAATAAGGTTTGGGATATAATTTGGAGTTTAATGAACATGGACTAGGTCCCTCACACTACAATCTAGTTGTTCTTTTCTTGTTGGAAAGCTCCTTCTAAGAACCCTCTGCTTATTAAATTATGGGATTTTGTACTTCCTTGTCTTTATTTAGGGGGGTGGAATCCAATTTTATTTAGGTTTTTCATAAAATCAAGGTCCTTCTACATGAAAATATTAAAATTTGTAGTAAGGGACAACAACCTTCTAATGAATGTGGAGTCTAGTAGTTCTAGTTACTCCTCTGATTTGGATGAAATTCAGAGCCTTAGCTATGAGAAAGGAGGGATCTCTTCTTCGGGGAAAGCTGCAACTTACCAAGCTAAAAAATCACCCACCCACATAACCCCAAGCTAAAAAAGCCCTAGGGATCTCGGGCAGAAGCCACCTGAGAAGGCTGAGGAGGCAGACAATGATGATGATGAGGAGCTAGAGTCTAAGGAGGTGGGTAAGGAGACACAGGAGGAAATTAAGGAGGAAAATGGAAGGAAGAAATGTAAGAGGGAGAGTTTGGAGGAAGTGCACTCTCAATTTGAGGAGGCGTATGTGCTTCCCCTGTCTCCTGTCCATCTCCAACCTGAGGAGAAGAAAGAGGAGAAAGCTAGGTATGTAGAAGGGGAAGTGTAGACCAATGATAGGAGGAAAGCATGGATAAACTTCAATGTCAAGACTTCAAATATGGGCATCTTCAGGGAGGCCATGAACCCCCAAATCCTTGTGGAAAATCAAGAAGAATAGCAGCTGGAAGAACTCATTCACCCAGCAATTGTGGCTATTTTGGATAGAGCCAGGGAGATAGGGATGAACCTCTTGAATAATGCTCATAACAGTATGATTGAAAACTTTAGATCAATCAAATGGCTTTTCCATGAGCTAGAGGAGGTTAAAGATCAGGTGAAACATATTGAGGCAACAAGAAAAGGGATGGATGTTAACAAGAGAAAAAACTCAGCTGAAAAGCTCAGTCTGGCAGAAAAAAGGATACATAACCTGGAGAACTACAATCACAACCTTGTCAATCAAATGTTCTCTTTGTTAAATTCCATTAACAACATCATCTCTATCATGGGCTGGATCAAAGATAGAGATATGCAGGAAGATGTGGATGGAAAAGACAGGGTTGAAGCTAGAACGGAGGATGACTCTACTAAGGAAAACTCTACTCCAGATCAAGACCAGGGGAACCAAAGGGTACAATAGCTAGAAGCAGAGGAGAATCAACTGGCCTTTGAGGTTGCTCAGGTTATGCAAGAGCTAGAGTGAAAGAACGAGGAATAACTCTCACATGTTCTTTTGTTTCTTGTTGTCTTTTTGCTTTTTGTTCTAGCTTTAGGTCATGGCTTTGCCTGTCTCTTTTCCTAGTCTTTTCTCAGAAGTCCACATTTAGGTTGGGCATTTTTCTTATTATCAGCCTTTAATCTTTTACTTTTTTGGCTGGACTTTCATGCTTATTATCAGCCTTTTATGTTTTAACTTTCGGGTTTTAGGGTCCTTGTAAAACATATTTATCTAATAAAAAACAACCTTCTAATGAATGAGATGCGGGGGTGATTAATAATTGGAATATTAGGAGTTTGATATTGAACACAAAGGATCCCAACCCAAGGGAAAGCACTAGATGGGTTTGTCTTCTGACCAACTAGTTCAAGCTAAACTTTGAAGGGGCCTTGAAAGGGAACCTGGGCATCATGGGTTGTGGAGTAGTGATTAGAAATTCTAATGGTAATTTTGTTGGTGGTATGTCAATACCTTTGGAGTGTCAAACCAATCACATAGCGAAAGCCTCTACTGCTCTTTTTGCTCTTATTTTTGCCAAAGATTTGAATTTGAAGAACATTTGGATTGAAGTTGATTCCCTTAATATCATAAATTTCTTAAAGAAAATTTACCCACCTTCATGGACCATAGGAAATATTATTTCTAAGGTAGGCCATATTATTACTTTGTTTGAAAATTGCATCATATCCCATAATTATTAGGAAGCAAATGACTTAGCTGATTGGGCTTCAAATGTGGCATGTTGTAATGATAAAAAAATAATATGGGATTCATATGAAACTTTACCTACTGATGGCCACAAGCATTTGAAGCATGACAAATGGACATCCCAGCAAAAATCTCTTAATAATGACGCTATCAAGGATGATGATTTTTACTTCTTCAAAGTGAGGTGGGCAATTATTTTTGGAAATGTGGGTTTCTCGCATGGATTATGGGTTACTTCTTTCTATCCATGTTTAGGTATTGGTGAGTGTAGAGTGTTTGGGGTTTTTTAGTGTGAGAAAACTAGTGCTTCTAATTGCAGAGTGTTTGGGGTTTTTTATTGTGAGTAGACCAGAGCTTCTATTGTAGAGATAATGAGGGGAAAGAGGAAATGGGTTGAACTGCCTAGCTATGTGGAATGGAAGAACAATCCAAAGGTTTGGGATATCCTTAGCCATGATAATTTTACTGGTTACATTGAGAGAGTTAAAGGAAATAACCTAGCAATCACACACTATTTTGTAAATCTTCAAAGGATGGCTCAATTTTGGTCAGGAATCAGAGGATGGAGGTCATGAAAGAAACCATCACGAAAGCTACTAGTTTGGATTTGGATGGGATGAATTTCTATAGGGAAAGGAAGATTTTAGACAAGGTAATTGATGACTTTGTCGAGATTGAATAGGAAAGAAATTGTCTGGTTAAGATAGGTAATTCTTATTTCAACCCAACTCCTATGTCTTGTCTATGGAAGTTTATTTTCTTTGTTATTATGGAATATTTGACATTGGATGGTAGATACACAAAGTTGTATGGTTACCACTTTGTTTTGGAAAACCATTTTCATCATAATATTAGGGTAAATTTTCCTTCCTACTTGTTGCAATCTCTTGCCATCTCTACCCAAGCCATTCAACATGACCCGACTGGAGAACATGTCTGCCATGAAGGGCTGATGGTTTTGATCATGAATGTGCTCAAATATAAAAAAATCCCAAAACCTAGAAACTTTAAAGGGGGAGATCATGAAACTGAAGGGAGCATTCAAGAAAAGAGCTACAACTCTGATACGTAAGATGAGGTTGAAGGAGGTTTGCTGAGCCCAAAAAGAGGTTGGGGTGGTAGCAATAAGAAAAGGAAAAATAATTCTAAGAAGGAGGATACTAATCAAGAAAGGGAGAGTGATTTTGTTGAAGAAATTGTTAGAGAGCACATCAAAAACATGAGAGGTAGTAAAGGTAAGGGCAAGGGTTTTCATAATGAGAGGGCCTCTCCTCATTCTGATGATGAGCCTTTGGCTCAACACTTCGAGAGGAAAAGGAAGTCTATGTGGTGACAAGATAATAAAAATGTTAAAAAGGTTAAAGAGGATTCTGACTATGCCGAGGATGATGAGCAGGGGTCTAAATCTGATGGGAGTGATTATGCTAGCAATGGGCTAGGGTCTCCTAAAGGCTTGCTTGGAAACCCTTGCTCTATTTAGAAAGACATTGGCATCTTAAAGCATAAAATGTTTTTGTTGAAAAAGGAAATGGAGGAATTTTCCAAAATGGTTAAAGGGGAAAGAACTTTAGGACAACATATTGACAAGCTCACAGAGGTCATAGGAAATGTTGAAGAAGTGAAAAATCTTATGCATAAGATTCATGTTTTGGAAGCTAAGTAGAGGGTTATGGACAAGGACATTAGTAGTGTCCAAGGGAAGGTTTCTAAACTTAAAACCAAGCTAGGAAACATGGATAAGTAGTTTAAGAAAATGGTGGATAATGTGACTAATTTCCTAAAGAAGAATGAGGCAGATAAAGGTTAGGATTTTCCTTTGGGGGTTGATTCTCAAGGACCTAATATGCATACCTAGGCCCATTCGAAGAAGATCGAGGAAATCATTATGAAAGATGAGGTGAAAGCAGCTGCTGAAACCATGCATTCTCTGGTGGACCAAGCTGTGAATTTAATCAATACTCCTTAGTTGGTTAGTTACTGTACCTTTGTTGGACTTTTGCTATCTTTTCCAGTACAGTCCTCAATGACCTCTTTTTGTTGTCTAAGGTCTGCTTCATGTTTTTTCTTGAATTCTTTTCTCTATTGTTCTTTTCTCCTGCTTTTCTCTAGAACTCTGTTGTTGTAAAGGTTTTGGGTCCTTTAAGACCTGTTTTTACTTAATCAAAACAACAATTCTCATCAAACCTCTATCTAAAGCTAAAGTAGAACACTTAAGAAAGAAACTTGGTACAATTGAAGTCTAATTGAGACTTAGTCTCAAAATTATTTTATTTTGTGTACTAAGATGTTAAATATGTTTAATGCATTAAATATTTTTTCATATGTGTGGCTCTATCACTTTATGGGCCTGCTGTGTACATTACTAAAAGATGACAATCTTTCAAATAGTGTACACTTGTATTCTACATTGCAAGTGATGAATTTGCATTGTCTCTTATCATGAAAAATATCATGTTGACTTGATATTAATGGAAATGTATTGATATTTAATATCTCTCTAACTTAATGATTGGTATCATGTTCACTTGATATCTGTCATGAATCGATATGGTCTTTATGAGATAATCATGGTGGGCATTATGTGATGTAATGTCTATGGACATGCCTTGACATGTTATGGTTGACATCACATACCATAGCTAGAATATTCAAATACCACACTAACTTGATATTTGCATATTCCTTGATACCATGTGCTAGGTAATATCAAAACCTACTCATACTTGTTATCTTCCCTAGCTAAGAGGGAGTGTTAAAATTGTAGCATCGTTTAGATTCTTGGAAACATCCTCTCATTTCTCTTAAATTGACAAACATCCCTCATATCAATTAGGATTCATTTGTTATGTTTTAATCATACCCGATAGTTTTTGTGCACTCTAATAATCTCACCCAATTCTAATAAGGGAATTTGGATTAGTCAATATGACAAATCGTGTCTCTTCATTGAGATCATTCATCAAACAATCACATTTTTCTTGTAAAATCCCTTTGGATTATATATATATATATATATATATATATATATATATATATGTATATATATATATATATATGTATATATATATATATATATGTATATATATATATATATATGTATATATATATATATATATGTATATATATATATATATATGTATATATATATATATATATGTATATATATATATATGTATATATATATATATATATATGTATATATATATATACATATATATATATATATATACATATATATATATATATACATATATATACATATATATATATATATATATACATATATATATATATAGATATATATATATATATATACATATATATATATATAGATATATATATATATATATACATACATATACATACTAATCAAATACAAGACAAGAATCATTTTGAAATTGATAAATACATTCTTCTCTATAGTTTGGCAGTTGCAAAAATATTCTATTATGCATTGGCGATCTAATCTACTTTAGTATTAAATATTGCTCAAGAACCTGCAATCATATTCAAAACAAATAAGTCAATACTTTGTGAGTTAAACCTATCATATGCCTAACTATACTAAATTGAGATCAAAGGTTTAATTGCAACAACAATTTGTTATGGAAACTTTTTTTTTCTCACTCTACAAGAGTGTTTCTATTTCATCTTTCTTGTTCATTATAGAAACATTCTCCTGTATCTTGTATATATAAATCATTCATGAGCTTTGTTTAATAACACATTCATTACTTTACCATAATATGGTATTAGAGAAACTTATTAGCCTCTTAAATTTTTTTAAATTTCTTTTTTGAAATTATTTGTTCAAGTTTTTTGAAATATTTTCTTAAGTGTGTTCAAAATTTGTATCTTTTTTTCCCTCCAAACTTGACTAGGGATTCAACATCCATTTTTTTGCAATTTTATTTGTGCAATATTATAGGTCATTGAAATCATATTTTTACCTAGATTGTGGGCATATTCCTCCCCTTGTAGACGCATCTCTGCCTTTTGGTCACATTTTTCTTATTTCTTGTCAACAACTCAAGTATTTTTTTGTCTTCTACAACCTTTTTTTATTCACTCACAATTTCTTGTTTTGCAAAACATGTGAGTTTCATCAACTTTTTTAGTGTTTTCCTATTATGTTTTTCCTCAAACACAATACTTCTCTAACCTTTCTCACAATTTTTTCCTCCATCTTTTACATTTTTCAACTAACATGACCCCCTCCATGGATTATTTAAAATTTTCATCTTTGTTTTTTTCAAAACCGCCATTCAAAAATATGCAAAAAAATTCAATTTTTTTAATCCAACTAAAGATTTTTTGAAAACCCTCAATTCCCATGTCAGATTAATAATTTTTTTTGCTTATTCTTGGTAGATTTTTGTAGATCTCAATTAGGTTAGTATGCTTTTTCTAGGTGCATCATTTTCTGTGCTCAAATTTTTAGCATGGAAAACTATGTAGCCAGAGATGCATCGTGTTGGTACAATTGATTAATTGTGTATTGTCTTTGATGTTACAAAAAATGTCATATCATTTCTAGTCAATGTATGCTAAGCTCACTCAGGCATTGAAGCCAGTTTTCCATGTCTACCAAGCATTCCAAAGTTTTCCTAGTTTAGTTTAGATAATATTCATTGAGTTCATTTGGGCATCAAAGGAAAGTTTGCAGAAGATGAGTGTTGACTGAGTTCACTCGGTTAATAAAGGAAATATTAGATTGAACCAGTATTAATTGACCTCACTCGATTACCAAAGGAACTTTGCAAATATGCAGTGTTAACTGAGCTCACTTGGTTAACACAAGAAAAATGTTTCAGAGTTAGTGTCTACCAAGCAGGGTCAGCTAACAAAGGATTTTCTTGTTTTGGCATATTAAGTTTAATAGAATTGTCTAATGGTTGTAGCCAATTGAGAAGATGAATAATAATTATTCTAAGTTATATTCTAGCCAACTTGACAATATGAAAGATATAAATATCAGGTTAAGTTGAGAATTAGAGGGTATGAATACATGGAAGATAATTGAAGATTTAATGATGCTAAGAGGAAGTGAATGTGAATACATAGAAGATAATTGAAGACTTAATGATGCTAAGAGGAAGAGAATCAAAAGGATAAGCATAATATCCTTGTGAAGCTAAAAAGATACATTCGATCAAGAAAGATCAAGTATATAAGCCAAAATTGAGATCTGTAATCAGTAATTTAGTTGCATTCGAAATTAGGTCATCTCATAGTTACTCTCTAACTATTGTAGTAGTGATCTAAATCTATTAACATAGTTGTCTTAACAATTGTTTGTAAAACTTCTAACAAAGTGACATTTCTATTGAATTTTCCAAAGACCTCTAACAAGGCCACTCCTAACAGGGTGATTAAATCCTCTAATAGGGTCACACCTAATATTGTATTTTGTAACCTTTAATAGGGTTGGATCCTAATACGGCTCACTTCAGAAGAGTGAAAATCAGTAACTAGTTGCAATTGGTGATTTTTTCCAAATTGGATTTCCACGTTTAATCTTGGTGTCAAATGTGTTCATGCTATTTCTCTTATATGTTTACACCTAAGTTAATGTAATAGTAAATTTTAGATAACATCTTAAGATTTTTATGTTAAGTATTTTTTGAGCCCTTTTAGTTTTTACTGAGTTACAACATTTTTTGTGCATTTGTCCAGCATCAATAGAGCTTAGTTTTTAGAGTTTATTTTGTACTAACATCTAAGGCATCTAGGATTTATTTTAGTGGTAACTGATTCATTACCCCCTCTCAGTTACTCCTCTTATATTTCCAAAAATTGGTATCAGAGCTTTTGGTGCTTGTAGAGAAGGTTTCAAGGACCCATGCTAAAGATCAAAATGTCTTACAAAAGAGAGATTCCCAAGTTGAATTGATACAACTTTGTAGCATGGAAATGACTTATAAAGTTACATCTACAAACTATCAGTAATTTAAGTTGCAAGTATCTTGATATTGAATACAAGACTCCCATTGGAACATTATCAGTTCAAGATATTGCTAAAAAGAAAATTCATAACATCATGATGATTTACATTGCGTCTGCTCTTAATTATGCTGAATTTGATGAAGTCAAAAGTTGTACTATAGCTCATGGTGTGTGGATCAAACTAAAAGCCATCTATGGAGTAGATGATAATGTAAGAAAAGCCAAAGCAGAAAGTCTCAAAGGAAAATTTAATCAAATGAAGATGAAAGAAGATGAAAATATTGCAATATATGTGGAAAGAATCAAAGCAAGTGTGAGTACAATCAAAGCATCTAGAGGAGACATTGATGAAAAAATAGTTGTAAACAAGGTGCTCAAAACCCTTCTTCCTATCTATGCCATTAGAGTACTTTCTATTCAAGAGATGAGATGTGATCCAAATAGCAATATAACTTTGGATGATCTAGTTGGAAGATTGACAACTTTTGAGTTGGATAACTATGATAACTATGTTCGACTGAGTCTAAATTTGAAGCCAAACTTCTACTCAAGAATAGAGGTAAGAAATCAAAGGAAAATCAATTAGGAAGTGAAGAAGAAGAAGAAAAAATTTCAGATAGTAATCTTGAAGTTGTTGAAGCCTTAATTGTAAGGAAATATTCCAAAGGTAGAGGAAAGTACAAAGGTAAGATTCCTCTAATCTACTTTACTTGTGAAGAAGTTGGTCACATTGCTGCAAGGTGTCCAAACAAAGAAAAAAAGGATGAAAAGAAAAGAAATAAGTACAAAGGCAAGAAGGAATTCAAAACCTACAAGGACTACAAGGACAAAGGTAAGAAATCTTATTTTATGGCTAAAGATTTTGATAACAATGAAGATGAAATGGTATATATTGCTATAAAAGATGAATTTGATGATGGAGATAAGATGACACTTATCTCTCACATCAGAAAAAATGATACATGGATTATTGGCAGTGGTTTCTCACATCATATGATTGGAGACAAAATAAAGTTTGAGCACATGGAATATTATGATGGTGGTAGTGAAAGATTTGGAAACAATGAACCTTATTGCATAAAAAGAAAAAGATGTATCTCTTTGACCAATAAACTTATATCTGATAATTCATATTGGGTTGAAGGACTAAAGCACAATCTACTAAGTGTGACACAATTGAATAACATTAGATTCAAGGTAGAATTTATGAATGGGAAGGCCAAACTACTAGATGGAAAAGGAAATCTAGTTGGATCTGGCAAACAAACAAAAGGTAACCTATTCTATCTAGATCTCAGTGAAAGTTCATATTTTATTGCTCAAGTAGAAGAACGCTAGTTATGGTACAAGAAATTATGTTATATAAAATTTGATAATTTGGTTAAAATAAGAAAAAACATAAGAATAAGAGGTACTGCTAGCTTGAGGAAACCTGATATGGATCTATGCAAAAATTGTCAAATTGGTAAAATGGGTAAGACTAGTTTCAAAAGAAAGAACTATCATTTTGAAGAAGTGTTAGAGCTTGTGTATAAAAACTTATGTGGACCTATGGGAATAGAAAGTTACAGTGGAAATAAGTTTTTCATTCTTTTTTTGGAAGACTATTCTAGAATGATGGTTGTAATGTATCTAAAAGAAAAATTAGAAGCTTTTCATAAATTCAAGTGGTATCTGGCAAGAGCAAAAAAAGAAACTGGAAAGAAATTGAAACTTTTGAGATTAGACAAAGCTGGTGAATTCATCTCCAATGAATTCAATGAATTTTGCATTGAGAAAGGAATTAAAAGACAAGTATTAGCCCCTAGTACACCTTAGCAGAATGATATAGATGAAAGAAGGGACAAATCTATCATAGATTGTGTAAGAACACTAATGATAGAAAATAATGTTGCAATCAAATACTGGAAGGAAGCAATCAACAATGCAATACGTACCTTGAATAGAGTACAACTAAAGAAAGACTTAAATCAAACTCCTTATGAACTATGATATGTCTACAAACCTAAAGTAAGTTACCTAAAAGTATTTCGTAGCAAATGTTATATCTTGAAAGAATCTAGGAAAGGTAAATTTCACGTCAAATGTGATGAAGGCATATTCCTAGGATACTCCTATAGAAGTAAAGCATACAAATGTTTGAATTTGTCTACTCATAAAATCATAAAAAGTACACATGTGAGAATTGATGAGTTGCAAAAGAAAGCAACAAAGAGCCTGAGGATTAAAGAAGATTTGTTCACTATGAACTTGATATCCTATCGAATCTATTTGGTAGATAGGAGGCTTTACCTCCTAAGTCTCTAAAATCTCCAATAGCTACCAAATTACAATTTGTGCAACTTGAGTTACAGTTTGAAGGACCTGAGTCATAGTTAGAGGCTATCGAGCTATTACTAGAGCAAACCGAGCTAGATGGACCCGAGTCAAAGATAGTGAGACCCAAGATTAATACTAAAATTCATGAAGAAATCAGTACAAAAAACTCCAAATCTAAAGAACCTGTGCTAGTGAGATATGTCAGACGGCATCATGCACTTGACTAGATCATTAGAGACAAATCAGATGGAACAATGACAAGAAAAAAATTGAAAGGTATATGTTTACTTGCTGAATTTGAACCTAGAAATATTAAAGATGCTTTGGATAATGAAATTTGGATTGAAGCAATGAATGAGGAAACAAAACAAATAGAGAAGAATAAAACCTGGACTCTTGTTCCTAAACCCAAGGATAAAAATGTAATTGGCACAAAGTGGGTATTTAGAAATAAGCTAAATGAAGATGGAAACGTTTCCAAAAACAAAGAAATGTTGCTATGTAAAGGCTATTCTCAAGAAGAAGGTATTGATTATGGTGAAACTTTTTCTCCTATTACAAGATTAGAAGGTGTTATGACTTTGATAGAATTTTTAGCTCATAGAGGATTTAAAGATTATCAAATGGATGCAAAATTTGCATTCTTGAATGGAATTTTTGATGAGGAAATCTACATTGAACAATCTAAGAGTTTTTTAGATCCTAGAAAAAGAGACATGGTCTATGAATTACACAAGGCATTATATGGTCTTAAGCAAGCTCCCAAAGCTTGGTATGAAAGACTCCATAACTACTTGGTATAGATTGGTTTTCAAAGAAAAAATGATAATGGTAGTCTATATATGAATGAAGGACTAGACACAAAGATTGTGTTGGTAGAAATATTTGTGGATGACACTCTATTCATAAGAAATGATGACTTGTGCAAGGCATTTTTAGAAGAAATGAGTAAAGAATTTGAAATTTCTATGTTTGGAGAGAAAAAATTCTTTGTTGGATTATAGATCTAGTAGAAGAAAGATAGTATCTACATTACTCAATCTAAATATACCAAGGAGATACTAAAGAATTTTGGAATGAAAGATTGAAGACTAGTTGGAACCCCTATGTCTACTAGACATAAACTTTCAAAAAATGATGATTCCAAAGAGGTAGATTAGAAAACATAAAGATCAATGATTGGAAAATTGTAGTATGTAGTACATACAGGGCTGGATATTGCGTTAGTAGTTGGTATGGTGGAAAGATTCTCAAAAAATCCCAAAGAAAATCACATGATGAAAATCAAAAGAATCATGAGATATATTGAAGTTATTGAAGAATATGGTTTATGATACAAAATAGGAGGCAATTTGGATTTAAAAGTATTCACAGATATTGATTGGGTAGGAAGTATTGATGACAGAAAAAACACCAGTGGTGGATCATTCTTTCTTGGTAAAAGACTACTGTCTTGAACAAGCAAGAAACAAAATTGTATCTCTCAATTCACAATAGAGGCAGAATATGTGGTAGCAACAGTTAATTGTTCTAATATTGTTTGGTTCAAACAACTGTTGGTAGGTATGAAGATGGAGATTAAGGATCCAGTAGTTATATACTGTCATAACACCAATGCAATCAATATATCAAAGAATCCAGTAATGCATACCAAAACAAAACACATTACTATAAAATATCATTTCTTTAGAGAATTGGTACAAGTTAAAGAAGTAAAATTGGAATACATGAATATAAAAGAACAAATTGAAGACATATTCATCAAGTCGTTACCTAAGGATGCATTTTTGTATCTAAGAGGTAAGATAGGGGTCATTCCCCTATCTAAAGCTCACTAAATGAAGTTTAATGATGCATTAGCCAAAACATGTTGAAGATCAATTAGTTAGTGTAGTATTGTCAAGGGCATCTTGCAAATGAATAAGTACTTGAGGTACATTGATATTCATTGATTATTGTCTTTTGCATGAGATGTCACAGAGGGAAAATTTTGCTATCATATCTCGTAGAAATTTTGTAAATAGAAAGAGAAAGAGATGCAAAAAGGGAGAATGAACTTGGTTTGATGTCAAAGGTAGAGTTTGGTATCAGAAGAAGTTGTAAGAAGTTTTCTAACAAAAGAAGAAATTGAAGGTAGAAATATTTCACACTGATAGAGGGAGTACTAATGAATGAGAATCAAAATGAGACCAAGGATAATTCCTTACTTTATTCTTGCTCTAAAATTTCATTGCATTATGACATGTTGTGTTTCCATCAATGCTAAAGAGGGAGATTGTTGGAACAATTTATTAATTGCATATTGTCTTTGATGTTACAAAAAATGTCATATATCATTGCATGCTAAGCTCACTCAGGCATTGATTACATTTTTCTATGTCTACCAAGCATTCCAAAGTTTCTCTAGTTCAGAAGATAGTATCTACCAAGTTCATTCAAGTGTCAAAGGAAAGTTTACAGAAGATGAGTGTTAACTGAGCTCACTTAGTTAATGAAGGAAACATTGGATGGAACCTATGTTAACCAAGCTCACTCGATTACCAAAGGAACATTGTGAATATGTAATGTTGACCAAGCTCATTTGGTTAACATAGGAAAATTTTTTTAGAGTTAGTGTCTACCAAGTAGGGTCGACTAACAAAGGATTTTCTTGTTTTGGCATATAGTTCAATTGAATTGTCTGATGGTTCTAGTTGACTGAGGAGATGAATATTAATTATTCTAATTTATATTCTAGCCAACTTGAAAATATGAAATATATAAATATAAGATCAAGTTGAGAATTAGAGAGTGTGAATGCATGGAAGATAATTGAAGATTTAATGATGCTAAGAGGAACCAAATCAGAAGGATAAGCATAATATCCTTGCGAAGCTGAAAAGATACATTCAATCAAGAAGGATCAAGTATACAAGCCAAAATTAAGATCTGTAATCAACAATTCAGTTGCATCCAAAATTAGGTCATCTCTCTTTGTTACTCTCTAACTATTGTAGCAGTGATCTAAATTTCTTAATAGATTGGCTTAATAGCTATTTGTAAAACCTCTAGTAAGGTGGCATTTCTATTGAATTGTCCAAAGAAATCTAACAAGGCCACTCTTAATAGGGTGATACCTAATAGTGTGTTTTGCAACCACTAACAAGGTTGGCTCCTAACAGGGCTCACTTCAAAAGAGTGTAAATCAGTAACTAGTTGTAATTGGTAGTTTTTCCCAAATTAGGTTTCCACGTTAAATCTTGGTGTCAAATGTGTTCATTTTATTTCTCTTATGTGTTTGCACCTAAGTTAAAGTAATAGTAAATTTTAGATAACATCTTAATATTTTCATGTTAAGTTTTTGCCGAGCCTTTTCAATTTTTACCGAGTTAGGACATTTTCTGTGTTTGCCAAGCATCAATAGATTTTAGTTTTCAAAGTTTATTTTGTATTGAAATCTAAAGGATCTAGGATTTATTTTAGTGGAAACTAATTCACCCCTCCCCTCTCAGTTACTCTTATATTTCCAATAGTTTCTTCACCCAAAAAGCCGAGGTTTCCAAGATGGTGATGTCCCTGGGACAAGGGGATGGGTATGAGACCTCCTCCTGTTGTCCCCAATGAGGTAAAAAATATAGGGGACATTCTTGGTTCTTGGGGAATTCTAGCATAAAGATGACTGACTGTCCCCAATATTGAAAGTAGATGTCTAAAAGTTCCCTAACCATACCAGGGAAGACCAACCATCCACTTTTTTGTGAAGCTTAAAATAAAATTTTAAAATAAAAAATAATAATTTATTTTTCCCTACGTGGTCATCTAGTGGATTCTGCCCCTCCAAATTTCCTAAAAGGTTTAAAAACCACTTTGTGGTTGTTTTATCTTTTTTTTTGGTTTTTCCCATGAAGTTGGAGTACGTTGTAGTTGGCTAGGGCTTTCATTTTGCAATAAGAGGTAATTTTTTTGATTCTACGAGCTTGAGCAACAATCTACTTTTTTTTCTATATTTTGTTTTCTATGTTGAACTTCAACACAATGATAAAATTTTATGGAAACCCTCTAGCCTTTGGGCATATTTAGATTTCCATATTTTTATGATATTGTTCATTGCTAAACTTATATTTAAATATTTTTGATCAAATATTGATATGCACATTGACAATTAAGTACTAGAATCAGTCATTATTTCCTCGATAGCATTCAAATGGTGCATGTTAAGGTTCTATAATGTTTAAATGACATTCTTTGTGCTTAGTTTCATATGAATGACATGCATATTTTCAAATCTCTATATGTGTGTGTGTGTCTATATATATCCATCCCCATTGGCCACCCACCCGTCCCCAAAATTGCCAACAAAAATTACTATCCTAGAAACCCATCTCGTCATCTCCATCCTAGAAACTTGGGGGAACATAGGTGTAGAATCAAAATCTAATAGCAAATTCTATTTGGGTTTTTTGAGTTTTTATCTTGATGTATCTTTAAATTCCAACTCTTCTGTCAATCTACCTCGAAGGTGTCATCTTAAGTTTTTATGTTTTTTCATTGAAAAATATGCAATGGAATCTCTCATTAGTCTTATGCTAGAAGGCAGTCAATGTTTCAATGTAAAGAACTAAAACACTTGGGAGTAGCACATGTTGATGATCTTTGAGTACTATTGCCTTGTCACACTTGTTGAAGGTACCAAGATTCATCCCACCACAATTGATCTCACTCAAGAAAAATTTGATGAACACAATGTGAATCAGTTATGCTCATTAAGCTTTTAGTTACTTTTGACTGTCTATCTCAAATATCATCTTACAAGACAACTATAGAGATTTGGAAAATGTTGAAGGATCTCCATGATTCATTAGATAAAACCAAAGCCTTCTTACTAAAGAATAAACTATTCTCCATGATTATGGATGATCATATATCTTTACAAGATAATCTTATGAAGTTTAAGGACATTAAGGATCAACATGAGGCCATTAGTTGTAAAATGGAGGAAGATGACATGTGATCATTATTACGATAATAGATAGTTTATGTTATCTCTGTTTAGTATCTAATGGTTGTCATGCCCAAACTACGAGGGCAAAAACACACATTTTTTTTCTTTTTAAAAAAAATATTAATAATAAAGGAGTACACTAAGGTTGAGAAGTTGAATACAAAATTTCAAGAGTTAGATTCACTACATTACTCTTAAGTTTGTAATCATGAGGATTGAACTTGATCATTAAATTTGAACTTTCGTTATTAAAAAGATATCGAAATTTGTTATGTTACTACATAATTATACTTAATTTAAATTTCTTTAATTAGAATCTAATTTTAACAATTGCTAACAAATTCTCGATTGAAACTAACTTTTAAAACAAAACATACAAGATCATAGTTAACACTAAGCACACTGAAACTTTTGCATAATTAAAATACTAACTAAAATTTAAACTAAACTAACTTTAATTTAAAAGAAAATGTTGACAAACTAAACAAAATTACATTTAAATAAATATTTAGAACACTAACTAAAAACATAAACTTACTTTACAAAACAAAAAAATGAAAATCTAAAACAACTTTAATAAAATACTTACTAACTAATACTACTCTAAATAACATTAACTAAATCTTATAAAACTTAAATTTAATTAAATAACAACTATCTAAATTTAAATATGATCTAACTACATATAAAATAAAGTGACTAAATTTAAATACAACTTAACTTTAACATATACTAATCTTATCCTAAACTAACACAAATTTAAAACTACTAACTAAGACTATTAACAAATAAGAAAAAGTAACTAACATAACATATGCTAATCTTTTCCTAAACTAACATATTTACTAACATAAACTAAACCTAAATTAACCTAACACTAACCTTCCCCTGCCCCCCCCCCCCAAAACTCTCCCTACACCCTACTCCCTTGTGCTTTCCAAAGTTAAGTGTGATGTCCCAATGTACCCGCGCTAGTCTTGTCCCCCAGTCAAGTTGGTGCTCAATGGAGGGAAGATAAGTTTTAAATTTTGCTTGCTTTTCTTGTTAAAATAAACAACTTTATTAAACTCCCCATCCATGCAAGAGGTGAGCACCTAGCTAATAAAGGAAGAAGGGGATGTGATGTGGGAACAGAGTGACATCATCTCTCATGATGACAATTTTGACTTTGTTTAATAAAAACTTTTTACAGACATAACCAAATTGATGCCCAAGTAGGAGATTAAATGCAAGAAAGTTTATTAGGTAGCAAGGGTAGATATTTAGGATATTAAGTTAGATAGATATTATCTTATATATTTTCATGTTATATTATACTTATATATATAATTTTTTTAATATCTAATTTTAAATTTTAGAATATCTTCATGAATATTCTCTGTTGCAAAATAACAATAAATCTCAAGCCCATACAAAATCCAGAGGGCTTTTGCTCTAGATATGTAAGTGTCTTTTTTTTTTGTTAAATTTTTTTCTTAGTATAAATTTTGAAGTTGTTATATTAACCAAGAGGGGATTATTATTATTATTATTTGAGTAAATCTAATAGGACTTTTTGCAACTAAATAACCAAGAGATTTAATTATCCATTTAAACCACAATGCAAGAGCTGATTTAATTCCAATAATCATGAAAACTGAACCTTCATTCACAATTTTTTTTTTTTGTTTTCGACATATAAGGAAACTCTAAAATTTTGCCTAATTGAATCAACATCATTTTCATCTTATTTTTTATGTGCATCATATAACGAAAGATACCAAAAATCTCATGAGAAGCAATAATACTCAATCACAGTTTTATTGGAAAACCTGATTCAAAGGCTCAGCCAGGAAAGAACTAGGAAGAAAACCTGACGTCATTGCCATTACAACAAAGTTATTCAATAAAATTTTTCATAGGGTTTCAATCCCAAATTTTCAACAGTCAAATAAATTTCCTTCAAGTCCCTTATCAAGGGACCTATATCATTTTCTGCAACACATTGCTAAGATTGTGGAGGTAACAAAATCTGATTAGGTGTCAACAAGCATGACCCAGAGACAAAATCAAACATGGATATTTATACTAGGTTTTCAGAATAGGATTCACAATGAATCAAAACTAGGGAAAGGTGGATTTTTCCAACAGGAGAAGTCAGACACAACACTAAAATAGATGCCCAATTGGGGCTATAATCAAGAACTTTCATTCTTCCATTTTAACATGCCAAACTTATATGAGGTTTGTGCTAATAGGTAGGGGCCCATAACACACTACTCTCTCTCCCTCTTCTCATCCTGAGAAGAGACTCTACACTTGTTGGAGTCCAATTAAAAAGACCTTTCTTGAAATTGGTCACTTCTACCCTATCCAAGGGTGAGTAATACCAAAACACTCGTACAAGAAAAACTTCAAAAAATTCAAACATAAACATGAAAGAAAAACATTCAAGAAACATGGTTGCAATCCTTCCCAGCATACCCGACATACATACAAGCATCCAAATAACAATACCATAACATAAGCATGAAACAAGCATAAACAATCTGAACAAGGGAGATGAAGAACTCCTACCTTCACAAAGAGGTAATGGTAATGATCAATTTGAGAAGAGCTTCTCCCTTCCTTGCCTTCAATCTTCCAAGACTCCTCTCTAAAAGTAGAGATTGGGTAACAACCAAAACTACTCCAAGAAGGGCCTCTAAATAAGATCCAAATTCAACCACCAAACAGGGCAATAACTTCCCCCACTCACCTACAAATCTAGAAGTTTCTAACTCAACCCATCCTAAGGTTAACCACTAAGTGGAGTTGAGGTGATGCAACTCATGATAACCATATTCAATTTTCGTACAAAGGCAAAAATAGACTTTTTGAGTGACCTCAAAAGTCAATAAAAGGGGCTTAGGGGTTGGAAAATGCCCCCAACCCATACCCATACCTCTTGAGTATAAAGATTTCATGTTTTAAAGCCTTAGGAATAGATTTGGAACCAAACAAAAGCTAGGAAATATTTAGGACCATCTAAGAACTCTAAAAATGTAGATTAAGCACTAATTTAGATTAGAGGTGACTAAACTTGATTAAGAAATAAATTAGCAAAAAGACACTAACTTAATTTGACTTAGGTCCAAAGGTTACATAGCTAACCCTAACTAGCACGCTGAAAAGCATAAACAATTCACGAGTGTCAAGTGACACTATATGAACACAGTTAAGAACATTAACATTTATTGATCACAGAAGGATACATTCAGACATCTCAAAAAATAATTAAGTTATGAACAACAAGGTTTCCACAAATAGCACATAGGGATCAGTTCCATTCCTCTGTTGGTTTTCTTGGCTAAAATATCCTGCACACTCATTGCACACATCAATAGTCCCATAAAATCACATGCACATATGTATATACATATCAAGGATTCACATAAATTGAAACATACATCTTAAAATCAAACAAGGTTTCTTTCATCCTACTCATATCCTTAACCATTAAAATTCCGTAATCAATGTGTAAATCCTACATTTTACTTATTTCATCAACATACATATTCATAAAACATTAAATGAAAAACACAATATATCGAAAAGTAAACATCACACAACATGAAATAATATAATATGTTCAAAGCATCTGATAATGTCTCGACATCTCGAGTCATGAGCATCAAAATAATAGTAATGTATCACTATGCTACGATGGGTCGGGGTGAGGCCTCACAATGATTATCTATTATAATCTCTTGTATATATTTGAAAGTTACTAATATTTAGATTCTTTTTTCTGGAATATAATCTTTCTATTCTTTATGATTTTCTCTCGTATAAATTGATCTCTTGATCACTGTTGATATCAAGCAAGTATTTTACCAATTACTTTTCAATAGTCATTACTCTGTAAAGGCTACCAATGCCATATGGGAACTTTATTGAGACACTCAACATTATTATAACTAATGTTGACTTGAAATTCTTAGATTTGTCCACCAAAATTCTATAGTAGGATCATTGGGAACAAAAAATTGGTAGCAGTGCTCCTTCCTTCTCCACTAGTACATTTGAGACCATTTTTCGACCATTATTGGTCGAAAATTTGACCCAAATTTTGACCAAACTTTGACCAACTTTGACCAACCCATTGGCCGGAATTTTTTCGGTCAAAATTTTGACCAACCTTCTAGTTGGTCAAAATTTCGACCAATACATTGGTCAAAAAACCTCCATAGCCATGGTGCAAGTTCTACCAGGAATTGGTCAAAATTTTGGCCAATGAAGGTAGAAAATTTCAACCAATAAAGGTAGAAATTTTGACCAATGCAGGAAAAATATTCGACCAATAAAGGTAGAAATTTCGACCAATGAAGGTCAAAAATTTTGACCAATAAAGATAGAAATTTCGACCAATGAAGGTCAAAAATTTTGACCAATGAAGGTATAAATTTCTACCAACTGGTAGGTGTAAAAAATTTTTTAGGCATTCGATAAAACAGTCACATGCCTTGCATATGATATGACATTTTGCATGCATCTTGCACTCTCTCATCCAGCTGATGATGGATTATGGAGAGTGATCTAAAACCATGATGCTAAAAAAACACACACAATCAAATCCAAAATGAACTTGCATTACAAATGGATTGTGGAAATTTGATATTGTTAATTTTGCATGCATGTCTACTAAAACAAATATATGTTTAAGTTGTGACTGTCCTGGTAGACATGCATGCAATTTTACCAATATCAGATTTCCACAATCCATTTGTAGTGCAAGTTCATTTTGGATTTGATTGTGTGTTTTTTAGCATCATGGTTTCAGATCACTCTACATAATCCATCATTAACTGGATGAGAGAGAGAGTGCCGGATGCATGCAAAATGTCATATCATATGCAAGGCATGTGAACTGTTTTATAGAATGCCTAAAAAACACTAACAATAACTAATATGAAAAATATATAATTAGTTATATGATTGAGACGAATCATGTACCAGTGAGTTGGTCAAAATTTTGACCAGATAAATTTTGACCAATGGGTTGGTCAAATTTGGTCAAAAATCGGGTCAAAAATTTGATCAATGAAGGTCAAAAAATGAACCCAAATGCACTAGTGCAAGTATGCTCGCCAAGTTGAATCTTTGAGTTCAGTCATCAAGTCACCCCACCAAAGTGCCTCATCAAGGTCAGTCTTTAGGTCCACTCATCGAGCTTTCTCACCAAGTCAGCTCACCATGTCATGTCTCTAAGTGGCCTCGCTAAGTCGGCTCGCCAACTTACCCCACCAAGTTGCCACTTTAAGCCCACTCACCATGTTAGATCGCCAGGCTAACTCCCCAAGTTAGCTCGCCAAGCTAACAATTGAAGTATGCTCACCAAGTCGACTCTAAGTTCGCTCACCAAGTCTGCCCCCTAGGCCAACTCTCCAGGTCAGCTCACCAAGTCACCCCCACCTAGTCACCTCAACGAGTTGACTCATTAAGTCAGCTCACGAAGTCGACTCACCCAGTGGTTTTACCACCATGCCACAACAAGTGGACTCACTCAATGTGCTTACGAAGTTGCCCCATAGAGTTTCTTCTCTAAGCTCACTCACCATGTAAATTCACTTAGTCAGCACACCAAGTTGACACTTTAAGTTTTCTCATCAAGTCACCCAACTAAAGTGCCTCATCAAGGTCAGTCTTTAAGTACACTTAGTAGGTCAGCTCACCAAGTCGCTTTGCAAAGTCGCCTTACCAAGTGGCCTTGATAAGTCAGCTCACCAACTTGCACCACCAAGTCACCACTTTAAGTTGACTTGCCATATCAGCTTGCCAGGCCAACTCCCATAGTCAGCTCACCAAGCTGACAATTCAAGTACACTCACCAAGTTAACTCTTTAAGTTTTCTCACCAAGTTTGCACCTTAGGTCAACTCTCCAGGTTAGCCCACCAAGTCACCCCCACCGAGTCACCTCAACAAGTTGACTCTTTAAGTCAGCTCACCAAGTCTACTATTCAAGTACGCACACCAGGTTGGCTCGCCAAGCCCACCAAGTCATGTCACCAAGTTAATTGTTTGAGTACACTCACAAAGTTCACTCTTTAAGGTTGGCTTGCTAAGCTAGCCCACCAATTCATGTCACCAAGTCGGCTCACCCATATGTCCCACCAAGTCCCCAAGTCTGCTCGCCAAGCCAACAATCCAAGTGCACTCACCAAGTCGACTCTTTAAGTTTTCTCACCAAGCCCATCCCCTAGGTCAACTCTTCAGGTCAGCTCACCAAGTCACTCCCACCCAGTCACCTCAATGAGTTGACTCTTTTAGTCAGCTCACCAAGTCTACTGCTCAAGTACGCACACCAAGTCAGCTCACCAAGCCAGCCCACCAAGTCATGTCACCAAGTCGATTGTTCGAGTATGCTCATAAAATTGACTCTTTAAGTTCGCTCATCAAGTCACCCCACCAAAGCACCTCATCAAGGCTAGTCTTTAAGTCTGCTCACCAAGTCAGCTCACCAAGTTGCCACACCAAGTTGACTCACCTCTCACCTCACCAAGTGGACTCGCTAAGTTGGCTCACCAACTTTCCCCACCAAGTCGACTATTCAAGTATGCTCACCAAGTTGACTCTTTGAGTTTGGTCATCAAGTCACCCCACCAAAGTGCCTCATCAAGGTTAGTCTTTAGGTCCACTCATCAAGCTTGCTCACCAAGTCAGCTCGCCATGTCATGTCTCTAAGTGGCCTCGCTAAGTCGGCTCGCCAACTTGCCCCACCAAGTTGCCACTTTAAGCCCACTCACCATGTTAGATTGCCAGGCCGGCTCCCCAAGTCAGCTTGCCAAGCTGATAATTGAAGTACACTCACCAAGTCTATTTCTAATTCGTTGTCTACAGCTTAAAATAGGAATACATCTACTAAACAAAATACAAATCACTCAACAAATTTGAATGTGGTAGAAGAGTGATCAACAACATAGTCAATCGAGTCTATAGGTTTGTGGCATTGACGACACTTGCTAGTTTGAGAAGAGATTCAAAAGGAGGCCTAGTTGAGGATGCATTTCAATAGCAAGCAAGAGTGAAGACATGATGCATGCATCACTCTGATGAAAAGACTGGCAACGAATAACATGCAAACAAATGTTTATTTTATAAACTTCAATGAAATCTATTTTCTCCTAATCAGATCAAAAGACTGCAAGACATCACTCAAGGCATTTGCATCATGATCTTAGCCAAATTACAGAAAGTCATTGTAATCAAATTACTTTCTTTCAATATAATGGGAGGAATCTCCTTTCACAACAATTCACCAAAAACAAAAAACTCAAAACATGTAGAAAACAAAAAGTAGAGAATGCCATTTAAAGAACTTTTTCACTGTGCTGAAGAAAGCTGGTAGGCAATATGGTATAGAACTAGATTAAACATATAACCACCATTTTAATCTCAAACAAGACATCCACTGAATTGTTATCCTATTTTAAAACAAAATCAAGATTCATGAAACTACCAATTTAAAAGGTTCATAGTGCATTCTATCCATTAAGCAAAGTGCATCTTGAGATAAAATTGTTTGAAAAGTAACCTTCCAGAACACATGTAAAATGAAATGTACACTTTCTGCCAAGGTTGGATCAGGGATGTTCTACTTCTAAATGAAGAGGTTCTGCAAGTCTAAAATAAAACTACAACTCCAAAATCAATGACAATTTTTCTGTTTATAGTGTTACTGCTGCCACAAACATAGGAAAGATACATAAGAATATGCCCACTATTTAGAAACATCAGACAGTAAGACATGAGATGTTGAAGGGAAAAGAAGAGGAGGTTCATAGAATTAAAATTACAATTAACAAAAAAAAATCATTTTGGCATATAGAATTAAAATTACATAAACTTCCGTAACTGAATTTTGATCAATATTTTGACCTTCCAAATCCCAAAAGTACTTCTGAATGCAAGCATCTCCATTAGCTTGATTCAAATAAGCATGGAACATATCAAAAGCTACAGTCCCAAAATATAGTCCAATATCCAAATAAGAGATATTTGGGTGTGGAACAAAGGTTGCATTTTCCTTATGCTCATAGATGTCATCGAAAAATAACCAATGCACTAATTCAAGTAAACTAAAAGGGGATACAAATGGACTTAACACAAAAAGAACATAAAATGAAGGTAAAGGAGATATTTCGTAAGAATTTCCTTTGATTCTTTTAGAAATTTTGATTTTAAATACTGTAAATGACTGCATAATGAGAGGTTTGGAAGATGCTATAATGGCTTTGCAATATGACTCCCACTGATTTAAGGTGTGACCTCGATTGATTTTATACTAGGAAGACACAAACTCCATCAAGTTCATCAATAAATTGAGTATGCCATTATCAAATACATGAAGCTTATCCTTGCATAGACCCAGAAATATCTTCCAATTTGGCTAATCAGTTTTTGTTTGCCATTGATCACAATGCAAGTCCTCATGCTCAGTATTAGTATTCTCTAAGCCTTTGGTATTCTTTGAAACCGAACAACACATTCGTTTATGCATAAACATGTTTATTACAGGATGACCTAGAACTGTGCAAATGATTTCTTCAATAGACATCATATCCAAACTAGCATCAAGTCTATCCATACAATAATCACTCCAAAATCCCTCTATAGCATGAATCAGAATATGCCTTAAGAGAGAAAAGAAAGTTTCTAGTTGCTCTTTTGAGTCTGCCTCTTCACTCGATGATGATTCTATTTGTAAAATCCAATGCAAAATCAACTGTAGCATGTTAATGTAATCAAAAGAAACTTGACATAATTTTGCCTCCAGAATGGCTTTCATGTACACGTAGCTCAAAAGCTTTGATTGATAACAATTTGCACTTAACATAAACAAAACAGAGAATGGTATGGATTGGATAAAAGAAGCAAAAGCTACAGTAGCTGAATCATTAGAACATCCACCACCCATGAAAACAGACGTTGACTACTTCTCTGTACTTTTATGTCTCACTTGATAAAATTTGAACCCATCATCCAAAGAAGAGTCTTGCTTATCAACATGATGTACTTGGAGATTACCATTATCTCTACTTGTCTAATAAAAATATCTAGCAAGCTTCAGACCCAATAAGAAATAATCATCCCATGCCTCAGCAATTCTACCAAAAAGATCTCTGTGCGCACAAAACAAAGCCAACAAGATAGAAAAGTTCTTTCCAAACACTTTATGGCATAATGTAACAAGGGAATGAAAGTTTTCCACTATTTCCTCTGGCATTGCAGATACTATGGAGGATGCAAATGTAGTTGCTGCACCAGATTTCCTCTCACAATCTATATTCTCTACAAGTGACAACACTTGGGAAAGAGATCGTTGAATAGTAGGATTGCCTTTTCCCAAAAAGTGAGTATCTATTGATTCCAAACTGGATCTCACTTGCTCTTTGGATAATATGCCTTGGGAAAAATGAAGCAAACTTCTCAATGGACTCCATTCACAAAGAAAATCTTCTGAACCATGATCAGATTGATATACTTGATTGATTTTTGGAAGCAAAGTAGTCACAATTGTGAAAGATAATGACCTTGAATTAGCCTGTGAGAGGAAATATCCACTTGTCACCATAAGGATCTGACTTCAAACTTTGAATGAACTATATGAGGAAGAATAGATACACACCTGAGCCTGCAAAATAAAGTTCATCGCACTGGCTACATAGAATGAAATCATTGTCCGGTGGGCAAGCTTCTGACTTTTGGAACTTGACTCGACAACTTGAAGGCACTTTTACAAGACACAGATCACAAGAGGGCTAAAATGTGGAGGTGAAAGATCTGCATAATTTTTAATGAGTAAGTTATTAATCAAAAATAAAAGAGTAAATGAACTGACAAGAAACTTTATTATACAGAAATGATTAAGCCGACTAGAAGGAGAATATTGGTTGACTCTGGACATATATGGTTGTAATTTTTGGTGCCTCTCAATTTCTTCACCAAAATCTTGGTCATCGTCCCCACAGCCACATTAGAGGTCACATAAATAGTCTGTCAAAATCTTGGTCGTTATCTCCATAGTGGATTTAGAGGTCATATAAGCAGTGCATCCCACGTCAATTGTTAATTTCTATTTTTGACAACATATTAATATTATTAAAATGGAGTTAGTTTAGGACTACCTCCAAATCTAAGATTTGTTTCAATCAAGAGAGCCACTAAACTAACCAGTTTTATGGATAAAGATTCATGAATTTAGAGTCTACCTGCCAAGAGGAAAAACAATAAGCTCTGATCCTATAATCTCTCAAAACAAACAAATTCTATTAAGTTATATGGTTGTTACAATAAGCACTCATTAAACAGATTTAGCCAAATGAATTTTCTAAGAATAGATTTATGTTCTCCAATGAGGATCAAGACTGTTTGAATTTTCTAAGAATAGATTTCTATTCTCCAAAGAGGATCAAAATTCTTTAATGCTGAATTCTACGGTAAATAGTCTGTGCCCTCTATTAACCAATTTATGCAATTTTTAAATACCAATCACAATTTTCATGTTTTCCTTTTAGGGAGCAAGATTTATTGTCACTTTCTTATAGAAGATAAAATCATTAATGTCCACTGTAATAGTCACTGCTATCCATGTTGACATCATCAAGTGCCAACTCATGGGCTTCTAAAACTATAAAAGGGAGAGAATCAAATGGATTGAATCATCAATTGCAATTTGCAATATATTCTTGAAAGAAAAGATGTTGAAGGCAATGGGAGTTCTAATTTGTGTTGTAGTGGTGATGAGTATGTATAATGTGCAGGCAATAAATATGCATTTTGTAGAGGTGGAAGGTGCATTATGTTGCAATATGTATGAGGCGCATAGTAGGGTCAGCTCTTCTATTTTGAATGGAAGAATAACGGAGAAACCAAATGGCCAAATGGCTCTTGTGTTTAAGCATTGTAAATGAACACATCTAAGCAATCAAAATATAATGCCAAATTGCTAGAATCTACCTTCTATTTGCAATATTTCCTCCAATGATGAAGGAAAAACAATCAATTTTCCACGTAATATATCTGATTTCTGAGTGCTTGGATGAGATAAGTGTATTGTTACTCTTTTGGGTGGACTTGCAACTGATTGAGGATTAAAGGAGTTGTAGATTGAGTTAATTTTCAGATCCCCTATTGCAAAATTCATGCTCATCTCCCATTCAAACATGCCAAACAATGAATGGTGAAAATCATCCAATTTTTCAATATGCTTATTCTGGAACAAATTAGTTACAATGCAAATGATTAGTATGGCTACTGATCAGGGGGACTATTATACTTTATGGAATTTAGTTTAGGTTTGTACTCTAAGGTTACTCTGTTCGTTAATAATAATTTTATAGGAAGAAAGCTTTTACGAGGGGATTCAACCTGCTAATATGATTTTTTCCAAAATATTAGTTCATAAGATCAAAAACATTGGCCCATTGATAATAAGAGTAATAAATAATTTAACTAACCAGAGAAGCAAAGCCATTATAATCTGCATCTTTAGATTTGGATCCTCTTTTCAGAAGTTCTTCCATGAATTGAGCATTCCCTTTTGAAGCTGTATAGTTAAGGCCTATTGGCAATGGAGACTTTGCATCACTTTTTGTATAACCAACCTGTATTTCAGATGGAAAATGCTCTAAATTTGTTCCTTTAAGCTGCTTCAGATGCTGTTGAAAATGAGAGAATGTAAAAATTATCTTCACCATCTTGTAAGAGAGGGTTTGTTATTGCTTCCCTCAATATGCCTAAAGAATGCAGCTTCATGGTTTAAAAAAATGTTTTCATTGAATAAACTAAATAGTGTCAGAGCAGGAATCATACCATTTAGTGTCAAAGTAGGAATCATGATAGATATGGAAAAGGAATGCAAGATTGCGAGAATGTAACTTACAACTGCTCTAGAAACAACTATATATAGCTTAGATGGGATGTCATTTTGGAGAATGACATCTTCTCTAGGAGGAATGTACTCTACCACCATCTCCATCACCTGTAAAGAGGAATGCACATAGAGATAAATTCTTACAACTTTACATAACTTCAATATGACTAGTACGCAAATACCCACAAGTGAAAAAGATACAAGAAATTGAGAATAGTAGCGATATAAAATTCATTTCAAATCTCAGAAACAAAATAGGGGAAGAGATCTAGTAGCCACCACGGGGTCATTTATCATGAGGAGGGTTTTGTGATAGATACTTCCTAATTGTCACTTTAAAAAAGTTCCAAAAATTGATAACATATATATTAATAGCTGATAATACATGTACTAATAGTTGATCACACACGTAGTAATAGTTGATCATTTTTTATCTTTCTTGGTTGCTGATTGGTCCAGTTGTGCCAAAAGTACTATTTTTTTGGTGAGGGGCTATTGGAATATGGATGAGTGTTTTAAAATGACACTTTTCAATGACTTCGCACTCCATTGCTTCTAAGAGATCCCAAACATAAAACCTTAGCTTTAAACTCTTGAGTCACCTACAAAGCTACATTGGGAAAATTAGCACAATTCAACTTACAGCTTAGGAGATCTAAGTGCTCAAAATTAACCTAGATGGCTATTAGATCTCTTCCCTTATAGAGAACAGTTCAAACTAAATTGGTATAAGAGGTAATCATTAATCCATTTATGAGGCAAAGTAAATGATTGTTATTTGTAAACCTTACAATCTTATAATGTTACATATTCTTTCATTCTCTTAGCATTCTGATTAATAGATCATAGAATGTAATTTGAAATGTTGATATAAAAAATTACAAAACTAAATTCTAAAACAATTAAATGACATAAACATAGATTGTGAAATTCTCTAAACCCACACTAATAAATTTTTAGCAAAACGTGATTAATTTACCATCTGAGTAATGAAATCATCTGAAACTCCATGAAAGAGATAGACTTTTTGCATTGTTGAGTAAAACAAATGTTGAGCTATGGCAGACTGAATTGCCCTTGGAAGGCTTGCTACAGTTTGCTGCTACAAAGCTTTCGTTTTGAACTTGAGCCTCATATGTCCAAGAATTTGTTTGAACTTGAGCCTCATATGTCCAAGAATTTGTTCTTTTAGTGTATGTGGCAGTCTGTTTCTATCATAGAAATCTGAGGCAGCATTCACTGCATCTCTCTATACCCCAGCTAACATAGCACTCCATCAGCAATTACATAGAAAAGCAATATACTAGGTTATTAATATGCATCCTAATTAATACTATTACTGCATATACTTACAAAGTTAAATGTTCTTCGAGTGCCATGGACACCAAGATTGGTCATATTGCCTATCAAGTAGGCTTGTAACCCAAGATTGAAGAGCATGTATGCTATAGTGAAAACCATTTCTCCAGTGTTCTTAGCATGGAGATCTCCATACCCAATAGTGCTTAAGGTTATTATAGACCAATACATGGAGGAGACATATGCAGTCTAGAGGCTTTCCTTCTTGAAGTTTGGGTATGTATTACCAATCCAAGAGCTTTTGGGGTTAGGATACTGCCGTGCCAGTAGGGAGTAGAAACACCCACCACAATGGACACCAAAAAGAGTCACCTGGACCATCACAATCCCTTATAATCATCCTTGTTTAAGATGCAACAGAATCAAGAAATCAAATATCAATCACATAGATGTATTGACTCCTTACACAAATAAGCTTTATGCATCTTGTCCAGAAGTAATTCAAGTGCACGTCTTTCTCTAACCTACATCTCAGCAAAGAATTTTCCTAAGTTTTTTTGCAGTGATCTTCAGGTGAACTTTTAGTTATTCAAAACCTTTACAATTAATAGCTAATGCCTTAATAGACTTGAATTCTGTTTCTGATTTAGGAGATTACTGCAGCAAGTATTTTATCTTAACAAGAAAAGATGGAACTAATTGCAAGATTCTTTTGAAAACTATTAGGCAGATTGATTACGTTCGGACGTGTAGTTACTTAATCCATGGTTAATAAAATAAATATTTGACACATCCTTTTTCTGATGACGGTTCACTGGAGAGATATAATTGTAATAATCATACACTTTTGAATTCAATTGTGTAAGATCTATTATATTCTATGATCTATTATAGAAATAATATGAACAAATTATTATGAACTATTTAAAAAAGCTCTCATATTTTTAAGATACAATCAACTTAAAAACTTGATCTCAGAAAAACACTCCAGTTAAATCTCCAATTCAGTGCAATTCTATAGAAAGGGAAAGAATGTGCAACTATATATTCTATATTCTAACTATGGGTATGAAGATAATGACATACTTGGCAAATAGTGCACTGACCCTCCTCAAATGCCATAAACTCCACGATGAGGATTGAGTAGATAGGAAAGAGAGCCCACATTTTCCAGAAGAAGTTCGACCAGGGTGCAGGGTGCAGATTCGCTTTCAAGACCGGCCCACATTTTCTTGTAGCTGTAGCAGGGGGCACATTCACTTTGAAGACCAGCCCTACCCTCTACAAAAACCATGCAAAAATTTAGAGAAAACCTGAAATGAAATCGGGTCCAAGAAAGACCTAAAATGACAAATGGTTTTTTCCTTTGTGGATGTATAAGCCCTGTGTTGGTTGAAATTTTGACCAACATGGGTCTTATATGTAAAAAAAAAAGAAATTTTTGCCTTTACATTTCGACCACCCTAAATTTATTTAGTTGATGGTCGCAAATTTTAGTCAAAAAATGAGGTTAAATGTAGCAGTGAAAATATGTAGGGGCAGCCTCAAAGCGAGGCTATTCTCAACACTCTCAAACCAAACCTTTCTTAGATAGTCATTTTAAAATATTTTTGAACTTTTTTTTTGGATCTAAATTTGAAAGACATCAAACTTGGGCTTAGCAAGCTTGCTTTTGAGTGACCCACTCCTAGTACCCCAAACAATGAAGCTTTTGAGGCACCAGATCTCTGACCAAGTACTGCATTCATCTTAGTTTTGATGTCCTGTTCCATTGTATATCCTCCAATACATCAGTATCTTTATAAAAGGGCCTAATTATATAATTATATATAAAAGTTAACAAAATTGAACAAGAAAAGCATTTACACGCCTGTGGGGCTACGGGCAGCTGTTGATTATGCACTGGGACCTGCTGGAGAGCAGTGGACATTTTACCTCCAGTGCTATGTAAAACTTGTCTATACATGCAACATGCAAAATAATAAGGAACTAAGGCCATATATACATGGTGAGAAATACAATTTGGAAAGAAAACTCTAATCCAAATGTATAATCATCAAGCAAAAGTTTCAGCTCAAATGAAAAACCATTATACTAGAACCAAATACTAAAATTCAATTCACACTTTCTAGTTGTAAATACATGAATTAGTGTAAGTTTGACATAGGAATTTGTGTTGAGAATTTATATACCCTGAAGGTTGCCCAGGCGTGTTTTCTGCCTTTAGCATTGTTGTTTGGTTTGCATACAATAACTGACCAACATTATCTCCAAATCTCTGTGAAATCAATGTACCAACAACCATACAACTATCTTTTAATGATGATTTACAAAATGAAGTCACACATTTTATGTGTTTAAATTAGTACCATTGTTCATACTATGCACTAGTTTGATAAGTATTCAAATGGGTGCATAAACTGATCAAACACCTTAAGGGATCCATCATCCATGGAATCTCTCGAATGAGGTAGCTTTAGTCATTCCTCGTACATTTTTGTTGCAATGGAATTTTCTATCCCTGGGTTCTGCCAGAGGAGAGGATCATTACCTACCAACCCATTAGCAGAGCCATCTAACAAACCTTCTATGCGTTGTTGTTGTTGTTGTTGTGCTTGCCTCTGCAACATTTTCATCAATTTCTGCCCCTCTGCAATGTGGCTATGAATAAATGCTGCCTCTTTACCAAAACTTTAACTGGCAAATTTTAGGGAATCCATTCGCAAATTAAAACTTAAACCCTTAACCATCCTCCAGCTCCTTCATGCGCTCGGTCAAATGATTTTTTATTTTAAAGTTAAAGCCCGTGTTGATCAAAATTTCGACCAACATGTTGGTGTTGGTTGAAATTTCGACCAACACGGGTTAGCTTTTAAAAAAAGAGAAAAATTTCCTTCTACAATCGGACCAACCTAAACCTTTTTAATTGATGATTGAAAATTTTGGTAGAAAAATGATATCAAATGTAGTAGTGCAGTTAAACACTTTTGGCAACTCTGAGCCATCTTAAAATCATACACAGTGGGAATTATTTGAAACTGAAGTAAATGGTCGGTCACTATCTTGTTATCTCCAGGAGGATTTCATTTAACTTGATTAAGTAGATGAGTGTATCTAGATCTAACAAAACCATGTAGTCTAGAGGAATCTAATTTTTCAATAGAGATTGTATTTTGAACACTATGGACTTAATAGCGGGAAGAGTTACAATTTTCAATATAAGATCTTACATGATGTCTTCTCATGGAATGCAATGATTACAAGATATGTATGAAATGGATTAGTTGAAGGGATCTATAAACATTCAGTAAAATGAAACTGAAATGTGTAGACATAGATTCTACAACTTATGCTAACATTCCTTGTTCTTGTACTAAAATAAGATCTTTGGAATAGTGCACGGGTATACATCAAAGTTTCAAACCAAGTTTCCTTTTGTGCCAAAATAAGATCTTTTAGAAAGTTTCTTGTTGTTGCAATATGGATGATAGGCACAAAACATAAAGCTAGGGCCAAGTTAATCAATTTACTTAGTTAAAATGATGGAATGGTGGCTATGGTTAATCACTATCCTAATGGATAACAGTTAGAAAACCTGTGAAACACAAAAAAATTTGTACAGACAAAAGAAGATTCAGTGGTATCCAACACACCATTCAGTAACAGCTTACAGCTACTTAGCAATCCCAACTACTCTTTGAAATAGATAGGCCTCAACAGGGAGCCACTCTTATTGAGAAATCAAAGGGTTTAATTCGATTATTTGAAGGGTAGAAGTATCTTTCATTCAATTAGTAGAGAACCTAGGGGATTGGGTATGAAAAGCTCTCTCAATTTTGGAGATTGGGACACAATTTGGGATAAGGTAAAAGTTTAGTACAAGATATAGGAAATGACTATTTCATATTTAAAAAATATATTAAAAAAACTCAACATTTCCATTTTAAGATATAACTAAATGAAAAAATCTTGAACAACCTAAAAGAATATGTTTTTTTTTAATGTAATACTAAATAGTCTATGAGATGCATAGTAATAATCCACTAGATATATAATTCTTCTAATAGTTATAGCATGTCTTAGGATTTGTGTTACATTAACTAAAGTTACATAACAAGTAGTCAAAAGCATGAGCTAAGAAATGCCAAAAAAGAAAAAGAAAAATGTTTGTACCTACTCCATGAATTTATCGAGTAACAAGCTCCAATATTTTAGAATCATCCAATGGGTATTCGAGAAGCTTCTCTTGAACATTAGAATCATTAGACTGAATTGCACCCTACAAAAAAAGAAACCCAATCATTATTGACTGCACAACCTAGTCTTCCTAATAATGATGAAATAGAAAATCAATGATAGTTTGCTATCCATGTGCAATAAAAAATGTGAACCATGACTAGATAGAGTTCATGAAATGAAAAGAACAATGGGTTACTCAAAGGTAAGAGTGCAACATGACTGAATGAAGTTCACAATAATAAACATAAAGATCATAGTATCTAATAAAAGACTAACAATGAAAGCTTATATAGCAGATGTAGAAGGCACAAAGGTTAAAAGTTACATAGAACAAAATATGTAAGAGACATAGAACTTCCAAAATAGAGGACTTAAGATGATGAAAAAGTATAGGAGCATTCACTTTGTTATTTATGCCATTCCCTTGCATTTTTATTTATTCTCGATTTGATGATGTTGTTTCAATCCCCTTTGTGCTATAGGTTGCTAAAGATCTGTCTAGGAAGGACATCAATGCACTGGAGCAGCACATAAAGAACTTGCTTTGCCCTTCAATGTCATTTTTTTGCAATACCCTACACGATCCATATAGGGAGGGTGCAGATTTTATTCACAGATACCCTTTTAGTCTGAGCCATGGAAGCAGAAATAACCATAAATAAGCACATAAAGAACTTGCTTTTCCCTTCAACACCATTTTTCTTCAATATCTTGTACGATCCATACAGGAAGGGTGCAGATTTTGTTCGCAGATACCATTTCAGTCTATGCCATGGAAGCAAAAATAAGCATACAAGTCTTTCTGCCATAACAATGAATTAGGGCATGAAATAGAAAACTTTTTCTGTGAAAATTGAGTGATGTGATGAACCACGTAGAGAAGATTTCCAACTGACTTATCACACCCATCTTCCACACCTGCCTGCACATATCACAAGTTTCAAAGCATAAATCACCATCATCATTGTTGTCTTAACAAAGAATGTAAACCAAAAATATTCAGTAGTTAAATCTAAGTACTAAAAATTAAAATACTAAGTAGAAGATATTTTCCACAGCAACTCAAATTGTGATATTGCTATAAGGATTCATCTGTGTAATTTTTGAGTCAAACTCATTTACCCATGTTTCATTAGTAGTGATTCACACAAACCCATCTCTCATCAAAAAGAATGGAATTAAATTACTTTTTAAAATTAAATTAGGGTTAATAGCTTATAATTAATGCAATCACAATCTAAATTTCCAATTTATCCATTAAATTCAAAAAGATTCATTGTTTTTACTAAGGCCCAAGTGTCATGAGACCGTAATGATACCACCAATGATATACAATTAGGATGCAAGAAGCCATATTCTTTTCTAATTGCCAATAATTAATTGAGAAAACAACAACGTTAAGGAAAGTAATTAAAATATTTTAAGATATTGATGGTCTTGAGGAATATTAACATGACTACTTGCATTCAGAATGGTTAGCAATTATTTAGGAGAAGAGATGTGTCTCTTCAAAAGAGACATTGATTACAACAGGGATTAGCGACCTTAAGTCCTCCACATAAATATATATAGCTCACCATTCAAGAACAGGGAGGATGAAAGGGGGAAATAATGAAGATATACAGATAGCAGAAAAAAATTACTCTTCAATAGCAATATTTAATTGAACTCTGAACAAAGACAATAAAGACATACCTTGTATGAACATATACATCCCCCTCTTGTTTCAAGCTATCATTTACAACATATATTATTCTTATATCAACTCTTGTGGTATTATCACTGCCTAGATATTATTTGATAATCAATTAGTTTGTAACTATTATGTATAACTGGGTAGAGATGCATATGCCTATAATGTGTTTGTAAACCCTCATAATTATAGAACAAAGATGGTCTAAGGAAGAAATATTATAAGGATTGAAGAAAGGGTGGGCGTCATACTTTTTGACAAGACTTTACCTTCACCACGCTTTCCATTTTCAAGGTAGATATTTGTGTCTCTAGCTCTAGCTCCTGCTCGATGTCCATTGGCATCAGCATGTCAACTGTTATCACCTCCATTACCCACTTGCTTAATGCACATCTCTCCTTCAAATCTTTCTGACTTTGGTATGGTCGATACTTGCTCTGTAACCACTGCTTTATAAGTTGGTTTAACAGAAGTATGCTCTTTAGCCGAAGTTTTCATTCGAACTCCCATTTCTTTCTTTGATTCCTCCCACAATTCCATCATTGCCTGATGATTTAGCCATACAAAGCACAAACTATTCGAGATTCAGCAAGGACGAACCCTAGATGGCACATACCCTTTCAGTCTGTTCCATGGAAGTAGAAATAAGCATAAATAAGAACATAAAGAACTTGCTTTTCCCTTCAATGCCATTTTTCTTCAATATCCAGTATGATCCATACAGGGAGGGTGCAGATTTTGTTCGTGGATACCATTCCAGTCTGCGCCATGGAAGCAAAAATAAGCATACAAGTCTTTCTGTTGTAACAATGAATCAGGGCACGAAATAGAAAACTTTTCATTTTAACATAATGAAGCCTGTGTTGGTCAAAATTTCGACCAACACGGGCATCGATTTTTTAAAAATGACATTTTTCTTTGCCTATTCCGACCAATTTGACCCATTTGAATAGATGGTCAAAAATTTGGTCTAAAAATGGGGTCAAATGTACTAGTGCTCCTTTGAACAAGCATTTTTAGCTTAGTCCTTTCATAAGGATAAAGGACCATCTCATTCATCAACTCTGTCTTAGGAAAACTCCAAGAAGAACATTCAATACAACTATTGCCACAAATTTGGTAATGTTCTTTGAGATTATAGGACTCACATTTCTTTTGATCAGTGGAAGTGGGGTGGGTCGCAACCACATGCCAACATTACAAAACATGAAAAACTCTTTAATAAACCCAAGGATTCCATTTACACTTTTAAGGACCGTTAAGGGAGGATATTATAATATTATATAGTTTCTATTACTCTCTCTCCTATCTTTTTCTAATGGTCACTCTTTTTATAATATTTCCATAAACTCCTCTTGTTTGTTATGGAAACTTTTTTTCTCACTCTACAAGAATGTTTATATTTCCTCTCTCCTATTTGTTATAGAAACATTCTCTTGTATCTTGTTTATATAGATCATTCATGATCTTTTTTTCATAATTCATTAATTATTTTACCATAATAAAGACTAACTAAGATAACTAGTAAATAAATATTATAATATTCTAATCCCCTCCTTTGATGGTCATTGTGTAACTACTAACTTTTGGTCAGAAATTATACAAAATGTTTGACTAGCATTGAGAACCTCCCTAGATTTACAAAATGTTACTGACCAAGAAGCCAAAATTTGCCTATAAAAGAGCAGAGGAGGGTGTCCCCTTCTTTAGAATGCTTTGCAATAAAAGACAAAAGCCTGCCACTGAATCTACCACTAAGATGGGTTTCCCACTAACCCTCCTAGAATCAACAAAACATCTAATCATAAATAATTATAAAATGTCCAACTTGATGTTGGATAATGAAGCTTCTCTTCCCTTGAGACATACATAAACACTAAGAATAGCTAAGATGATTTCAAGGAAAAATTGTCAAACCCTCCAAACTTTGTAGATGAGCATGATGCCAAATTAGATTACAAAACTGCAAAATTTTAAAGGAGAAAAAATTAAAAAATCAAACACAATTTTTGAGGTGAAAAATTGATCAAAACCTAACCTGATTTTTGAGGTGAAAAATCAATCAAAACAGACAATACAAAGTTTCTTTTTTTAAGGAAAAATGGTAAAACCCAATGGATAATTTATGAGAAAAAAATTATAAACCCACCAAGGAACCCCTTACAACTTTGCGAATTATAGAATCAAAGAATTCTTAAGGGAAAAACTTATGAAAACCCATCAAAAATCTTTTTCAAGGGAAAAAATTATGAAGACTTACCATATTTTTTAAGAGATATAAAATAGGAGACTAGGCATGGTAAACCAACACATTAAAGTACATGCAACCCAAAAAAAATGAGACTTCTACTACAACCAAGAATTTGTGGGATCAAACCCTTAACTATGATTACAATTTCTAGCAAAAATCTTTGAAGACTATCCTCAAAAATTCTATAAATACTTTTAAGGATTTTTATTACTAAAATTTGGAAAACAAATTTAGAAAAATAAAAATCTACATTAGAAAAGGCTCAATTTTTCATTAAATCATTTTCCTAATTTTGTTAAATCCCATCAACTTGCTTTAATACCATATTAGAAAGTAATTGGTAAAATAAATGTTTTTAAATTAATAGTGATCGATAGGTCAATATCTACAAATTTGATAAATGATGTTTCTTATGCAAATGACTAAAAAGATTAGAAACCTTCTATTCTAGCTAATAGTTAACTAAGAACTAACTAAATATTAGAAACTTTCTAATATTTACAATATATTACAAATAGATAACCATTAAATAATAATAGACAATAATGTAAACTATCTATTTCATAGTACCCTCCCTTAGTGGTTGATTTATCCATCACACCAAGTTGTCCTATGAATTTGACAAACTTATCAAGACTACGAGGTTTGCTAAGAATGTCTGCAATCTAATTTTTTGTAGGAACATATTGCAAGTCTATTGTCCTTTATTTAACCATAATATGTAATCACATTGAACATCCACATGCTTGGTTCATTCACGGAAGACTAGAGTCTGTGCTAACATGATAATGCCTTCTTTATAATCAACAAACAAAGTGGTTAGTCCTATTGGTGACATCTACAAATCCCCAAGCATCTGAAGCCAAACAACTTCACAATGAGTAGGACAGAGAAACTGTCTACTACTTCTTATTGGTCTATGTGTCGACATTGGGTCCCAAACTGAACACATATCCAAAAGTTGAATTTTTATTGTCAAAAGTTTTAGTTTTCTGAATCTGCTGCAAATTTAACAAGAATTTCCATTTTTTGGTATGCGTGTTCCAAATGCAACATCCACTTAGATTTTTATATATACAAAATATGCCAT